>CM076576.1:474882475-475164975 GCA_034641835.2 Pinus albicaulis | reverse complement strand
CAAGGGTTTTAGAATTCCATCATGGAGGTACATAGGCAATATAAAATTAGAAGAAAGAATAACTCTGATAATCCCAAGAAAAAGAATACTGAAAATCCTGCCAAAAAGGTCCCTAAAATTGATCCCAAGAAAACAACAGAAATTTCAAAGAAATTTGTTAATATCCTAGGAAAGAATGATGTATAAAGAAGAACTAGTAAACTAGGTATCAACCTTGTCAAAACTGTTCAAGATGATACCCCTACCACAAGTCAACAAGATGATGTTACAACAAAAAATAGTGACTGAGAAGACTGATTGTTCAAATATGATAAAAATACAGACACCATTCAGCATTGAAAACGAAATTGCTAAAATAAAAATCTCAATTCCTCTCACTGAATTGGTAAAAAAGGATGTATATAGATCCCAGTTCCTAAAGGTGTTGAAGATAGGAGAAATTACTAACACTGTAAATTTGAATGATGATAAACCTGAAATTTTATTTGGACCAAAAGTAGATGGTAAATTCCAGGATGGAGGTGTTCCCCAATTTTATATAAGTCTGAATGGTCATGATAAAATCCTCCATAATGCCATGTTAGATTTCGGTGCATCTCATAATCCTATGCCAAAGGCAGTCATGGAGAAGCTTGGCCTTGAGATAACCAGAACCTACAAATGGATATGACTTATGCTACCATACTAGTGTTTGGAAACCAAAGAAGACTGTATAGGGAGAGTTTAATTAAATACATGGTGATCAGTTAATAGAAACCACATAACTATTGTTTGGTCCTTATATTACTAGTATAGTCCCTTATTGTTGTTATTTTGACCCCCTTATTGTTATTGTTGTACCCCAGTAACCCCCATATTGTTATTATTGCGCCCTTACATTATTATTGTTAGGTCAGCTAAGATTACATTGTGGCCCCATGGACTCCTATATATAGAGAGGAGGTTTTGTCATTTGTATCATCCAATAACTTTTCATTCATGTAATGTATTGGAGGTTTCCCCCACGAAGTGGCTTATTTATAAGGCGTTGATATATCTTTTCTTCTATTTTTGTAGCTGGTTTCACAACATTTGGTATCAGAGATTTGGGATTCCAGGGTTTCGCTGCTCCAAACAGGCCATCGTGGCATTCTCACTTAAATTTTTTTCTATGAAGGTTCAGAAGCTGAAATTATTAGAGTGCAAATCCAAAAGCCTGAAGAACATCATCACAAAATTTCAAATCTTGGTTCGCAACATTTTCGGAGATATGATCTCTGAAAGTTAGTTCATTTTGGAGGCTCCTAAATTTAACCTAAATAGGTCATCATGAAATTATTGCTATAAAAATTTTTCTACGAAGGTTCAGAAGATGAAATATTTAGAGTGTGAATCTGAAATCCTTAGGAACATCCTCACAAAATTTCAGATCTTGGTTCGCAATATGTGCGGAGATATGATCCGTGGAAGTGAGGGCTTTTTCAAGCTTCTAATTTTATCTCAAAGAGGTGATCATGGGAAACTCTTCATGGCTCTCTCTCTGAGAATCAGATTGGAGTGTTATAAAAAGCTGCCACAAGCACATAGAATTAGTTTTCTTTCTATCAATTTCAGATCTAAAGAAGGAAACAGTGACACGTGGAAAGTCGTACAATTTTGCTCTACTGAACTAGTCCATAATTAGGTCATTATGGGATATTGGGCATAAATTTGTCTTGAAAAATCCAAATCAGGTCAGGCCTATGGCATTCGAAAGAAGATTCAGAGGAATAATTTAGGGTGGAATTTGAAATATTGAAGATCCAAAATCATAGAGATAATTCAGTTTCAATATCTAGCTCCTCAAAAGCAAGAAAAAGGTGTGTATTTTTTTCGAATTACATAAGTCTCGTTTGAAAAAAATTAGTTTTAATTTATTCCAAGGCATATTGAAGAATAGATATCAGTATTGGGTTCTAAAATTCCCCGGAAAATAATTCAAATCCCATTAAGCCTTCATAAGGCTCCACTATGACTCATGAAGATGAAGAAGCACAACATGAGATATCAAAATTATAAGAGCAAGTGCACTGAATTTCGCTATAGCAAAGAGAAACAAAAAAGGAAACAGAATTTTTGAAGAAAGACGTGGAAACTGAGATGGATGGTCTGAAGAAAGGTGTGGAAGTTAAGATGAATGGTTTGGAAGCTAAGATGGATGGCATGGAAGTGGGCATGGAAGCTAAGATCGATGAAAAAATGAAAGGAAACATGGAAAACATGAAGAATGATATAAAAGTAGACATTGAAGGTTTGGCAAAGTTGATACAAGAAATGTTTCCTAATGGCGGAAATATAGTATAGGAAACTCATGATGAGAACAAAATAAATGTTAATTATGATTTCATAAACTCTAAGGTTGGATGGAAGAACCACCATATTCCAAAGATGGATATGAGGAAGGTTGATGGCAAGGATCCCATAACATGGATACTACAAATCGAGAAATATTTTGATCACAATAATGTGAAAAACACACAAAAGTTATGCATTGCAACTATACATTTAGAACAAAATAAATTTGTATGGTATCGATGGCTTTTCTCCCGTAAAGAAATTGTCACTTGGTCAATTTTTTCGGAGGAAATGGTAGCACATTATGAGGATAGAAAGAGCAACACCTTCTTTAGATAATTGATAAATCTCAAACAAAAAGGGTTTAGTGGCAGAGCACATTGAGGACTTGAAAAAATTTAATATAAGGGTAACTGATATTCCAGAGGAACACAGGATTGATTTCTTCATAGGGACTTTAAAGGATAACATCCAACATGAAGTTCACGTTTGGGAACCAGATTCATTAGAGAAGGCATTCAGGTTGGCAAGAAAATTTGAATGTAAAATTATGGCGACAAGGAAGCCTACCACTCACATCTATAAATATGGAAGTGTTGCTACTCCTAGACTTCAACAAGCAACAAGGTTGACACCACAACAATTGGAAGAAAAAATAGCAAAAGGGCTTTCCTACAGTTTTGATAGAAAATACACTAAGGGTCATAAATGTGCTGAGAAGAAATTATTTTACATAGATTGTGAAGAGGAGGAAGAAAATGAACAAGGAACTTCAAAATAAGAGGATATACACCAGGAATCAACCCTAGAAGAAGAAGAAATTAGTTCAACCATATCATGTAATGCACTGGCAGGAATTACCACTCCTCAAACTCTCAAGATAGAAGGAAATATCAAGAAGAAAAAGGTAATAGTGTTGATTGATTCGGGTAGTACCGATAATTTTATTCATTGTAAGGTAGCCAAGGAATTGAATTGTTTCCTATACCCAGCACCAGAATGTCAAGTGATGGTTGCAGATGGAGGAAATATAAATTTCTCTGGAAATTTCCATAATATCAAGCTATCCATGGGGGAATATGTATTGAATATTCCAATGCTTTCCATCCCAATGGGAGGTGCTGATGTTGTACTAGGAGTAAAATGGTTACAATCTTTGGGGACAGTAGCTTTTAATTTTCAAAAACTTTCCTTCAATTTTTTTTTGGAAGGAAAGGAAATTGAATTATAGGGCATCACAAGGAATCGAGGAAAGATAATAAGCTCTAATGTCATGAAAAAGCTTCCGAAGAAACAAAAATGAGGTGAAATTGCACAATTATGCTCACTAGAAGTTCCAACATCAAAATCATTTATTTCTCCAGATCTCGAAAGAGTCTTGGACAATCATTCCAAGGTGTTTGATACTCCTAAAGGACTCCCACCTATTCATGATCATGATGATGTTATTCATTTGATTCCAGGAATTTTTCCTCCAAACATCTGGCCTTACAGATATCCTTATGCCCAAAAGAGTGAAATTCAAAGTATGATTGCAGAAATGTTAGAGGCTGGTATAATTCAAGCTAGTCAAAGTTTTTTCTCAGCTCCAATATTATTGGTGCACAAGAAGGATGGATCATGGCGCATGTGTCTGGATTATAGGGAGCTCAATAAGCTCACTATTAAAGATAAATTTCCCATTCCCGTGATTGATGAATTATTGGATGAATTACATGGAGCAATTTATTTTACCAAGTTGGATCTTCATTGAGGATATCATCAAATTAGAATGAAGACTGAAGATATTCCAAAAACAGCATTTCGAACTCATGAGGGTCATTATGAATTTTTGGTCATGCCTTTTGGCCTAACCAATGCACCTTCTACATTTCAAGGGTTGATGAATTCCATTTTCAAACCCTTCCTTAGAAAATTTGTGCTAGTATTTTTTGATGATATACTAATCTACAGCAAGTCTTGGAAGGATCAAGTTCAACATGTTGACAGGGTACTCAAACTATTGGAGGAGAAACAATTATATGCAAAAACATCCAAATGTTTCTTTGGAGTACAAGAGGTGGAATATCTGGGTCATATTGTATCTCACGAGGGTGTTAAGGTAGACCCTAACAAAATTAAAGCCATTAAGGAATGGAAAGTCCCCACAACTATAAAACAGTTGCGAGGATTTCTCGGTTTAACAGGGTATTATCGCAAGTTTGTTAAGAATTATGGGAGAATAGCAGCACCTCTAACAACATTATTGAAGAAAGATGCATTTTCATGGACTCCTGAAGCAACTAAGGTATTTGAACATCTTAAAGAGGCAATGTGCCTAACACCGGTCTTAGCTACGCTAGACTTCACAAAAACCTTTATTGTGGAATGTGATGCCTCAAGAAATGGAATTGGTGCTGTTTTAATGCAAGAAGGAAGACCCATTGCTTTTGAAAGTTGTTCAATCAAAGGAAAGTATTTACAAAAGGCTATTTATGAGAAGGAAATGTTGGCAATACTACATGCACTAAAGAAATGGAGACCTTACCTAATGGGAAGACACTTCAAGGTAAAAACTGATCATGATAGTCTTAAACACTTTTTGGAACAAAGACTATCTTCGGAAGAGTAGCAAAAATGGGTCACAAAGATGTTGGGTTATGACTTTGAAATCATCTACAAAAAAAGAAAGCTAAATGTTGTTGCAGATGCACTCTCAAGAAAGGATGAAGAGGTGGAAGCATTGCTTTGTGCCATTTATATTATCCAACCAGATTGGATAACTGAAGCAAGAGATGAATGGAAGAAGGACAAAGATGTATGGATACTCATTCAAAAGTTGCAGCAAGATCCTAGTACATCTGATACATTTAGTTGGAAAATGATTCCTTATGGTACAAAGATCGCTTATATCTTTGTAAGAATTCCCAACTAAAACAAAATATTCTTCTGGAATTGCACACTTCTCCTTTAGGAGGACACTCAGGATTTTTAAAAACTTACCACAGGGTGAAGAAAGATTTTTTTTGGGATGGCCTTAAATCTGACATTCAAAATTTTGTGGCTGAATGTTTGGTTTGCCAGCAGAATAAAGTGGAAACAATTAAGACCCCGGGACTTCTACAACGTTTATCCATTCCAAGTCAACGTTGGGAGGAGATTTCAATGGATTTTATCACAGGTTTACCTAAGTCCGAAGGAAAGAGTGTCATCATGGTGGTAGTTGATAGACTTACCAAGCATGCACACTTTTGTGCATTATCTCATCCATTTAAAGCAAGTACAATTGCTACTACATTTATGGACAGAATTCAAAAGCTACATGGAAGCCCAAGGGTTATTGTGAGCGACAGAGATCCCATTTTTACTGGAAATTTTTGGACGGAGTTATTTTCTTGTTTGGGTACTCAATTAGCTCATAGCTCATCTTATCATCTCAATATGATGGTCAAACTGAGATAGTAAATAAATATTTTCTAAAGGAGAGAGTTCTTTGGTTTTGTATTCAGATAAGAAAGAAAAATGGGTCAAGTGGTTACCTCTCGCTGAATGGTGGTATAACATTTCCTTCCATACTGCAACAAAAATGACCCCATTTATGGCACTTTATGGATATCATCCACCGTCCATCACATCTTCTTTAAGGGAAAATTCTAGGGTTCAAGTAGTGGAAGATCACATCGAGCGTCAACAAGAAGTTCTCCAACTCTTAAAGGATAACCTAAATTTGGCACAAAATTAAATGAAGCAATAGGCAAATCAACATCGTAGTGAGAGAATTTTTGATGTGGGAGATTGGGTATTTTTACGACTACAACCATAAAAAAAAATGTCCCTCAAAAAAGCTAAGAAGGATAATAAATTATTGCCAAAGTACTATGGTCCTTAGAAGGTGTTGCAAAATATTGGTACTATGGCATACAAATTGCAGCTTCCTACTTCTTCGCGAGTGCATCCAGTTTTCCATGTTTCATGCTTAAAAAAGGTTATAGGGGAAAAAATTTCAATTCAAAAAATATTTCCATAACTTGATGAGGAAGGAAAAACCATTTTGGAACCTGAAGTAGTCACGGAAACAAGAACTTGACAGCTACGAAATCGATCAATTTCAGAGTATCTCATCAAATGGAAGAACTTACCCACTGAAGATTCTACATGGGAGGATGAGAATTTTATACAAAAGCACCTAGAGCTACTCAATCATTGAGGACAACACTTTTTTGAAGGAGAGGAGCATGTTAGGTCCTTATATTACTAGTATAGTTCCTTATTATTGTTAGTTTAACCCCCTTATTGTTATTGTTGTACCCCTATAACCCCCATATTTTTATTATTGTGCCCTTACATTATTATTGTTAGGTCATATAGGATTAAATTGTGGTCCCATGGACTCCTATATATAGAGAGGAGGTTTTGTCATTTGTATCATCCAATAATTGTTCATTCATATAATGTATTGGAGGTTGCCCCCTCGAAGTGGCTTATTTATAAGGCGTTGATATCTCTTTTCTTCTATTTTTGGAGCTGGTTTCACAACAAATGGCCACTTTGTTATGTTCATTCTGACCTCGATTCATTCATTATTTACAATGATGAACACCTTAATGAACAGGTAGCTAGAGAAGAAAAGGACCAATATAGAGAAAAAGCAGACCAAACGGAAATTGTACAACACAAGTCTGAATCTGAACCTTTTTGGAACATGAGTTTTGATGGCCTTTGTGGCAAGGCAGGCTTGAGAGCAGGGGTGTGGGTCTACAATATTGGGAATAACCACATAGAGGGTCATTCTTACAAACTAAATTACCGGTGCACCAACAACTTAGCAGAATATGAGGCACTCCTTTTTTGTTTACAATTTCTGAAAAGATTAAGAGCCAAAAGAATTTATGTTCATGGGGATTTTGAGTTGGTTATTAAACAAATCAAGGGACAATACTTCGACAAACATCCTAGATTGAGATCATACAGGAACGCTACCCTTGAAATCCTGAAATTTTTTGAAGAATATGATCTTGCTGCAAGTCCAAGGAATCAAAATATCCTTGCCAATGGTTTAGGATTTTCAGCCAGCACTTGTCAATTACCTTATCCCAACAAGAAATATACAATGCATATTAAAAACCGCTCAGCAATCCTTGATAACATGAGATATTAGAAAGTCTTTGGTAATGAAAAATAGATTGAGAATTTCCTGCAGTCTAAAGGTTAGTTTGAATATTCCAACTTGTACCTAGATTGTGAGGAATATTGTTCCAATGAAGACCAAATGAGAAGGGATGAACCACCTCATGATTCTGATATTAATATTTCAGCAAATGAAGATCTACATATAACAGAGATACGTATATACCAAGAAAAAGAGGAATTTGAAGTGCTCCAATTCAAAGATAACATCCTGCCTAGAGGACGCGTCCCTTTAGAAGAACTATTTCATTTCAATGATGTAGCTAGAAAATGAAAGATGGAACCTACATAAGAAAATATTGAGGAGCGTAATTTAGGTAGTGAAAATGATCCCAAGATGATATAGTTATCAAACAAACTTCCAGTGACTACAAAACAAAAGTACATGGCTTTTTTCAAGGAGTTCATTGATGTGTTTTTTTGGAGCTATGAAGATCTGAAATCTTATGACACTAGTATTATACAACACAATATTCCAATCAAGGTGGACCGAAAAGCTTTCAAACATAAACTGCGTAGAATAAATCCCGTCATAATTCCTTTGGTTGAGAAGGAGATAAAAAATATATATGATTCCAAAATAATAGTCCCAATTAGATACTCTAAATGGGTTTCCAATATTGTGTTGGTAAGAAAGAAAACAGGTGAAATCAGACTTTTCATTGACCTTAGAAATATGAAAAAGTATCACTTAAAGATAACTACCCTTTGTCAAAGATGGACCATATATTACAAAGGGTAGTGGAATCCAAAAGTATTTCCTTGTTAGATGGTTTTTCAGGGTATAATCATGTGTTGGTGCATCCTGACGATTGGCACAAACCAACTTTTACTACTCCTTTGGGGACTTTCATGTATGTGAAAATGACTTTTCGATTAATTAATGTTGGTGCCACTTTCCAGAGAGCAATGGACATTTATTTTTAAGAAGAGATATATCTTTTTATTGTGATCTATCTTGATGATATTACAGTATATTCTAAAACTGATGAAGAACATCTGGCCCATTTGAGAAGAGTCTTTGAAAATTGCAAAAGGTTCAGACCATCTCTGAATCCCAATAAATATTTATTTGGTCTTGAAGAAGGGCAGATTATAAGCCACATTATATCTAAAGAGGGAATAAAAATTAATCCCATCAGGATCGAGGGCATACTTCAAATTAGTCACCCCAGGAACATCAAAGGCCTCCAATCTTTCATTGCTAAGATACATTTTTTGAGAAGGTTTATACCAAACCTTGCAGAAATGTTGAGAAATATCACCAACATTAGGGGAATTTTGAGGTCTGAAATGGGCCTCCTAAGGAAATTATAAAATAATAGTGGAAATAATAAAATAAGATTTGATGACATCATTAAGTTTTAGAGGGAAAAAAGAAAAAACTGTTTTTTCAACTCATATTTTCAACTTATATCCCAAATATTTTACTCAAATTCTAAGTGGGAGTACTCGCTGGATGCAAAATTTGATTCCGCATCCAAGGAGTATCCATGTTTCATACTTTTGATGGATCTCGGTACACCAAAAATGAGAAACACATGAAAAATGTGATTGTAATCACATTGTTTTTTATGTATTTCTCATTTTTCGTGTAGTAGGGTCCATCGAAAGTATGCAACATGGGTATTCCATGGACGAGGAATTAAATTTTGCATCTAATGAGTACTCCCTCTAAAAATTTGAGTAAACAATTTGGGAGATAATTTGAAAATATAAGTTGAAAAAGCAGTTTTATTATTTTACTATTTTTTAATCTTTTTACCCTTTTACTTAAAAGATGGTGAATCGTCCCCCATGGTTGACATCATCATCTTCAATCCTATTAGTTCTTCTAAAGTTTATTTTTGTTGTGGGTTTTTCTTAGGAGGCCCATTTTAGACCTCAAAATTCCCCTAATGCATGCTCAAGAGAGATTCAAGAGTTAAGTGGAGCATGGAGGCTAAACAATCCTTTGACTTGGTAAATTAGGAACTCGCCAAAGCACCAGTTCTGATCAACCCTGATTTCACCAAATATTTCATCATTTTTTTCTTTGCATCAGAACAACAAGGAGGGACAAGAACAACCCATTGAAGTTTTTAGCCAATATTTGAGAGATGCACCTTTAAAGTACAATATCATGGAAATTCAGGCCTTTTCTTTGGTCAAAGCACTGAAGGATTTCAGATTTTACATCCTACATTCACATATCACTACCTTTGTGCCCAACACAATTGTCAAAGTCATCCTAATGCAAAATCCTGATTGAAAGAGAGGCAAATGGATTGTTGTAACCTTGGAATATGATTTAGATATCAGGCCCACCAAACTGAGCAAGGGATAGGGATTAGCCAAATTGATGGCTGCAACCAATTTTCAAGCACTAGATATTAGCATGATCCATTCACTAGATGAACAAGAGGATATGACGACTCCACCTATTGAGGAAGCATTCCTGAATTCTTCCTAGTACACAAATGTAGTATATGTTTTATTTAATTTAAAATCCCCTCCTCGTTTGTCCAAAAAAAAAAATCTAGATTCTTGAAATTGAAAGCTACAAAAATTTTGCATCCTATAAAATGTCTTGTATTGGAAAAATTTTGGGGCATATTGCTTAAATGTTTTCTTAAGGAATATTCAGATAGGGTTATGAAAGAATTCCATGAAGAGGATTGTGGAAGCCATCTCTACCGGAAAACCACTACTAACAAGATCCTTAGAGCTGGTTTCTACTGGCCTAATATTTCCCCCGATATCCACAAGATGGTAGCCACCTATCACAAATGTCAACTTTCTGAAGGAAAAATAATTTTTTTGCCCTTTCCCTTACAGCCAATTTCTGTTGAGGTTCCTTTTCAAAACTGGGGTTTAGACTTCATTGGAGAAATTCATCCTTCATCCTCTGCGCAACATAAACGGATCCTTACTGCCACAGAATACTTTACCAAATGGATAGAAGCCATCCCTTCCGGAACTGCTACTGACTCAATGATTATCAAATTCCTTGAAGCTAAGCTTCTGTCTAGATTTCGTTGTCCTAGAAAAATCATCACAAAAAATGCTATTGCTTTCAAGTCCAAGAAAATGGTGTATTTTCGTCACAAATATCACATCTCTTTGGGAAATTCAACAATCTATTACCCTCAAGACATTAAGAAGCTTCTTGAAGACAACAAGAAATCTTGGCATAACAAATTGGTGCATGCATTGTGGGCTAGCATACTGAAAACTAAGAAATGAATTTGCATGTCACCATACCTATTGTTTTATGGGATGGATGAAATTTTCCCAACATAATTAGGAGTGCTATCCATGAGAATCATTCAAGAGGTATAGACTGAAGAGAATATTGTACAAAGAAGGATAAACTAAACCATTCAACTACAACAATCTAGAGAAGAAGTTTACAACAAAAATCAGGTTGCACAAGAAAATGTAAATAATATCTTGGACAAAAGAACAAAGGAAAATGATTTCAATATTGGAGATAAAGTACTGAGATGGGATTCCAGAAGAGAAGATAAATGTAAACATGGCAAGTTGGACAACCTGTGGAAGGGGCCATATATTATTCATTCTTTCAGGGGAAAGAATGCATTTTTTCTGCAAAAGATGGATGGAACAGAGCTACTGGAGGTCCTGTCAATGGACGGATGTTGAAACATTACTTATCCTGAATCTAGAGAAGTTTCCAACTCCACTGTAAATACTACAATTTTTGTTTCAGATATTTTTGATGACTACCCTTTAATTTTTTGTGCTGAAAAAATAGCAAGAGAAAATTCATGGAAGACATTGTAGAGAAGAGTATACAAGGCTACTGGTCTTGGTGTTCTTGACACTTCCTTAAGAAGAAGTTCCATCCCAGCTAGATCCATTGTTAGAGTCCTGTAATTTACAGTATCACAAGGTGATTGAATATTTATTCCTTGTGGATTTTCATATTATATATATATAATTAAATATTCAAAGAAATTCCAAAGATTAGAAAAAAAAAAAAAAAGAGAAGAAGAAAAAGAGGGTGTCAAAAAGGGAAAAGAAGACCCCACAAAAAATTAATAGTTCTGACAGTGTTGCAAACCAAAATGCCACTACTCTTTAGAAAAGGTTTGTTCAATCATACAGTTTAAGCATGATTGTAAAATTTTGAATTTTTTCTAATAGGTTAGAAAATTAATATTTTCCAAATTGCTTAATCTTGGCATATCATTAGCCTAGGTAGAAATGAAATTGGCTCAACAACTTAACCTGAACCAATAGGAGAAATAAGGGGTAGGGGTTTGGTTAGAAATTCAAAAGAAAATGTTTCAGGGTCTCCAAGTCTAAATGCACCCTACGAAAGAAGAAAAATGCTAGATTTGTAGTCTGGGTAGGTAGAAAGGATAAGGATGAAGAAGGAAAGGAAAATGTAAAGTTTATTCTACAATGTACAACCTAAAAATTGCATTATTGTTTCCTATGGTCGAAGAAGAAAATCCAAAGAAAGGAGTGTTTATGCTCTAAGTATTGGAGCAGGGTTATGTTCGAAAGTTTAGGATTAAAATTGTATTCAAAATTATTAAGGCATATTGTATGTGTTAGCTTTTATCCGAAGTCCTGAAGATATTAATTCCCTTTAATCCTAAAAATCCCTAAGACACTCATTTCCATTTTATTCTAAGTCCTATACTAGTCTGGAAACATCCATTTCAACTCCGCCCCTCCCCACATTAGGTCGTTGATATATATATATATATATACATATATATATATATATATATATATATATATATATGAACCACAACAAACATTTATCCCCATGACCATTTACCTTTTCATCGCATCGCAACATCGCATTTTCACTTACCATTTTCAATCTTGTTCAAACCTGACCATCGAAGCGATATTAAAAGGGACACATTCCCTGCCACATCACCCTTTCCCCACTGCCCATCGCACATCATGATTTATGTTATTTTCACTCATTACAAGTCTCACCAAGTCATGATTTGTGATATCGTAAATCACAATTCTCACCTTCTCCCTTTTCATTTCTTACAAACATCCCGAGGTGATATCGGTGGGCCCCTTTCCTTGCCTTTTCTCATCGCAAGTTTGCAAATTTTCTATTCAAGACATAATTTCCAAATCCAATAAAATTCCTGATGCGATATTGCTGGGACCCAATCACATATCGCAATTTGCAAGTTCAGGAGGATAAATGCTCAGGAATATGTTGTAAATGCAAAAACGTGAAATGTGATAAAGGGACGGACGCGATAGTTTTCCAAGGATGATATGAATTTATTTAAAGTCCATGATTATGCATAGTTATGTTTCTTTGTGAAGGAAAGTGAATGCAGGAAGAAAATATTGAGTAAGGGACTCGACACGAGAAGAAGAGGCAGAGTCGAGTAAAAGGAGTAGATTAACAAGGCACAATGAAACATAACCACAACCACCGATTAGCCGAATTAGCCAGTGCCACATCATGTTTAATGATCCAAAAAAGGCCCCCTAGAAGTAGAGCTAGATATCTGAGCCACCCATCGTTTCCTCTTCTTGACCATCCCAGCCACTTACTGCCGACTTTTAGATTCACGAAGATCTGCCGAAGTTTTTGGATTCACGAAGAGATGTCGAAGTTAATTCCACAGGTGGTGCTTTGTGAAAGATATTTTGTTCAGGCCTTGCATGGCCACACTTTTCTAGGTTTTTCTTAAATGTAATTAATGAAAATATTCCAAAGTAGATAGGGAAACCGACATAATTTTTAGTTAAATACTACATGTATTAGAATTATCAAGGGTTGGACCTTGTTGGACCCTACATTGTAATAACTACCATATTGGAGAAACTGTAATTTTTGGAGCTGGGCATCAATAATCAAATACCGTTTACAGGATGCTTGAGCTGCGTTAAATGGTGATGTGCTACTTCTATGTGTTAAATGTTTCCATTATTTTACTTTTTGTGAATCTATTCATCTGATTGTAAAACATAAATTTTAGATTAATATTTGTTGTCGGAGTGCCTTAATTCTATCTATATTTATAATCTAAATGTTTTCTATTGAATCCTGATTAAATAATTCTTAACTACTCTTTAATCACTACTAAAAACTACTATTTCCTCCACCTCATAATTCGCACTGCTTTAACGATCCATCTAGCACAGTTAGCTTGCCCTGTGGTGCTCTTGAAAATTTGAAGCACCAATCCAACCTTTTTGACTCCATAGCCCAATGGATTAGTCCCTAGAGACTTGCTCATCCAACCAGCAAAATCAAAACAACCAATTCTCACCATCACTATAACTAGCCTAACATTAGCATTCATAATATTAAGGAAAATTAAATCATAAATAGATAGAGCCCTCTCTGAGTCTAGGAAGGCTAGGTCATGGATTCCAAAGTGGTTTGATGTTGTCCTCTATCATTTATTCTTGCAAATATTATAAATTATACCGCTAAAACACCATTATCACCCTTTCTCTCAGAAATGTAGGTGATGCATGATCATCCAGGAAGTGCTTTATCTATGCCTGTAAAATATTCTTCTCGAGATCATGAAATGATAGATTGTACACATCCTCACCGGATCATCATCAAGGGGAACTATCTCCTCTTATTCGCTCAGGGCTGGCTCTAAATCTAGAGGTGGTCGAGTCTAAATGGTGGTATATGGTGCACTAGGAGTTAGGCCCACATATTCATCTTGAGGCTTTGGTACCAACTCCATGGCACTGACTTCAACAAATTGCTCAATATGTGAGAAATCTCTTGATCCTACATCTGTTTTATTTGTCCTTCTACTATTGATTGTTCCTGTACCTTCTCTACCACCTGTATGTGTGTCGTCTCTTCCAGTAAGGAACTTTTCCTTCTTTCTTCTTCCTACTTATACTTATCCTCTGTTCTCTCCTTCTTAACTCCCATTCTTCCCTTAGCTTTTGTTCTACTTTTTGTGCTCTTGGATCTCCATTATCTAAGCTTTGTTTCTCTCTCTTTATTTGCTTTTCTCTTTGCTTCTCATGCCTCTTCTTTGATTCTATATCCAAAGCTGCTTGTTCATTAAAAATATCTGATTGCAGATTCCAAATTTTTTCCTCCTTTACATTGTCAAAAAAACTCCTCTTTCCCTTGTCTTGTATTAGGTCTTTCTCCTCTACTACATTTTCTTCCAGAACTACTACCGTCTATGGAAAAAAGTGGGAAGTACCAAAATTAATGATTGACTCATGGGTTCTGGAGGAGTTATAACAACTATTCCATGATTCCTCCTCCGGCCACTGATATTCCCCGCTCACCTATTTGTATTAGATTCATAAATAATGGTCTTAGTAAATACAACACAGATCATACAGATTGAAGTATTTTGTATTGAATTAAAATTTCACTATGGATTTCGATTCAATATATGAAACTTTGATTTTCTTAATCTCCTATAATACGATGTGCAAAGGAAGAGTAGGACATGGTTATTTCTTCATCCTATGTAGTGTTGCTAATAACCCTCTAGCGAGATGGTAATACACCTACTGAATGAAAAGTTTTTCGATGGCATATATAAGAAAAATATTTGGCGTTTTCTGCCCACAGAACACTCTCATCAATGTACCATACGGTAAGGTGAACCAATATGAAATTTTTTATATCGCCTCCATATATCTTCGTAGCATGGAAGGTGGGTCATCCTGAAATATAAGCCTATATAATCGGATGATGAGGTGATCAGTAAGATGCTCCATTACTCCTGGATGGTTGCAATCGGAAAGAAGCCTGCAATAGATATGCATGATAGTCTCTCTCAGTTTCCACATCTAGTTCATGCCAAGAAATTGACTATGTGTAGATATTGCATAAAGTAATTATGCATGCCTATAGAACCTTGTGTACTCGCCCTCTGAGGAGGATCCTGGGATCATGCTACATGGGCTCTTAGCTTATGAGCCAAAATATCTAACCAATTGAATTATTATTTCACCACCTGGTTCACTAACATATCACACCCATAAAGAAAGGTCTATGTGCTCGGTTGGCCACATATTATGCAAGCTAACATGACCAAAAGCTGGTAGGCATTCCTTAGTGACCTTGTCTTGTATATGTGGGTGGGTGTTTTTCTAAACTTTGATGGCTCCTTCATCAAACTCTTGGAAATATCCTTTGTGCTCGCATAGTTGTGGGTGGCATAAAACAATGATTCCATCATATTTGTTGGCTCAGGGAGATGATAAATATGCTGAAAATATATTTCTAGAAATGTAGAAAGCTTTTGTATGCTGGTGTTTCTCAGTGTCATATTTTTCTCATCTGTGTGTGAGACAACCTAGGTGATCACATCTGCACATGAGAAGGCTGGATACTTGCATGCATATCTATATAGTACTGACTACCTAACGCTGAGATAAACTTGTTGGTCCTCTAAATCTGCCTCGTAGTCCATTACAAAATCATATTTAATCTTCTTCCATGTCATTTTGGACTCCTTTTCTACAAACAACCGAGTGTGTGCATATACTGGAAAGTTAACTGGAGCTTGCTCAACTGCTTCCCCAATACTACTTTGAGTGGTATATTTTTTGGAAACTCCCTTGGGTTCCATTGTAACAACGAAAATTAGAGAGTTTCTTAGCAAATTTTGTACCTATAGGAAAAAAAAAACTCATGGAAAGCAAACATCAATTTTAAGAAAAAAAAACTTTCAAGGCATGTTCAAGAAACAAACTGGGAATCTAGTGGGAACGATTACACAATTCTCACTGGAAATATATTTTGAATTCTTGAGGGAACTATGCACTACATAGTCACAATATTTATCCTGGGAATCAGCATGGGAAGAGTGTCTCGGGCAATCTGAAATTTAGTCTAGGAACTCCACAGTTAAGCCTAAGGAGTGAGCTGGGAGAGATTGTGCAGTGCACAGTCTTAGTGGCCAAGGATGTAGACTGAGCTTTGGAAATATGCAATGAAAATTTTAGTCAACCTTTAATGTGCACTGCGTAGTTCCATAGGTCAAGCTCTCGGTTTGAGCCTTAATATTGTGAAGTGCCCACTTGGGCAAGTAAAAACTAGCCAAAGGAATGGCATATGTGCCCAAGGGAAGTCTTGAAAATGAGCAGACCTAAGATATAGTGTTGTATTGAGTGAAAATATGATTAATTGTGAATGAAAAAATACAAATCAAGTGTATAAACTAAAAAACACAGAAGGAAAATCAAATCGGTTAGGAGAGTCACCGCACTATCGGTGCAAAAAAAAAAATAAAAAAAAATGAGGCAACCCTTTTCAAAGACACGATATAACTTGAAACAAAACTTATACATGCTAAAAAAATTTTGAAACACTAGCATTCCTGCAAAGAAAAAATAATAAAAATAGTGACACAAGGAAAACGGAAAAAGTGATAGAAAAACAACAAAAAACGATAAATGTGAAACTCACCCGAAAAAGTGACGGTGATTGCACGAAAGGTTCCTTTTTCTACTCAGTATAGCTAGAGCTTGAATATCAAGTGTACAAATAATCACAAAGGGCATCTATTAAGTATATTTTATAAAATTGGGGTCTGTGATGCGCATGCCAAAAATCAAGGAAAAAGTGACACATGGCGAGAATTTCTAAAAATAGAAAATGTGCTTCCTTCGGGTTACTAAAAATAGATCCCTAGATTTTAGGGATTCTTTTTTATTTTTATGTTTTCTTCCTTTTCTCTGAAAAAATTTCCATGCACATCGTTGGGAATGATTGCACAATTTTTGGAACTGGGCAACTTCCTGGCTTAGTGCACTGTGCATTTTCTGAGCTTGATGAGGGATTATGTAGTTTATGGGCTCAGTTTTGGGCTACGTGTCAGAAATTTGCAGCTCAAGGATGACTTCCATTCATTACTATGTAATTCCATTCATTAAGGATGATTTCCCTCATGGATTGCACAGTCTTTGGAGGCAAGCCTGGAACTGTTGTGCAAGACTAAGGCATGAGGTTAGCTTGTGACATAGAGAAACTAGCTAAGTGAAAATAAAGTGAAAAAAAGAATAGATAAAAGATAAAAATCAATCAAATCATGAATACCAGATAATAGTGCAAGATAAGCTCATGTGAGAAGAAGGCTAGGCTCCAAAATCTAAGCAAAGGAAAAATTTTGGAGGGTGGTTGTAGCCGCTACAACTCTGGCGACACACTGGTAGAACTCCATCTCTCTAAATGAATCTTGTCTCATGTAAAACCGGTCTCACCTTTCTCAAATTATTGTTCATTTCATTGATTACCAAAACTTCCCCATTTAGTATGATTTAAAGGCACACTCTCATCCATCCTCTTCATTGGTGGTAGGCTAACCAAGCTAAGTCAAAGTAGTTGCTTCGATTGGGGTTGAGGAGTATATAAGTGAAAAAGTAAAAGAATTTTTCAAAGTCATATTTTCATC
This sequence comes from Pinus albicaulis, assembly GCA_034641835.2. Classification (NCBI taxonomy): domain Eukaryota; kingdom Viridiplantae; phylum Streptophyta; class Pinopsida; order Pinales; family Pinaceae; genus Pinus; species Pinus albicaulis. Next base: position 475,147,102 of record CM076576.1, on the reverse strand, counting down.
TTTTGTGTTCCTACACTGCCAATACGCCTGGAAATTACCCCAAGAGAGTTACTTTAGGAACACAAACATTGCTCCGCTACCAACGAGACTTGACAATACCTTAGCATAGTTGCTTGCTTCACCTCTCTACATAGGAAGCCTTTCTTTTCTTTTTCCCTTTATTTTATTTTATTTTATTTATTTTTCTTTTTTATATTTTTTTCAAAGAACTGTGCATAGGAACCTATTTACTTCATGGGGAGGAAGAGGGATCCTAACTTATTGAGAGTAGAGGAGGTTTTCCTTTTAGAGAAGGATATTGGTGTACACCTCTAACATACTTATTAAGGTTTTCCTCCCCTCCTTACTCTACTCGACTAGGTTGAAAAGGATTAACTAAAAATATAAAACCTATTAGAGTATATGATACCAACAAAAATCCAAATATCATGATTTCACTGCAATTTTCTTCGACAAGGAACATATTTTCCATCATAGTATCATCAACTTAAAAGAATGAAATATCAACGCAAAGAGAGGGAATAAGAATGAACCAAGTTTTGATAGTAGTAAAACTTCCTCTTGGATATCACCATACTTTATTCAGAAGCCAAACAGAGTCTCATGTGGAAACTAACCTATAGATAAAAACAAAGAAAAGGAAAGAATAAGAATGAAGACAAATTAAAGTAAAGAAAATCAAGGAAAAGAAAAACACTACTCATACTCCTAACCTAAGCAGAGCATAGGCCAAACTCATGTGAAGTGATACTTGGAATGTAACCACCAATGCATTCGCTGGCCTATGTTAGAGAGGAAATGATCAGGAGATCAAGTCTCTTGTAGGAAAATGCTCAAAAATGAAGTTTCTCAGAATTGGTCCGAACCAGATCGACTGGAAAGAGCTCGGAAAAACGATCCTGTAGACATGAACAAAACTGAAAACTGACTCTGTATGAGAAAGTTATTCAGCTTTGAAGTTTTCCAATTTCAATTAAAAAATGGCCAAATTTGACTTTATAAAAATTATTTTTATTAAAAACAGAATATTCCACAAAATATTTTGGGAATATTCTATGGAATATTCCATAGAATATTCTACAGAATATTCCACAGGCAGCCAATTACAGGGCACCACGTGGCCAGCCCAAAGGCCGCCACGTGGTCCCAAGGTCAAATGGTCGCGGACGGATTCGAATGTGGGTTGGGCCAATGGAAACACACCAAACCAACCGTTGGGCCACGCTGTGGTTGTTGTTAAACATATGGAAAAAAAAATATATTTAAATGTTACAAGGGTTTAGGCGGGGCCCGAAAGGGGGCCAGCCCCCTCCGCATGCAACCAATTGCCGGAACCAAAGGCGTATTCAATGGGCGCACAACAAACTCCGCCAGTTGTATTAACATTTAATGCCACCGCTTAAACATGTGGCCATGCACATTAATATTAAATGATAACCCTCCATTTCGGTGGTCATTTTGGTGGACCCCTCAAATTTAGTGCCGATCTCCAGATTTTTCGGAGTTATCTGGCAGTTATCCAGATTTAGCTGGAGTTTTTCTAGGTGACACTGGGTAAACTTCAGTTAGCCATAACTTTGGCTAGGGAAGTCTATTTGGGATGAAATTATTTTTTATTTTGGGGTATTGAAGCATTCTGGAGCTGTTGGGAGAGATTGCAGAGCCATCAGGGTGCTCTATCAGTGGTTTTACTAGCGATTTTGGTTGTGGAGCCACCAGGGCCTAATGAAAGATCAACTGTGTTGGACTATGCTTATCCATTGGAGGTGAATGAATAGTCGAGTTATACTGATTTTAGCCTTCTGTTTCTGAATTTGCAGCTTATTTTTCCTTTTGAGGCTTTCTACACAGTGTAATTCATATTTTGAGCATTAATGAAAAAGGGAAAAGCCTAATTAGAGGCTTTTGGACCCAGCAGAGGTAGCCCAAGGGAGAGGTGAACTGCTTAGACAAATGTTTATTGTTATGCTATGAATTTTTGCTGTTATATTTCAGATTCCGCTACATTAAATAGTAACTTTTCATAAGTACACTTTTCCCAAGAAGACTTATACAGTGAACAAAACTCATTAGTTCAACTTCAAAACACATTACTTCATTTGCAGAATACTTGAACTTGTTTATTCAAACATAAAATTTTGATTAATGAATATTTTGCACATAAAAAAATACTTTCATTGATCGGATCTATTTCAGTGTTTACATTTTATTTCTTTAGGCAGAGCCCGTTTGTGGGCCAGAAGCTTCTGGTTTCATCCTTTCTAGTAAAGGTAAAATAACCAGTAAAATCCCCCTACTGTAAATCTCTGTATGAGAAATACTTTGTTCTCACAATTTCACATTAGGAAATGAAAGTCAAGAAATATATAAAAGCATAGAAATAAACAAGAAATATAAGAAAATGCAAACCATAAAATTTGAAGTTTGAATGAACAGTAGAAAAGTAAAGATGAAAAGTGCAAGGAGGAAACTCTATGGTTATATCATAGTATTCAAGAACATCGTGAGTTGAATAATTGAAAACATAAAATTTCGAACAATGAAGGTGAGTGAACATAAAGAAAGAAAAAAATTCATTTTTCCACGGTGCTCATTACGTATGATTCCTCCAATGAGTGAGAAATAGGATCATGTAACACAAATGAAGGGTGAGAAAATTATAAAAATGATTGATATTCAATATGCGCAATAGAGTGATGAGGAGCCTCAAAAAATTCAACACTTTTCTGATCAGAAGTGGAACTGACCTCAAGGCTATGAGAACCTGACATAACCATTAGCTCAGGCTAAAGTGCTTCAACAAATTGAGAAAGTTCCAACTCATCAGAAGGCAGATAATCAAATATCGATCGCTTCAAGAAATCAACAACGGGAAAATCATAATTGTGACCAACCAAATCATTGTAAAGTCATGAAAAATATGATCATAAAGTTCAAGATTACCAATGGAGGCATCCTCATGATATGATGAATCATAGAGAGGGGGAGATGAGAAACACGAAATTTCACCATCTATATTTACAAAGAGATAATATGAGAGATTTGGAAGATCATGAATAGAAGATCCATAATTTCCACATGTGGATGAAAAAGTTACATCCCACATGTTCTTTGAATGATCAGAAGTATTAACATGATCAGAAACTAAATTCTAGAAAAATTTAACTGGAATGAGAGAATCGTGGAAAATTTTAGGATGATGTCAGAGAGCTACAGATGGAAGGAAGTGATCTTCTATAGAATACTCTTGTTCAACATTGGGCTCCTATACATACTCATCGTAAATGATTTTGAATATGGGCTTCTCCACACCAAATCCATCTGAAACTTAATCCTCATGAATAACTAAAGAAATATTTGAAACAGGTGAATGAAAAAACTCACAATCTGGAGGATCAGAGGGACCAAAGGATGGAGGAAAAAGAGATAAAACTCCATCACCACCATAAAATTCATTGTCCAAACTTGTGTTTAAATTATTAGCATGTGGGGTGGGAGAAGATGATGGTATATTAATAGATGAATTTTGAATTTCTCCCACCTCAACTTGTAGAACTAGAACGGTTTGATGAGAAGCGTATGGAGGGTCACTTGGAACAAAAAAATTGTCCATCATAGATTTGGAGCTCTAACCTTGAGGTAAACCGAGAGTGATTCAAAATATCCCAACTCTTGTGCATTTCTTGAAATGTGAATAAGATATTGAAATATGCCATACAAGAAAGTCCACTCAACTTCATCTTTTGGAGATTCAAAATAGAAATCCATAAAACAACTGTGAAAAGGATTTTGTGATTCATTAGGTGATCTTCTCAATTCTAAAATTTTATTTCACATATGTTTATAATCATACTTTGAAAAAATATGAAACAATTTTGTGACAAAATGTTTGAAAGAGTGAATAGAGGCATCGGTCAATGTGTGACACCATTTTCTTATGCGCCCTTTGAACATGATAATGGAAAAATAAGAACCAACATCCTCAACAAGGATGTTGCATTCTGTAGAAAATTGAAGAAAACATTTAGTATGCTAAAGTATGGTTGTTTCATCCTCACCATCAAATTTAATAGGTGACATGTCATTAATGATATTCATCAAACTTGTAATTTTAAATCTCTAGAAGAACATGTCAGGTGTTTGATTGTGGAAGGAGTCATTAAATGAGTGTGAAAATTAAAAAAATACTTCAAGGGCTCAACCTGTCATCTAACCCTTCTTCTAGCGCAAAAAATGTTGACAATGCTAGACATGCCAAAATTCAGTTGATATCCCCGATATAAATCCCTAACTATACCTCAGACCATTCGGAGTAAGATTCTTAGCAGTGGGGTGTTAATGATCATCCTTGGTTTGAAAAATTCATAGAGTGGTGCACGATGTCTTGGTGAGAACATGTGTGTGACCCTATGGATATTGAAGTGAAACATGTGACGGTTCCATCATGCGAAAGGAAAAGGAAGTGTGTCCCTTGGAAGCCTGTAATAGTACACAACTTAGAAGGAACACGTGAGTGAAAAAACATCACACAAACTAACAAGAAAAATAGTACAAAAGATAAGGTGACAAATTAATGAATCAACACACATCCAACAACATACATAAAAATGAAAAAGAAATATTACATAATCATATGCATAAGTTAAATAAAATACATCACGAATAAAATAACAGTAGTCCTACTATATTCACAATGCATGCACGAAAGTGTGCGGACTCTAAATTTTATGAAATATCATAGTTCCAACAATATGTACAACATTTGACAAGCTAGTTTCCCCAATAGTGGAATGTGAAGTCTACAACACCTGCTCCTCCAAATAAGTGTACTCCCTCTATGCTACAGAGAAGCCAAGGCTTACACAAAACTCCCAAGCTCTTCCCGAGCCAAAGCCTAGCCAAAATCTTGGCTTCCAAAAGCACCTTACAAGAGTTATGAGGATATATTGATAACAAAGGGGGGTGAATCTTAGCATGCCCCATTTTTTACTCTTGCACTCCCCCTAAGACTCTTCAACTTCTTACAAAATAACACATTAAATTACATATGACTCTTCAAATTCCAATAAGGACACTTGGAATTTCACTTTTACCTCTATTACAAATAATATTAAATTTTCCACTTCTACCCATATAGGAAAAAATTGGGTAGAGAAAACACAATAGCCTAACAATACAAAACACTATGATGTTGGATTTAGGGTGAAATTAATCCAGGAAACTTCGACTTGATGCTTCTTGGCCACATATTAGTTCAAATCTTGGTATTGTTCGATGGTCTCCCCAAGGTGTGAGATAGTGTCATGATGTAAGCGAACTATTGCCTCCATGGAATCTGAGTACGATGTCTTGAAACTGGTCTGAACCTCTTTCTCAAGAAAAATAAACATTTTTTTGATCTGAATAGGGCCACTTATGTATTTATGCATGTTCTTTCTATTCATCTCCAAGTCCTCCTGGGTGGAAATCTGCCTTAGCTGCTCCAAGCACTGATCGATCTCCTTCCACACTTGTTGTTTATGTTTAGTATTGGTGGTTGTGCCAACTGATGGGTTCCCTTGGGTTCTCACCATGAAATTCAAAATGTTATGTAAATGTACATATGAGGCCTGAATTGTTCCTATGAATGAGGCAAGTTGCTTGTTGTTCTGGATCAACTTCCAAACTCTCACTTTCTCGATATATCCATATGGTTTCATATTATTCACTAGTTTAAGTGGTTCCCCCTTATATTACATTGTCCAATAGTACATGGCGGCGACAGAAAATTTCACATTTTTAGGGATCTAGTCAAACTCTTTGCTCTAACGTTGCAAGTCATGTAAGAGAACAATTTCTTTATGTAAGTTCACCAGCTCCTCATAGATGTCCTGCATTGTGTCTCCAAGTGTGGATACTTCAGCATGTATTGTTTCTCTCATATATTCTAAGTAAAAATCTATGGGTGGTGCATAATTCCCTAGTACACGGAGCTATGCATTCTCTTTCTAGACAACTTGTATATTCCATGTGAATTATTTTATTATCGAGCAACAAATAGTAAGAATTAGATCTCACTACACCTACAAAGGCCAAGTTGGTGTCAAAAATAATACTTGGATTGTTGCTGGTGTCCGCCACTATCCCCCTTTCTCTTATAAATGTAGGTGATGCATTATCATGTGGGAAGTGCTTTCTACGTGCTTCTAAAATCTTCTTTTGGAGTTCATGACATAACAGATTGTACACATCCATCACTGGATCATCATCAAGGGGAGCTATCTCCCCTTCCTCACACGAGGTTGGATTTGCAGATGGAGGTTGTGGAGTCTGAATGGTGGCCTATGGTGGAATGGGAATCAATTACACATCATCCTCTTGTGCCTCCAGTCCCAAATACATGTTTGCAACTTCAATCAAGTGCTGAATATGATGAGCAATTTATTGATCCTACATTTATTCACTCACTCCTTCTAGTGCCAGTTAGTCCTGTACTTGATCTAAAACCTCTATGGGTGTCGTCTCTTATATTTTGGAACTTTTCCTTCCTTATTTTACCTACTTCTGATTCTCCTCCTATTCTCTCCTTCTTATCTCTCATTCTTCCCTTAGCTCTTATTCTTCTTTCTTCACTCTAAGCTCTACTTCCTCCAAGATTTTCTTCTCTTTCTTTCTCTGCTCTGGTATTTTCTTCCTGTCCCTCCTCTTTTCCTCTATTTCCAAATTTTCTTGTTCATTAATAGGATCTTCTTCCATATTCTAGATTTTCTCCTCCTCTGCATTGTCAACAACCTTCCACTTTCCATTGTCTTGTATCGGGTTGTTGTCCTCTGCTACTATTTCTTCCAGAATTACTACCGTCTGTGGAAAAAATTGAGAAGGCCTAGCTATATTGATAAGCTCACAGGGTTTGGACTTGTTATAGAAATTATTCCATGGTTCATCCTCTGGCCACTAATATTCCCTGTTGAACTAGTTGTAGTAGATTCATGCATATTGGTCTTTGCAAAAACCCCTTGGATCATACAGAGTGAAGTATTTTGTAACAAACTCAAATTCCACTATGGATTTCGATCCAGTATCTGAAACTTTGAGATTCTTAATCTCGTATAATACAATATGCAAAGGAAGAGTTTTCTATGGTGCTTTCTTCATCATATGAATTTCTACTGAAAACCTTGTGGGGAGATGTTAGTATAATTCTTGCATGAAAAGGTTGTTGATTCCATATCTAGGAAAAAGATGTGGTGTCTTTTTCCCATGTAACACTCTGACCAATGTGTCATCTGGTAAGGTGAACCAATGTGAAATCTATGATATCACCTCCATCACTCTCGTGAGATGCAAGGTGGGTCCTCCTGAAAGAGAATGCTGTATAATTGGATGATGAAGGGATCAGTAAGTTTCCTCGTAACTCCTTTATGGTTTTAATTCAAAAGAATATTGCAACACATATGCATGATATTCTCTCTCGGTGTCCATATCCAGTTCATGCGGGGAAATTTATGTTGTGCACAGATCACATCTACTAATTATGAAAACATATATAACCAGTTGAACGAATTCCCTTGGTTCACCACCTAGTTCAATAAGATATCCCATCCCTCAGGAAAGGTATCTATGTTGGGTTGGCCATATATTTCGCAAGCTAAGATGACCAAAAGCTGGTATGCCTTCTCGAGTGATATTTTCTTGTATGTGTGGATGGGTATCTGTCTAAACTTTGATGGCTCCTTGACCCAAATTTCTACAATATCCTTCATTACCGATGATACATATGCTGCCAAAATTGTAGCTATATTTTTTCCACTATTTTTTCTCAGTTTCATAATTTTCTCATCAGTGTGTGAGACAACCAAACTGATCACATCTGCACACGAGAAGGATGGATACCTGCATGCAACTCTATATAGTCATGACTTCCTGATGTTGAGATAAAACTGACGATCATCGAAATTTTCCCTGAAGTCCATTGCAAAAGCATCTCTAATTTGTTTCCCTGTCAGTTTGGACTCCTTTTCTACAAACAATTGAGTGTCCACATATACTTGCATGTTAACGAAATATTTCTCAACTTCTTTCGCAATACTACTTTTGGTGGTTTCTTTTGAGTAAATTCTCTTGGATTCCATAATTACAAGATGTTCTCAAAAGCTACTATACTTGTGGGATAGAAAAGACACTCATGGCATGCAAACATTAGTTTTAAGGAGAAACACTTTCAAGGTGTGTTCAAGAAAAAAACTGGGAATCTTATGGGAATATGTGTGTAATTTTAATTGGAAAGAGATTCTAAATTCCTAAGGGAACTACACATTGTGCAGTCCTAGTAGTCAGGGTCAAAGCTTGAGGCTTGAGACTGTGCAATGCGTAGTTCAACTTGGGTAGTGAGCTGGGAGAGACTGACCATTATGCAGTATCACTGGCCAGACATGCAAAATGAGCCCTAGAACTGTAAAATGTGTAATTTGTCCAACCTTTACTACTCATTGTGTAGTTCGAATGGTGAAGCTCTTGACTAGAGCCTTGATATTACGCAGTGCCCATCTAGGCAAATTGAAAACTTGTCAAGGGAATGCAACATCTACCCAAGGGACATGTGGAAAACCCAAATATCTGAGAGATAATGTTTTCTTTAGTGTAGATATGAATAAGTGTGAATGAAACAAGACAAATGAAGTGAAAATACTCAATAAACAGCAAGAAAACAAAATCGGTGAGTAGAGTCACCGCAATGGCGACCATCGGTGCAAAAACAAAGAAACTATTGTGACACTTGTGAAAGGAAAATGATAACTTGAAACAAAAATTATATATGCTAAAAAATTTTAAAACGCCAAAATTCCTGCAAAGAAACAAGAAAAATAGGACTCACACAAGCCAAACAACAAAAAGCGACAGAAAAAGTGACAAGAAGCGATAAATATGAAGCTCACTCGGAAAAGCGATGACGATGACACCATCGAAGGTTCCTTGATATCCTCCAGAATGCTAGAGCTCCAAGATTGAGTGTGAAAATGAGCTCTAGGGGCGTCGATTAAATAGATTTGAGAAAAATAGGTTCTATGACACGCATGCAAAAAATAAAGGAAAAAGAGACACATGGCAGCAATTTCCATAAAGAGAAAGTGTTTTTCCTTCAAGTTACTAAAAATAGATCCCTAGATTTGAGGGATGAATTTTTCTTTCTCATATTTTCAAAATTTTCTAGGATAAACTTTCCATGCACATCACTAGGAAAGATTGATTACGTAGTTTCTGAGCTGAGTGAGGGATTCTGCAGTTTCTAGGCTTAGTGTTGGCCTTCCTCTCATGACTACACAACTCAAGGCTGATTTCCAATCATGATTGTGCAATTCCAGTCATCAAGGCTACTTTCCCTCAAGGATTGTGCAGTTTCTGGAGGCAAGCCAGGATCTATTCTACGAGGCTAAGGCATGGGGTTAACTTTTGAATTAGAGAAATTAGCTAAGTGGAAAGAAAGTTAACACAAGCATAGATAAAGGGTAAACATTAATGAAAGCATGCATAACTGATAGTAGTGGAAGATAATATCCTATGAAAAGAGGGTTAGGCACCAAAATATAAGCAAAGGAAAAAAATTGTAGGGTGGTTGTAGCCGCTATGAGAAGATAAAGATTGAAATAGTTAAATTAAATCCCACCAAGAACATATAAATAGCAAAGTAAGCTATTGGATAGATTTCAAATTCTGTAGAAAAATATTCCTTTGTTGAAAACAACCATCAACAACTTCCACTAAAAATAAGGACAACTACTATCGATCTCAATGAAAAGGGTCATGTAGTTAAGAGAAAACAACAATATGCTGAAGGTTATTTCTTCCAAAATACTAATGAAGAATTATCAAAGAAGGTACATGGTTTGTTGAAAGATAAACAACATAAAGAACCTACAAGTCTATATGTTTTCAATGCCACAAATGTAAATACTTAAATTTTTACAAAGACAAAGGATAAATAAGTCATGTTTCTTTCAAAAAGAATATAGGCTACAAAAGAATCGACCAGTGAAGTAATGAGTTCTAGTGCAAGCCCTAGGTTGCTATCCTGCACTAATTTCGATCAGAATAAATTTAATTTAATTATTATTTGGCTAGAGAGAAAGGCTAGAATATATCTCATTGGTTCCATAAGCACTTCAATTAATGTTGATTTAATTCAAGTGTTGATATGGATATGGTGGTATGGCATAACGAAGCACGAGAAGTGGTTGCTAAAACACTAATAGAGTCCGTTGCTATCACTAAAAGGTTGCAAACATTGTTAACTACGGTACAAGTATAGTTTAATAATTCTAAGGTTTTTTTCAAAGAAAAGAAAATAAGATTAAATACTTGGAAAGTAGGATAGTTAGTTTCTCAAGCTTTCCCAAAGATGGCACAACTCCCAAAAAATTATTGGAATCAAAGGGTAAAGAAATTAGAGACTGTCAAGTAAATTTAATGTCTTTTGAATATGAGATTCCAAATTTAGTTGCAACATAAAAGTAAAGAAGAATAAGAAAAGAAAGTGCAAGAATTATAAAGAACACTCAATATAAAAGCAGCATAACTGGAAATTTTGAAGGAACCAGTTTCTAATACATAATTTGACTAGAAAGAGAAAAAACATTAGAATAAAATAGATGAATATAAAGCCAAAGCTCATAGTTTTATTCAACAAGAAAAAGTGAGATATATTGACCTATATAAAATTAAGTTCTTAGAAATAAACCTTGTTGAAGTAGAAGAAAAAATTAAAAGCCAACAATAGGAGAAGGAACAACTTGTGCAGAATTGGGCCAATGAACTTAAATAGAAATGTGAGATTATTGATGAAGTCCAATAGGTATTAAAGGAAAACAGAAAAGAACAGCAGTCCTTGAAAAATATATAGAAAATATTACATTGGGAAAAACCACACTAATTGATGCAAAGGATGAAATATAGGAAATGATCAATGATAGAATAATTGTGATTGGACCTTATTTGAATATTCTGCTTCACATTGCAATGATTATCATTGCTAATGCTCTCATAGACATGAAGTACATAACTCTTATAGTGGATGAAATTTTGAAGGTGGTTGAAAATATTATTATCTTTTAAAATTTATTCAACAAATAAGTTATTAAATTCTTGGATTTTCCCAGCAACGTGAAATGACTTACATTAGTTTATCAGTCAGAAAGGAAGAAAGTGATGGAAAAAATGAATGCTGAAATTATGAAAGATAATAAAATCATCACAAAATTCAAAGAAGAATGGGGATATATTCAAAGGTTTGGGACCCTATCCTTTTATATTGATCAACTTGGCTTATATCATAAGACAAATTTCTAGTTGTTCTCAAGAAGGCTTAAGAAGGTCAAGGATATGCTTCAACTAATAGTGAAGAATAATTTTATTGGAAACTATTGGTAAATTCTCTTTGCAGGGATTTAAATGTATTATCTATTTTAGATAATATTATTCGACAATTTCCAACTCTTCCTTGTTAGCTTAAGTATCAGCTTGGAATAACTTGTTTAAAATTCAAGAAACAACAATGGTTACCCCTAGATGAATGTGACAATTTATGAAGCTGAAGAGATATTTTATTCAACATACCATTATTTCTCTAGTTATACAGTGTAACAAATCAGTCCAACCTTTTCAGACAATGATTGAGGAAGTTTTATAGGTATAAGAAGAAGATACATTCATAGTTTTCCAATGTCCTAAGAAGAAAAACATACAGATTATAGAAGGTTCAATGACTAACATTTTAGAAACATGAAAAACCAAAGTTGCTAAATACTATTCAAAGAATAAAATATACCTGGCAAGTAATTTATGTTTTTTAGATTATGTAATGTAATTTTTAATTAAAATATTGTTATGTAGGAAATTTTTCAAAAATTAATCTATAAAGACCTCATATTTACTTTGAGGGGGTTAGATTTTTTTAGGTTAAAATTTTGAATAGGCATGGAGGACACACTATGTTAGCTTACTCATGATGAAAATATAATTTTATTATGTGAAATTATGATTAATGGTTTTTATTTCAATGTTTCATGTTTTGTTAATTTGTGTTGGTATATGTTGGTGCACATGACTGATTAATATTTTGCCACAATCGAATTGATAATCTATTTTAGACATGTTATGTAATTTATTTCTTTCCAGATATAGATTATTGGAAGGTTTAAGTCAATATTCTTGAATGATCTATTGTGGGTTGGAATTATATTGATAGAAAATGGTGTATGATTTCATTTCATGTTTCATTTGAAATACAAATACATGTCAGCGATATATGATTTATTTTTGGTTTCGAAACATTTGGAATGTGGTAACCTTTTAACACCTATTCCAAGGTATAATTGTGATGGTTAAACATGAGCGCTTAGTAGCTAATATAAGACATGATTAACATAGAGATAAGTTACTGAAATTCATAATTCATCAACTGTAACTACAAGTTATATTTACTCTGTATGGAGGTGCATTGGTTAGGTGTTTATCATGTAATTTTTAGAACCCAAATTGCCAATACATATCTGATTACTCCTAGGGGGATTGTTACAAAATATTCTCTTCAAAGTTCTATCGTATGCCTTATCCAATAGAAGCTTGGGCCATCATTCTAATAATTGCATCACGACAACCATTTCTTCTCCAAGTTGTGTGGTAACATATAACATCCAAGGGCTTATTAACGTAGTGAGAACCTCCTGCGCCCTTGTTTTAAGACTAAGGAGTAAGAAAAAAAATCCATTATTGAAGGAAGAGACAAATCACGTAATATATCTACCAGGTAAATCGTGCCTACTTCATTCTACATGGGAATTCTTAAAGTTCTCACACAATATATGATTACAACCCTATAACACCCAGGTCTGAAGCTCAAAATGGGGATAAAAAATTGGGCATTTTGTGATATTGTGTGAGTGAGGTAACTATATTGGAAATTGTTTTTGTACTATAATTTTAGAGATTTTACTATGAGATGCTAATTGTTTGGAAATATTTAGTGTATGGGTCCGATTTGGTGATATATATTTATCAAATAGTTCATGATACTTGTTTCTTTGCAATTTATGATTCTTACGATTTACAAAATATATCCATATTACATCTACATTATCCGTATTTTTTTTGTATCTTTTTCATATTCCATCAACATCATTAACAATGTGATCCTCTTTTTGTAGTTTCATTCATATAGCTCAATGATAACATTATATTTTATTAGAATTTTTGGTTGAAGCCTCATTGTTTTTTCATATGGTTCAAAACCTATTTCCTTATTTTCATTTTAGTCAATTGCATCAAGGACTATTAACTCTTCATTTACATGTAACAAAATATTTTCATTATGCTTTTGTACATCCTTGTTCCTATAAAATAGGTATGAAAATAATGGATGTAGTGGAGCAGGTATATGAAAATTATTATTTACATACTCTGTCTTCATCAGATTGTTGATTCACTCACATATTATTTGAGATTTTAATAATTTTTTGGTCTTTTTGAAGCAATGTTGTATTATATTTTCTAAAAAAGGCACCTGATTTAATGATACATATTAAACCTTTAATGAAATATTAAACTCAATCATTGTTAATCTTCACTATGGATCTTTTTATATGTTGCATCTCTGTGATACTTGGAGGAAAATGTTGGTGCAAGATAGGAAATGTGTTCTTTTATAAAAGAAAAAAAAGTAATGTTTCAAACCTTTTTCGATAAGTTGAGTTTGAGATTTCCATCATGGCTAATGACATGTATCGAGTGATGAAATTTCCTCGCCAAGGTAGGGACATGTGGTAAGTCAAAATTTGAGCTGAAATATTGATTCAAATGAAATTGGGTGACACATGGCATGGTTGTGGATTGTAACATGGCATACAATAGGCACATGGTGTTAACGTGGATCTTGGTGGAACATAAAAAAGAGACTTATTCCATAGTGAAATTTCACAATGTAAGATTTAGAATTCAACAAGGTTGACGAAAGCCGCGACTTAAAAAAATCTGTGAGACATAAACTCTTCATGTTTTATAATTGAAAGTTCATGTCCCACCAAAAATTTAGGTGTAGACCATAAACCTTGCTTATAAAGGCATCGGGTGCGACTCAAAGGAATGAGGGGATGAAAATACTCATGGAATTTAATGAAGAATTTTGAAGCTGAAATATAGGGGTTTTTGAAAGAGTTTTAGTGGATTCTCAACCTGGTAGACATATGTGTGGGATGAGAATTTTTATGATAATTTTTGGGAATTTTCCCGCCATGTCGCATGGATTCTGCAAAGTGTTTCTTTTGAAATTTAATTATGATAGTTGGGTTTTTACAATGTTTTTAAAGGACAAAATCGTTATGATAAAAGTATTTTTTACAAAGGAGAAGAAAAAAAGAATGATGACATGATGTAAATGACTCAACATATTAACGAAGAAAGAAATAATTTTTTTTCAATAAAATCTACATGACCCAATGGTACTATTAGTATATACCATTGGGTGATGGTTGTGTAGGAATGCATCTAGTTTCAATTCCAATAAAATCTCTTGACGGTCTTATGAAAAAATTCAATCAGGAGAGATCGAGAGGTTAAGGTCCTGATAAGAAGTGTTGATAAGCTTCATAAAATTCTTCTGTAACTAACCCTTCTTGCACCATGTGTGAAAAATCACCCATGTGTATAATGAATTCTCAACCACATATCTCTTTGATCCATGCTCTACCAAGTCAAAATCTATGTAATTGACCTCCAAATATGCTTACCACCTATGAAAATTCCAAGTGAAAAAATGCACTCCATGTATGCAATGCATAGCAATCCCTTTGAATACAAGTATGAAGAGGTACCATGAAATTGGAAAGGCATAATGAGAAATTTATACTTATAAGAGAATGGATAAAGTATTACATATATAGTGATACTCTATGCTTTGGTATTCTCTCAATTGTCTTGCTCTACTTAAGATATAACCATTTAGGTCGTGTCATGTGATATACATATCTAAATGCTAGCTAGCATTCCATACTCATATCTAAAACAAGCATATGTACTAAAGAAATAGTTACCTAGTCTCCTAAATGAAGAAAGCTCACTTGTTAATATGTACTAAATTTAGTGAAAGAAATAGAACCAATGAATAAGTGAGACTAGTAAATTACTCGGAGGAGTCTATTGCACACTTAAGAAACTCATGATATGGAAGAGCACATAGGTATGTTCAGTTTTTCCATTCCATGTTCATTTTAAAAGAAATTTTTGTATTTTTCTTATCCCAAAGTGATATAACATAGTGAATTAAAACGTATTTGAAACAAAATTTCTAAAGCATCAATGGAAAATTCTAAAAATCATCAATTATAAAACAAAATAGTCTATTTCATTTAAACAATATCGTCTATTTTGTGTTGGGTGTGTGTTTAATTATTTAGGTGGGCGGACCTGCCTATGGTTTTTTGCATGGGTTTTCACATGGTTTTGGGGCATGATTGTTTTCTTCCCCTGTTATTTTGTAGATCTGGTCAAGGGAGCTGTAGTTATCTTATAATCCACGGTTAATGGATTGGGGTTTATGAATGCTTTGACATGTATATATATGTGTTGTAACACTAAAATGAAATAATGAAAAATCAAGCTAGTAATCCCAATTTTGGATCCGAGGAAAAAAAAGATTAGTGTATATATGTTTTATGTTTTATGCTCTCGCTATTGTTTATTTTCTGATTTTCTAAGAATTCGTTTGCAGATAATTTTTGTACGAGGTTAAAACCTTAATTTGGTATCAGAGTTGTTTCGGCTTGAAGGGGATGCATTTTCTACCGAGGGGTCTTTTTCTCGGGCCTGTGGTAGACCATATTCAGTGGGAGATCTGCGTGATATATTCTTGCGGTGCAACAAGAAGGCGAGAAGTGGAAAGATAGAGATCACGAAATTAAAGGGTCATAGTTTTGAGTTGTGGAAGCTCAATATGGAGGATCTGTAGGTGGATAAAGATCAGTAGATCGTGGTGTTGAACCCAAAAATTACCCTTTCCTTTACATATTTATCATCTCATTTCACTTCTATTCCATCAATTCATAAGCCCTAATCAATGAAGAATGATAAGGTTTGTGTTAAGGTTACATTCAACTGATTGACATATTGTGTTTTCATGATTTTTTCTACTTTAATAAATTTTTGCAGATTGGCTACAGAATGTAGCCTGTTCTAGAAGTTTCATAGCTAATCTTGTGGTTGAACATGTTACAGGTGTTAGTTGAAGGAATGATCCATATGGGTAGTCTCATAATCCCTCTTACATGGATTTCATCCTATTCATAAGGACTAGATCAACAAATAAAGAGGACTAAACCAATGGTCAAAGATCAAAGTCAAAGACCATTTCACACAACAATTACGACTCTTGATTTTATGCATAGCAAATCATGAGTCCTAAGAGTCCCAGTTTAATTATAATTCAAAGATACA
Source organism: Pinus albicaulis (assembly GCA_034641835.2). Classification (NCBI taxonomy): domain Eukaryota; kingdom Viridiplantae; phylum Streptophyta; class Pinopsida; order Pinales; family Pinaceae; genus Pinus; species Pinus albicaulis. The sequence continues at coordinate 475,130,644 of CM076576.1, read as the reverse complement.
CCTGTAGCTATCTTTATTCATATTTAGTTATGAAAATTATTTATAAATAGAGGTTCTACAAAACTGAGAACAAGTTAAGTTTTTGTAGCACAAGTTTCAAATTACAGTGAGATACTCTGTTTTCTAAAACTCTTTTTCAATAAAGAAGATTAATTCCCAGATGTTGTTTTGATTACATTTTTAAGGAGCTAAGGAGTTGAACAACTTGGTAGTAGAGTGCCCCTACTGCTAAAGGAGGTTTTTAATGCTTTCTAGTTATATTTGTTTCAATTTTTTTCAGTACTTTCTGTTCCTTCTTAATTTTCAATTTTCAATAGTTTAGATGCAACTGTGGAGATTTTCCTTCCGAAATGTTTCAAGGAGATAGGTAACTTTGTCTTCGGGATTGGAATAAATATTAAAAGTGTTGAGAAACATGGTTTCTTAGTTTACTTCTTTCATCTTTTTTCAATTTTTGTGTTTAATTAAGCATTTATGAAATCGATTTCTTTCTATTTACCAAATATTACATTGAATGGTTAAATGCCTTATAAGTGCAGTGGTTGAATGCATTTCATTCCTTGTCATTTTCTTGCTAATAAATAAGGCTGTAATCGATTTCTCCGAGGCCATACTAACAGGTCACAAGCTTCAGAATTGGATGAGACTGACAAGTCAATTGCTCATTTAGTTAGGTTTTAGAGTACATTTCATTTCTTGTCATTTCCTTGCCAAGAATTAAGGGTGTAATTGATTTATCTGAAGCCATACCAAGGGGTCACAAGCTTCATATTTGGATGAGACTAATATGTTAATTATTCAGTTAGTTGGTTCTAGTTAGAATATCCTAATTTCATTGCAACAAAATAATCTTATTAAAGGTCATCCTGAAAGGGACTAATATGAATATAATTTGCAAGTATGATTAAATGATTAGATTTAATGCAATGTTTGAGTTATTATAATTCTTTAGACAGATGTAATGGTTTCCTAGAAACATTACCACAAAGGGGTCACTCTCTACATATTGGGTAAATGGAGTAACTAAATCATCTTAGATAAATTTCAATAGAATTCTCTGTTTTTTGTTTTAGACTTTAGCAACTAAGGTACAAATAGTTGATTTCATCTCATAGGGTTTTGACCTAATAATTGAATGTTGAAACAACCTAAAGTACAATAGGTTACACATTTCCCTTCTTTCATTTTGTCTTCAAATATAAATTGATTCATAGATCCATGGATTAGGTTTAATCACTAAATGAAGTACTTGCTTTCCCTTCTTGTTCATAACTAGGTCTTAGAACTAATCCAGAAACTTTGGTTTCTCTTATACAAAATTAACTTAGTTTCATAACACTTCCTTTGCTTCCTTTTTAATTAGATTCATTCTCACTTTTCTAAAGTAGCCTAGAATAGCATAATAAGGACTAAAAAGAGAAAAACCCCAAAAAAAATAAGAAAAACACATAAAACGAGGTAAGGGAAAGGTCACTTAGGCACATACAATGCACCACACTTCATCAGTTTACTAGCCCTGGTTGATAATTAATGGAAGCAATTTAGGAGCACTAATTTGACTAAACATTTTGGCGACGTTGCTGGGGAAGTGTAACTAGGTAGCCTTATTTCTTATATCCCCAAAAAAATGATATGCTTAGAGAAAGAGAATCTAGGGGCAAATTTATAAGAGGCAGAAGCTTAATCCCTACAACACCACTCACTCCACCTAGACCAAGAAGTAGTACACCTCCATCTCAAACTCATATCCCATAATATACTAGTCATAGGGTCCCTGAAGTTTTAAGATTAGATATTCAGTTAGGAGGGTCTCCCACTTCATCCACAGAGGCAATCTTGGAAGAAGAAGATCCTAGAACTCCAACAGAGGGAATAACCTTTTTCACTTCTACAAGGGAATATATTCCAGCTGAAGAATCAGAAATCCTTAGTTAAGAGGAAGAGGAAGAACCTTTATTCAACATACCATTGATAGAAGAACCAAAAGAACAATTATCCCTTCAGGCTGAACCTTATATCAGTTCTGAAGAATATATCATGGCAAGAAGTGGAGAAGGAGGGGAAGGAGAAGGAGAAATATTTAATGGAGAAAACTTGCTATTTGGAGGAGGTAGAGGTAGGGAAAATGTAGAAGGAGGTAGAGGTAGAAGGGGAGTTGAAAGTTCCTTTGGATTCCCTATAGTAGATGAAGAGACAAATGCTACCATGAAAAATATCACACCTTCTATTTTTCCAAACTTTCATGGATTGAAAAGTGAAGACCCTGAGACATTTTTATTTGAATTTGAACTTTTTTGCAGAACTTATGACTATCTACAAGATTCTCAAAAACTCAAATTATTTCCTTCAACATTGAAAGGAGCAGCCCTAAAATGGTTCATGAGTCTATCACCAGATCTATTGAGTCATGGAATTATATGAGAAGAGAATTCTTAGAAAGGTATTTGGACTATTGTATACGTGTTAACCATAAGGAGGAAGTGTTTAAAATGATTCAAAAGGAGCATGAAAATTTGGAAGATTTACTAGAAAGATTCAACTATAACACTAAGAGAGAAAAAATGCAAAATCTAGACCAAGACACTCTAAAAGCTCTTTTGTTGAAAACAATTAGAGATGAATGGATAGATATTCCTAATATGATGGGTAAGGGAGACATATCTCAACTTCCATTAGCTGATATTGGAGAACTACGTATTAATCTCTCAAGAGGAAAATCAAAATTTTTGAAAGGACCAAGAGATCCTGCTCTTGCTAGGGTAAACAAATCTGCAACTGGAACAATAAGTAAGGCAGAAATTGGAAACATGCTTGATGAGTTCAAAACTGACATTCTAGGGAGTCTTAGTGAGAAAATAGACACCCTTAAGCTACAAAACAAGCAGAAAGTTGAGACTGATGCCTTAGCAATATTTTGTCCCAAATGCAGAAAGAAGCATCCATTGGGAGAATTTCCTCTTCATGCAAAAGTAATAGAGACGTGTGATTTGTTCAGAGAACTATGATACCAAGAGTTGTCCTTCAATTCCTAGTGTTAAGGTTGTCTTTCAAGAAGAGAAACCTACAAACCCAACATAATCTCTTTCTTTTGTCTCTAGAAGACCTTGGCAGGGGCCTCAAGCTCAAGGTTTTAATAACCAAATGTATAATCAACCCCCACCAAATTGGAATTCTTGGAAGCAACCTTGGCCTCAATCTAAAAATCAATCTCAACCTTGGGCTCAAGGGATGCAAAATCCCTATGGAAGATTCTCTTAGTATTATTAGTATCCACCATCTTATCCATCGTATCCATCCTATCCAAATTATCCTCCCCAAAAAAATCCACAACCTGAAAATCAAAATCCACCACTCTCACTACCATTCCCTTAGAGACCAAATCAGTTACCTGCCCAGCTAGTACCAAACCCCAACAATAAAAACCCTCAGAACACCTATATGATATAAGGTCAAAAATTTCCAACTTATTTGATTACTCCTCTAAATCTTGATGATGTGCAACTTAGATCTGGAAAGATACTTGAAAAGAAGAAGCCTTCTATAGTAATACAAGAACAAGAAAATTCCGAGGAATATTCTTTACGAGTTAATAAATTTTTTGAAGAGAGCACATCTCTTAAAAACAAAAACATTGAAAAACAAAAACAAAAAGAACCAATGAATTCAACTCCTATGTTATAGCAACCATCAACATCTACTTCTACACCTCCTTTTCCTGAAAGATTACAAATTGATAGAGGTATAGAAAAATAGATTATGTTTCCTAATTATGATTTCCTAGATGAATTGAGAAATTTTTGTATAAAAATTCCATTATTACAAGCCATGAAGGAAATTCCAATATTAAATAAAACAATAAAGGAGTTGAGTATGAAGAAACCTGGAAGAAAGTTAAAAGAAATAAAGAAAATTCAACTGGTAGGAAAAAAATCAGACATAATGATGGGAAATATTTCCATTCAAAAATATCTAGATCCCGGAAGTATAGTTGTAAAAAATCACATCAATGGAAATGAAATCCCAAACACATTAATTGATTTAGGAGAAGCAATAAACATCATGAGAAAGCAAACCATGGAACAACTTAAGCTTCCTAATCTTATTTATACACCCACATTACTACAGTTAGCAGATAGGTCTATAATCAGGCCATATGGTTTGTTAGAATATATTTCAGTGTCCTTATATCCTTGGAGTATCCTGTTGACTTTATGAATTTAACTCCTAAAAATAATCTAGGAGGAAATCCTCTTATACTAGGAAGACCTTGGTTGGCTATAGATGATGCTTTCATTAGTTGTAGATCTGGTGATATGTACATCTCTGATGGAAATTCAACTAAGAAATTCACTTTATATCCTCCAAGAAGAACAATCAAAGAGATATATGAAAAACAATGGATTGATGATGAAGAAGATATGCAACCTCTCTTCACTATTTCAAATATTAGTGAAGATATTGAAATCTTGAATACTTTAGAAAAATTTGAATCATCTCCAAAATATGGACATGATCAATTCCAAGAAACATCTAATATTGAACTTTTATCGTCTAGGCAGATGTCTGTTTACTCTATGGAAGAATTTAGTAGCTCTACAATTGAAATATTTCCAGGAAAAACCTTGAACATAAACAAAAACCTAGAAAAATTACAACAAGAAGAGCTAGTCAAAACATTCATCTGCATATGCATGGGAATACATTGACATGAAAGGGATTAGTCCTAAGACTTGCACTCATCACGTCTACATAGAGGAAAATTGTAAACCTATCAGACAACCTCGAAGAAGGATGAATCCAAATCTTAGGGAAATTGTGAAAGAAGAGTTGCAAAAATTGTTGAATGTCAACTTTATCTATCCCATTTTAGATAGTTAGTGGGTTTCTCCTTTGGTGATTGTACCCAAGAAAAATGGTAAATGGATGGTATGCATTGATTATCAAGAATTTAATAAAGCAACTCTTAAAGATAATTTTCCCTTACCTTTTATATATTAAGTGTTAGATACATTAGCAGGAAAAAAATATTTCTCATTCCTGGATGGTTTCAGTGGTTATAATCAAATTCAAGTTGCACCTGAAGATCAGGATAAAACCACATTCACCTTTCCTTGGGGAACTTATGCCTACCAAGTACTACCTTTTGGATTATGAAATGCACCTGCAACATTCCAAAGGGAAGTATTAGGGATTTTTTCTAATCTAATACATGGTTGTGTAGAAGTATATATGGATGACTTTACAGTCTATGATAATTCATTTGAAGAAGATTTAGAAAAATTGGAAAAAGTTCTAAAAGGTGTAAAGAAGGAAACCTTTCATTAAGTCATGAAAAATGTTTCATGATGTTTACTGAAGGGATTGTTTTAGGACATCACATTTTAGGAGATAGAGTTAGAGTTGATGAATCGAAAGTTGAAGTCATCTCCAAACTATTAGTTCCAAGTTTCCAGAAATATGTTAGAAGTTTTCTTGGATTCACAGGGTATTATAGAAGATTCATAGAAAACTTCACCAAGATAGCATCCGCTCTCTTCAAATTACTCACCAAAGATTGTGAATTCAAATGGAATTCTGACTACTAGTTAGCAGTTGAAACCCTAAAGCAAAAATTTCTTAAGCACCCATTTTAAGAGGGCCTAACTGGAAAATACCTTTTCATATATCAATAGATGCTTCAGAAACAACTCTAAGAGTTGTGTTAGGACAAAAATACCTGTTCCCTTATGCCATCTACTATACAGGTTAAAATTTAACTCCTCTAGAGTTGAATTATACTGTAACTAAAAAATAATTCTTAGTTGTTTTTCATGTTATCAATAAGTTCAGACATTACATAAGAAGCTATGAAACCTTTGTTCACATAGATCACTTTGAAATTAATTATTTAATGAATAAATCTGTTACTAATAGCATAGTTACAAGATGTTTATTTCTCCTACAATAATTTAACATTACTATTCTAGACAGGCCTGGAAAACAAAATATAGTTGCTGATTTCCTGTCTAGAATACAAAATATCAAAGATAATATTCCAGTTGAGGATAAATTTCCTGATGAATACCTCTTTTTAATAACTACTCAAACTCCTTGGTTTGCAGATATTTCTAATTACTTAGTAACAGGAAAATTACCTTAAAATATGCATTCTAGAGAGAAAAGAATAATCATTCAAACAAGTGAAAAATATTCATGGATTACTAATGAATTGTATAAGATAGGTCCAAATATTATTATCAGAAGATGTGTTCGAGAAGATGAAATGCCTGAAATTATTAAGGCATGTCATGATGAATCCTACGGTGGACATTTTTGTGGAAAGAGGACAACCTATAAAATACTTCATTTAGGATATTATTGGCCATCCATATTCAAAAATGCCAAAGAATATGTCAAAAGGTGTGATAGTTGTCAAAGGGTAGGGAAACCTGCTCCTTCAAATGAAATTCCATTAAAACCTCAGGTACATATTGAACCTTTTGAAAACTGGGCTTTGGATTTTTTTGGACCTATAAATCCTCCATATAAAAAAAATAAGTATATCCTGGTATGCACTGATTATGTCACTAAATGGGTAGAGGCTAAAGAATTACCTTTTCCTAATGAATTTTCTGTAGTTAATTTTATTTTTGAGGATATATTTACTAGTTTTGGTGTTCCAAGAGAAATTGTAATAGATGAAGGAGCTTAATTTAAATCAAAGATGGTGAAAAAGATGGTATAAAATTACAAAATCAAGCACAGGAAGAATACCCCTTACCATCCACAAGAAAATTTCCAGGTTGAATCTACCAACAAGGTGATTGAAGGAATTCTCACTAAGACTGTTCATCTACCCAGGAGATATTGGGTAGAAAGGCTTCCTGAAGCCTTATGAGCCTATAGAACTGCATGGAGAAACAAAATAGGACATACTCCTTATGAACTTGTTTATGGGAAAAATTTCCTCTTCCCTATACAATTTCAGATCAAAACCTTCAAGATGGCAGTCGAACTAGGACTTGATTTGACACAAGCATGGAAGCATATACTGGAGAAAATTAATGAATTAAATGAAATCAGACAAGATGCAGTCCAAAGAACTAGCATAGTCCAACAAAAAAGGATTAAATGGAATGACAAGTATATGAAAGAGAAAAAAATTGAAGAAGGGGACTGGGCACTCTTGTTTGACTCACAATTCAAGGATTTTCGAGGGAAATATCAGACTCATTGGCTTGGGCCATATGAAATTGAGAAAGTCTTTGAAAATGGAGTAGTAAAGATGAAAACAATAGATGAAGAAAAGGTATCTCTTCTTGTAAATGGTCATAGTCTGAAAGTATATCATAAATCACTTTCAAAAGAATATTTTGTCAGAAAATTTCAGGATAACATTGATATGGAGTTAGTGAAGAAGAATTCTTCTTCTTCACAAACTTAGCTTTTATTTTTCTATATATAAAAAAAACTGATAGAAAAAATAAAAAATAAAAATAAAGTATAAGTATGAAAACCAATTAATGATTGGCATACTTATGTAGAAAGTACAGGGTGAAAATCAGAATTATCTAACATCCTATACTTTCATTTTGTTTCTAAGTGTTCATGTTTGCAAATCAGAAATTGCAAATTCATTTCATTTCACTCCATATTCATATTCCATTTAATTCCACCTCCATTATATTTCACTTTAATTCCATCATATTTTTTTTTACTTCATATTCATATTCCACCTCACTCCACATCCACATTCCATATCCATACTTCATAATATTTTGACAAGTACATTATGTAGCCAGGCACATTCTGCAGCTATTCACATTCTGCTACTAATTCTATTCTGCAACCAATATGATTCTGCAGCCTACTCCAATAAATAAGGACAAGATGATTGCAAGAAGGGACTATAAGAATATGTTCTAAAGACCACAATGCCACAAAAACGAGGACCTAAGGAACAACATCAAGCACAACATAAAATAAGGTTAGGTTCTGAGGTAAATTGTGAAAAATTATTTTAATAAAAAAAATTGAAACATGAAATATGTACAATGTGTATAATCATATGTTCCCTAAAAAACCTATCATTCGAATTGATTAATCCTTGTCATGAAATATCTTGACCATGTCCCTTATCTAACGTTCCACAACCGTCCATCATTAAACCCTTGATTAATGACTAACATTCATAATCATAAACGTGACCTATTAGGCCACGTCTCTCTAAGATCATATCATTCACTGATTTCCCCACAAGTTCACCATAAATTCTCCATCAGATCTGTAGCCATTTCATTCTCTTCCATAGCTTGATTACATCCATCATTCATTCACCTCCATCACACTTTGCAAACAACCCATTTTCAAACACAGAAGGGTAATTCTGAAGGAGAAGATACTCTGCACAGGAGAAGAATGGGTCTAATTCTCATAACAGAGCCAGTAGAAGTCAAATATATGGAGGGATATCCACAAGTCAGGGAGTTACTACAACAAGCAGGATGGTTGAATTTTATAGAAAAGTTTGATGGCTTCCATAAGAAGATTACCAAATCATTTTCCAAATCGTTTGATGGGGCTGAGGTAGAGATTGGAGACATAAAATTCAAAATAACAGAATCATTTTTCGTTGAAGAAAAAAAACTTCCAAGGCAAGGAGAATGGTGGTTCAAAAAAAAAAAAGTCATAATGAGTCATGGAAGGAGATGCTTAAAAATCCAGGTATGGATGTTTCAATCTTTAGGAAAGAAATTCCAAGTATTGCTCTGAAAAGTAAGTGGAGAAACATGCTGCTAATCTTGCAAAAAATTATAACATGTGAAGGGAGGTTTGGAACTATGTATGTTTATCATATTAGGCTATTAATGAATTTTCTAGAAGATGGTGAAATAAAATGACCTTTCTTTTTGCTCAATAGTCTAAAGAAAATGGCTTCCAATGTCCAAAATAAAGTTAAATTTCTAGAAATCACCCTGCATCATCATGGTTTAGTAAAAATACTGATTAAATTCCACTTAAAGAGCATAGCGGACAATTGGGAATATTTTCTTGTGAGAAATTATTTTCAGGAACAGACATAATCAGCACCTAAGGAAGAAAATTTTAGGAGAAGCAGAAGAAAGAAAAATAACATGGTTATTGAAAACAAACTTGACACTCCACCATAGGAAGAAGATGAAGAAACAATTTCTGAGAAGTTAACAGAAATTAGAAAAAAAATTAGGGCCAGAGGAAAAGAAAAGAAAGAAAGTAAGGGTATTGATGCAGAGAATGAGAATCCACCAAAGTTGAGAAGGAGCTCTAGACTCCGAGGTATTATGAAAAAGACATTGAAAAAGGAGATAGAACTCATAAACATAGATGAAGGAACCCCAGTTCCATCACATATTGACAAATATCCTAAGTACAATCCTCAAAAATCTCCTATGAATCATTTTGAAGAAGGCATAGTAGAATATCTCTTGGTATAGACCCAGTTCAACAACAAATATATGATTATGTGGATTCATTGGAAAGAAGTGCCTCAATGAGTCAAGAAATACCTGTCAATCAACAAGAACCTCTAATTAAAACTCTTAGGAAAAATGAATATGAATTAGAGATATTGAAAAGTCATATCAAGGATGAAATGAGATTTTGAAAGAGCAAGTCAAGCTGAAAATACAATGAATGATAACTCTACTCTACAACTAGGGATATTACACAAGGAAAACAGTAAACTGAAGATGAAGAAGAAAAGTTTAAACCGAGCACTCATAAACCTCATATTCAAACTGCTCATGAAAAAGCCAAGGATGACACTGACTTCCAAAAGAAATAGAAGAATAAGGTTGGATGTTTTGGTTGAAGTTTCAGAGCAGATGCAATAAGGGAGAAGAACTTAAAATTTTGGAAAATTGCATGAGGACATGCAATGATTTTGCAGTGGGGGTATGTTGAACCTAAGAATTACCCTTTCCTTTACATATTTCTCTTCTCATTTCACTTATATTCCATCAATTCATCAGCCCTAATCAATGAATAATGATAATGTTTATCTTAAGGTTACATTCAAATGATTGACATATTGTGTTTTCATGATTTTTTCTATTTTTATAAGTTTTTACAGATTGGCTACAGAATGCAGCCTGTTCCGCAGGTGACCAGATGTTCCGTAGCTACTATTGTGGTTGAACATGTTACCGGTGTCAGTTGAAGGAATGATCCATATGGGTTGTCTTAGAATCCCTCCTACATGGATTTCATCCTATCCATAAGGACAAGATTGACAAATAAAGAGGCCTAAATCGATGGTCAAACCTCAAATTCAAAGACCGTTTCACACAAAAATTAGGACTCTTGATTTTCTGCATAGAAAATCATGAGTCCTAAGGGTCCCAGTTTAATTATAATTCAAAGATACACTTGTAGCTATCTTTATTCATAGTTAGTTATGAAAATTATTTATAAATAGAGGTTCTACAGAACCGAGAACAAGTTAAGTTTTTGTAGCACAAATTCAGAATTACAGTAAGATACTCTATTTTCTAAAAATATGTTTCAATAAAGAAGATCAGTTCCTAGATGCTATTTTTATTACATTTTTAAGGAACTAAGGAGTTAAAACCAACTTGGTAGCAAAGGGCCCCTGCTGCTAAAAGAGGTTTTTAATGCTTTCTAGTTAGATTTGTTTCAATTTTGTTCAGTACATTATGTTCCTGCTTAATTTCCAGTTTTCAATAGTTTAGATGCAACTGTGGAGATTTTCCTTCTGAAATGTTTCAAGGAGATAGGTAACTCTGTCTTCAGGATTGGAATAAAGGTTAAAGTGTTGAGAAACATGGTTGCTTAGTTTACTACTTCCATCTTTAGTCAATTGTTGTGTTTAATTAAGCATTTATGAAATTCATTTATTTCTATTTACCAAATCTTACATTGAATGGTTAAATGCCTTATAAGTGTAGTGGTTGAATGCATTTCATTTCTTGTCATTTTTTTTCTAAGAACTAAGGGTATAATTGACTTCTTAGAGGCCATACCAAGGGGTCGCAAGCTTCAGAATTGGATGAGACTGACAAGTCATTTTCTCATTTAGTTAAGTTTTAGAATACATTTCATTTCTTGTCATTTTCTTGCTAAGAATTAAGGGTGTAATTGATTTATGCGAAGCCATACCAAGGGGTCACAAGATTCATATTTGGATGAGAATGATAAGTTAATTTATCACTTAGTTGGTTCTAGTTAGAAGATCCTCATTTCAATGTAACAAAACAATCTTATTAAAGGTCATCCTGAAAGGGACTAATCTGAATATAATTTGCAAGGATGATTAAATATTTTTATTTTATGCAATGTTTGAGTTATTGTAATTCTTTAGACAGATGTAATGGTCTCTTAGAAACATTACCACAGAGGGGTCACTCTCTACATTGGGTAAATGGAGTAACTAAACCATCTTAGATAAATTTCAATAGCAATCTTCGTTTTTTGTTTTAGACTTCAGCAACTAAGGTACAAATAGTTGATTTCATCTCATAGGGTTTTGACCTAATAATTGAATGTTGAAACAACCTAAAGTACAATAGTTGACACATTTCCCTGCTTTCATTTTGTTTTCAAATCTCAATTGAGTCATAGATCCATGGATTAGGTTTAATCACTAAATGAAGTACTTGCTTTACCTTCTTGTTCAGAACTAGGTCTTAGAAATAATCCATAAACTTTGGTTTCTATTATAGAAAATTAACTTAGTTTCATAACACTTCCTTTTCTTTCTTTTTAATTAGATTCATTCCCACTTTTTTAAAGTAGCCTAGAATATCATACTAAGGAATAAAATTACAAAACCCCGAAAAACAATAAGAAAAACACATACAAGGGGGTAAGGGAAAGGTCACTTAGGCACATATAGTGCACCACATTTCATAAGTTTACTAGCCCTGGTTGATAATTAATGGAAGAAATTTAGGAATGCTAAATTGACTAAACATGTGGTAGATTTAGGTACTAAACCAACGACAATGTCAGATGAATATTGGGAGAAGTTGGATCAGAAGGAAAAGAGCACAATATAGTTGTGTATCTGAGATTCGGTATTATTGAATGTATCTGGGGAAGCTATGACAAATAATTTGTGGGTCAAGTTAGGGACTTTGTACCAATCTAAGTCTCTAGTGAATAATTTATTCCTATGGAAAAATCTGTAGAACCTGAGGATGAAGGATGGAGACTCGGTGACAGAGCATCTAAACGCCTTGAATAATGTGTTAAGTCAGTTTTCATTTGCTGATATTAAAATCTTAGATTAAGGTAAGTGCATCAGTTTGTTGTGTTCTCTACCAGATTCGTGGGATAGTCTGGTTATTGAAATAGGTAGTAATACAACTAACTTGAATTTTGATGAAATGTCTCAGCCCTGTTGTCGTAGGAAATGAGATGAAGAAATATGGAGGGAGATGTCTTATTTGAACGAGGAATGTCCCTGAATAGAAGCAAAAATAACTTTTTGAGTGGGAGATCCAAATCAAGAGGGATATCTAAATCTCTAGGAAATCCTGTAAAGGTGTGTTGAAGATGTGGAAAGGAAGGGAATTTGATGATGCTCCTTCTGCATAGGCAAAAACCACCTTATATGAAGGTGGTGATGTGTATTTGTCTTCTTCATCAGATACACATGTAGATCATGAGGCATGGTTGATTGACTTAGGTCCATCCTTTCACATCACTCCCAATAGGGAGTGGTTATGATAAGTACTATGGTGGTGATGCATTCTTAGGGGATGATAGGAAGACCATAATCATCGAACATGGAAAATTCAATCTAAAGCTACAAGGTGGAAGGATTATAACACTTCCTGGTGTTCTGCATATTCCTGCGTTGGCCAGAAATATGATTTCTATAAGTAAGATGGATGTTCTAGGTGTAAAAATAGTGTTCAAGAAAGATACGTGAAAGATGGTTTAGGGAGCACTGGTATTAATGTGGTGAGTTCGGATTGGAACTCTATACAAGATTCATATTAGCACTATTATTGATGGGTGCAACATGAATGTGGTTCCTGAAACTAGAGCAGAAAGCCTAGCGGTATCTGGAGAAAAGACCATGCTATGGCATCAAAGGCTTTGACATATTGGAGAGAAGGGCCTTCATATACTTCATGGTAATGGTATGGTACAAGGTATGTCTAATTTCTCTTTGGATTTTGATTTCTGTGAACATTTTTTATATGGGAAGCATAATCGTGTGATTTTTCCTTCTGGTGCTAAGAGGGCCAACAGGATATTAGAGCTTATGCACAGTGATGTGTTTGGACCTGTGTTGGTTTCATCACTAGGAGATTCTATGTACTATGTTTAATTCATAGATGAATTCTCAAGGAATACATGGATATATTTCTGGAGGAAGAAATATGAAGTCTTTGACATATTTAAATAATTTAACACTCTAGTGAAAAACCAAATAGAGAAGAAGATAAAAGTGCTAAGGACATTTAATGGTGGAGAGTTCTGCAATAATGAATTTCAAGAGTTCTGTAAGAAGCGTGGTATAGCACAGCAGAAGACTAATCCATACACATCTTAGCAAAATGGAGTTGTGGAGAGAATGAAAATAATGTTGATGGAAAAGAAAAAGCAGCATGCTCAGTGGTACCAAGTTAAGACAGGAATTATGGGTAGAGGCAGTGGGGACTGCATGTTACTTGGTTAACAAATCACCTTCATCGGTGTTGGAGGAAAGGACTGCAAATGAGGTATGGACTCTGTTGACGAGAAAATTTTTCTGGCCAACAGTAAGGGGATCTCCCCAACAAAAATTCTTGATTAGAATCTGAACAGTTTGTGATAGGGATCCCGTACGGGGTGTGGGTCCGACTACCACTGAATACTCCTTCTCTTGGACACAAATGAGCCCTGTAGAGTCATAGGTATACAACTATCGGATGATAGAAGACAAAATATCGATGATTTTCAATGAGCATAAAATACTAAAAATAGCAAGAAAAAAGGAAACACACAGCTGAAGGAGATGCTGTTAGCAGCATATCATTAAGGTCGTGTTTGTAAAATTTGTTCGAACCATAGAAGAAACAGTTATGCCTAGCAAGAAAAATCTATGCTTTCTTGGGCGTTTTCATGAATAAGATAGATTTCAATAATGAAATTACAAATATCTCCTAGGTAAACAACATACCATCATTAACACATTCAGTGAGCTTAAATGCATGAAGAGTATAACAGAAAACGTAGATCAATTAATCATAAGATATCAGACATGAAAAAAAATACTCATAGTATTAACACATTGATTCTCATTAGATCCAACAGTGGATTTAAGACAAATGCTTGTATTCATTCAAAAGGGGTTGTTCAATGCTTTACAACTCTGTTCTCCCCTTTGGAGTCCAAAAAAACGTCCTTTTACAAGTCCCCGAAGGTAGTATATATAAAAAAAAATTGACCCTTGGGTGTCTTGACTTTTTGCCTTCCCGCCTATTGGTATGCTTTTCAACCTAAATGGAAAGTGTGACCTGTGACTTGACCGTGGAATATGCGACCTGTGACCCCTCTTGTAGGTTGTGCCTTGCGATCTGATCATGGGAGCATGTGTATGATTGCGAGGTCAGGAAAATCTACTTGTTTCTCTTTAAGGAAATTTTACCATGCACGATAATCTGCAACAACTGGGGAGATCATACGAGTATCTTCCCTTAACCTATGCAGGCATTATAGGATGTTCGGGATCAGATTTTCTCTCTTTATTGTGACCTGGTTATAAGGAAGCCAATTTGGTGTAAATAAAAACTAGCGTCCAACGAACTTAACCAAGTTCTCCTGCGATGCCGGAAGATCAAGTGTAGCAGTGGCTTATCTAATAGGTTGCAGTAATGCCTGAATTTCCTGATTTACCTATTCCCGTGTCTTTTCTTCGTCCAGTGTACCTAGAGAAGAGATATGTTGTAGGTCATCCATCGAGTCAATGCTGCTGATAAAATGGTCATAGGCGGTCATTACCTTCTCTAGGTCTTTGAATAACTTCTCCTTGGATTGTACCTTCATGCAAATTTGGACCTTGTCGTTCTAAGTGCGAATCGAATATTTCCTGGGAAATGTTTCTGGAGCCTGTGGATCTCTGTTTTTCCATTCTAACATTATATCCAAGGAAGTGGAGGCTTCTTTCACTTACTTGTTCCTCTTCTTAGTTTCTGCTTGAGCTCTCATTATAGGTGCAACTGCTTGCTTTATGGTGAAAATTTCCTCATATACCTGCCTCATGGTGGCTTCGAGTGTCACCAACTCTCTTTGGAAAGTGGATGGTACTTAGTTAATAAGGGTGTTCTTATCTTGGAGCTGTTGGAATTTTTCCCTTAGTGTTTTGTAATCTATTTTGTAGGGAGAGGATTTCCCTACTCATCCGGCTCACGTTTTCTTCTATGGCTGCGGAAAAATTAGTGTTGGATGATGCTATCATTACTGGTTTGGTTCTAGTGTCCAAGACTATATCCTTTTCTATTGTGGATGTGAATGGTGTTGTAGGGTTCTGTGCTAGGCATCTCCTCTTTTCCTGCCTAATTTTGAATTTGAACTGGTCGTAAGTGAGTCTCATCATATTTAACACTTCCTCCTCCTGTCCTTTGGAGGTACTCAGTTCTGAGAGCGTAAAACGTGTGTTGATTGCAGGAACTTCGATGGGAGGAAGCTCTATATGTACCCTTGTTACTGGAGGAGCTGTCTCTGTGTCTTCAGAAGAATTGTCTTTCGATCTTCGATCCTGTTCCTCTTTTCTCTTTTTTTCTTCTTCTTCTTCCAATAGCCGCTCCGCCTCTGCCATTTCTTGTTCTTACTTTTGTCTGCGCTCAACTTCTGCATTATCTAGTTCCATTTTGAGCTGACGCTCAGCCTCTGCTTTTGTTTCCTCTTCTTCCTTCCTTTTACGTTCAGCTTCCACCTTGTCTAATTCTATCTTCAGCTGACTCTCAGCTTCTGTTTTCGCCTTCTTCTCTTCCTTTATTTTGCGGGCATCTTCGGCCGATTTCTTCCTCTATTATGCCTTTAGGCATTTTTTACATTTATCCTCATCCTATTTTTCTTTCTTTTCAGCTTCTCATTAAGCTTTTGCTTCCTTTTATTTCTATTTGGTGAAATAGCTATGGCTTGTGTTAGTTCGGGGCTTCTTGGCCTGAGAAGATGAGGCTCCTCCTAATTCGTGGATTCTCTCTTCCAGAGTTTGATCATCTTGGTCCTCCTGATCGGTAAATGCCTCCGGGGCGGGTTCCCTATCCTTATTGTACCAATTTCTTATCGCGTCTTTAGCTAGGCATTCAGTATATTGGTAGCTCTATTTAAACTTGGCCCGTTTGCAATGGGCAGGGACTATCCTCTCAGGATTGTATGTCTGGTGATCCAAAGGCGCCAAGAATAATCCTTTGATTTTCTCAGCTTCTGCCTCCAATTCTCTGAAATCCTTGACTGTATAAGCATCGATGGTGAGCGACAGTGTGGGCCATTACTTCTTCTTACCTTTAGGAATGACCTTTGAGAAACCAGAAGTCATATGATAACATGTTTCCTGAAGTAGCATCCTGTCAGTGATGAATCGGGGCAGAACATGGGGAGTCTTGAATGAACCGAAAAATCAGATGAAGGTGCCTTCTGCAAATGGAAACCAATGTGCCACCTTGATTATCGTTTCCATGTCTCGCCAGGACATGCATGGGGTATCCTGACCGAACAATTTCCTATAGAGTACAGGGATGAAACTGTGCATGATTGGCTCTATATATTGCTTATATTTGGAGTCCCAGAATACCTGCAACTCCTTGTGGATTGGGTGTGTGTGCTCATGATCACAGTTGTGAGCCCGTCCCTCAAAGTGGCACTTGGCACAAATTGCATCCAATAGATAGGAGGCCATGTAAAATTCAAATGAGTATCCCTCCTTGGGTGCTAGTGCTGCAGATATGTTTGTTTTGAGGGCTGCTATCAGTAAGCTGGCCCAATTGAAACGGGTGCCATATATGGTAACAAAGTACATAAGGGATACCCAAGAACCGTTGAAAGTGGTGGCATCAGGACGACCATACATTCTACAAAGCATAGCTTCTACGAGCTTATAGACCTTCCTGAGGCCTACTACTTGATACTTCTGGTCCTTCTTGACTTTTAACTTCTCCGATTCTTCCCACCATCCTCTCAGGGTGTCTGCTATGGGAACTGCATGGGTAGTGGCCCATGCCTCTGTGAACGTCTGCTCTGGGGTTCGAAGTGCGTAACATAACTCCGCATCCTAGCCTTTTAAATTTGCAAAATCTTTCTCCTCATGATCTATAATCACCCACATCCTGGGGTCGATCTTTCGTATGATCCATTCAATAATTTCGGCGCATAGGAATATAGATGGGTGGGCCCCTGCGTATTGAAGCTTTGACCTCTTAAATTTCACATATACCTACCAATCTAGGAGGTCCTCTAAAAAATCAGGTTGTGCGAACTCTTGGTATACTTGATACCAACTCATGCTTTCTCCTTTGCTAAATATACATGCGGTTTCCCCATAGATAGGGGGAGGAGACATAGGTATTTCACTTTCTGTGATCTCTATCTCTGGGCTCTTATTTTTCCTGTGAACTGCAGGAGGCCCCATGTCACTTAAGGCTGAAGAGACGGAGACGCACTCTAGCTCTAATTCAAGGTTCCCTGGCATGTTCATAAAACAGTCCTAGGATAAGACAGATGCCATATTAATGAATGCTTAATAATTATTTTAACTCTGCCCAACTAAGGTCAAGGAAGGGGTGAATCTGCGACTTAGCAACCCATTCCTTGGGTCGCTGAGTCGCACTAGTTTAAAAATTTAGAGGAGAGCGACCCTGTGACTTAGCAACCTATGACTAGGTCGCAAGGTCACTGAGTCGCATTAGTTTAAAATTTCATGAAGATGTGACCTTGCGACTTGGCGACTTGCGACCGGGTCGCGGGGTCGCTGAGTCGCAAGGTCGCAATACTTCAGCTTTTGAGCAATACATGACTTGGTGACTTAGCGACCAGGGATCGAGGTCACTGGGTTGCAGGGTCACACGGTCATGGGGTTGCAAGGTCGCACTAGGGATGGGCACACGATTTTGAGTGGCAGTGTGGTATTTTACTTAATTTTAACTTAAATCAATAAAGGGAACAGGGAGGAAAATCCATAAATTGAAGAGGAATTGGTCATTAGAGGAAGAGACTGACACAAGGGAGGTTGCTTGGCTTTATCTATAGGTTTGCATAAGAATGACAGGGTTTGGAGGCTCATAGAAGAATGCAGGTTCAAAGAGGGTATGAATGGAGGATAGCAGGTGGCTTAAAAGGACTAATATAAGAGGGATGGGGGAAACAGATAGAAAAAAAGGAAACAATAGGAGGATTAGGCAACTTACCCGGAAAAATCGCGCTCCAGTTGGCCTATCGGAAGAATTTTTTCTCTTCATCGCATGGGTGAAATGAAACCTATGCGACCCTTTTATTTATAAAGGGGTTGCATGTGCATGCAATAAAAAACCGTGAAAAAACTGCGTTGATGAGATGTGTGACCCCGCGACCCTGCGACCTTGCGACCTGGGGGTCGTGGGGTCACAGGGTTGCTAGCTCGCAATTATTTAAACTTGAATGTGATACGCGACTCAGCGACTTGGTGACCTGATAGGTCGTAAGGTCGCTAGGTCACTGATTGGATAAAATGACCTATTCTGTGACTTAGCAACTTAAGGCTTTTGAAAATATTTGAACTTCAAGTTTTTGACTTTGCTTCTCGATGCTCGGGGGCTCAAAAAAATTTAGAGGGTGAAATTTTTGGAGGGTGTTGTAGAGGCTACAAAAGACTGGTAAGAAACCCTCTCTTTCACATTTGAGGGTATTTGGATGTGATGGATATGTATAGGTTACAAAGGAGAAAAGGACCAAGTTGGATAATTAATCTGAAAGGTGCATCTTTATTGGGTATAAGGATGGATTAAAAGGTTACAATATTTAAAACCCAGAAACAAGGAAGGTTTTGTACAGTCGATATGCAGTGTTTAGAGAGGTGAAAGATGTTTTTAAACATGAAGTCCTACCAAAGGAACCTGAAAACATATATTTTGAGCTAAAGTAGGATGAATCAAACTCTACAACAAAACAAGATTCAGAGGAGGAAGAGACACAAAATCCAGTTGTGAGAAGATAAATTTGGGAAATGAGGCAACCAGAAAGGTATACTCCATCTAATTCTGGCTCAAATTTTTCTTTAACCATCACTAATTATGATCCCAGAACTATCAGGGAGCTATTGTATTAAAAGGATGGAAAACTCTGGAAGGAGGCCATGCTTGATGAAATGTCATCCTTGCACAAAAATGAGGCATGGGATCCATTGGAGTTTCTAGTTGGAAGGAAGCCCATTGAGAGAAAATGGGTGTTTAAGAAGAAGATAAATGTAGAAGTGTAGTATTCGTAATTATCTTTTAGCTAGTTATAATATTAAATTTTTTTTTTTGTCAATAAGATAGATGAATAAGAGGATAGAGGGACCCATAAATCTCTTTACTAGGAATAAAACCCCTTCTAATGTGAATGTGGATACGTGCATCTAGTTGAATAAAACACTCCTTGGTGTGAATGGGGGTCAATGCATGTGGATGGGGTGAAGATTGACCAAATCAACAACGCAGTCATAATGGGAGGGAGCCTCAATGAGAGTAGAATCTTTAATGAGTGGGACCCTAGGGGAGGAGACTCACAAATCATATAAGGAATGTGATGGCAGCCATAGAGGGCATTATGAATATTATTTATGTATGGTCTTTTATGACTTTCTAAATTATTCAACTATTTAGCAGAGTCTGTTGTGTTGTTTAGCGGAAGGGTGTTTCCAGGCGGAAATCCCACCCTCATCCTCAAGGGACTTTGAGTGCCCACTTAGGAGAGGTTAATTTTAGTTTCATTCCATCATCTGGCATTAGGCCAATCTTAATCCAACTTCAATAGTGTAGACTCCTTCATAAATTTCACAATTCAGGAGGGAAATTTCAGTGGAGGGTTGATAACCCAAGTTCTTGAGCTTATTTTCCTATGAGGGGAGAAGCCCTTGATCCGGAAAGTAAGTGGGGAGGAGAATTAGCTATTTTATCATCATATCAGCCACCTCCCATTATTTACATAGTTATAGAGCATAATTCAGCCCTAGGCCTGGATTTTTCATCTTGTGTATTTTCGGAAACCCTTTATGAGCTATCTTGGAATTGTGCTAGAAAGCCTAGATCTCTGATCCTGACATTTTCTGAGCACTATATCAGTAGATATACACATTCCTAATTTCTAGTAGGATTTTCCATTCATGGCCTCCCAATATTTTATGTAGAAATATTTTTTCATGTATTGATGTATAGGGTCATTTGAGGCTTGTTTGGCCTATCTTGAGTGTCTTTTCCTCAATATCTTGTACTTAATTTTATGCTATCATATATAATAAAATGGATCAATGATATGCTCATGTTTTGATATGCTGATGTTTACCTTATTTTCCAGTTTTATGTTCAACATTCCTGTTTCTCCTATTTTGGAATATTACAGTGGTATCAGAGCATAATCTTGGCTCATCCTATGAGGCGCCACATCTATGGCATCATAAGAAGAAGAATATCTTACAGAATGGGAGAAATGGTATATTAATAGAGGTCGAAGGTTTGATTATATAAGAAATGAAGAAGACAAAGGAAAGAATCTGATATCAAGAGAAACGAATGAAAAGGAGTTTCCAAAGATTCTTCTTCAAACCATGCAAGATATTGCCAAAGAAATCAAGGATATGGGGATGGAAAGGCATAACTAGGAAACCCCAAGAGGGTTTATACATGCATAAAGCTCTGACACTTCACATCACTAGTGTGAGAAACATGTAATGCAACAAGTTTCCTAATGCTCCACCATGCCTACATTCCTAGCAGTGGGAAATGGGGGTGGAGGACCCCAAGAATAAGAGGCTCTTGGTGATTACTTTCTAGAGTATGAATCTCAATATAAAAGGTTCAAAGAGAATATGAACTTCTAGGAGTTTTGTCAGAACAGGGATAATAGGAAACCCCGTAATAACAATATAAGTGGAGGATACATGCAGAACAATGATCTGTAGTGTACTATGCATATATTCTTTTTTCCTACTTTTGATGTGTCATCCACATGCACAACCAAAGCTACGGTGGAAAAATTAGACATCTATTTCTAGTTGAGCCAAGTACCAGATATTGAGGCTATTAACATAGCAGCGTTGCACCTTGAAGGTGAAACACATGAATGGTGGTTTCATGGTTTATCTACTGTTGGGGCATTGAAAATGTGACTGCATATTCAAAATTCACCTTGAGGTTGGTAGAAATATTTGACCGAAGAGATCTAGAGGCACCATTTGTTAAGCTACCCAAGCTCAAGCAGTAAGGAAATATGGAGAACTATATCTCTAAATTCCTAAGCCTTTCCGTCATGGTGCTAGATTTATCTACAGTTAGGAGAGTATATATTTTCATTATTGGGCTAGAAAAGCCTCTGCATGGGTTGGTCAAGTCCACTAGGCCAACTACACTCCAAGATGCCATTGAGAGGGCTAGTGGCTTACATGATGCTTTTCCAAGGGAAAGAGTTCCATTTCAGAAAAATCCCACTTTTCAGTCAAAGGGGAAATATGTAAACGTTCATCCCCCAAAGGAGAACTAGAGAAAAGGATCTCTTAGTGAGGATGTCCAAAGAGATTTGAGGAGGAGGAAACTTTACTTCACTTTCTAAGAGCCACGGGCACCTGGGCATCATTTTTCTGTGGGGAAAGCACATTACATTGAATTATTCTCCAATAGTGAAGAGGAGGAAGAAGAGGAGCCAGAAGCAGGCATCAGTGTTGTGGCACCAAGAGAGGATACACCACTACCAGGGGGTGGGCATGGGGAATTTTATCCAATTGGAGGGGCACTTGCATCTTTGCGCAGAGTACCCAAGTATCTGATCTTGAGAGTCCAACGCATAGTTTAGGGGCAACGGGTGTTAGTATTAATACACAGTGGGGCTACCCACAATTTTATTGATGTTGTGCTAGTGCAGAAGAGAAGCATGTAATGTGTGAAGTATGTCCCATCATTATTTGTAACCTTGGGGACATACACTTTGACTAATCACTTATTTTTGGTCAAAATTCCTGACACCAATTTGATATTGGGTGTACAGTGGTTGATTACACTAGGGAAGGTTACCACAGATTGGGAGACCTTGTAGACGGAATGGAAAGATAAGAAGATAGGTAAGCATCAAATGATTGGGGGCATGCACACCTATCCACCTCAATAAGTCTCTGCACATAAAATGGAGACTAATTTGCATAGAGGAGGTAGAGATAAATCAATCTACTTAGATATGCAGTCTACCCTAGACCATGATTATACAGTATTTGGAGGCATTCCCCCAGGGAGGCCACTGGACCAGAATATTGTTAAAGAGTTCTCACAACTAGTAGCACCACTCCAAAGTCTAGATAAGAGGGGAAATTTTGATGGTAAAAACATTGTGCAGATGGCCTCTAACTGGCCCAAGGAGGGGATGCGTATTTTTCCAGTATTAGTATTTCCCAATCTCACCAAACACTGTGTTGGAAGATGCTGCTTCAGGGGTAGGTGTTGGCACATTTTGGGTGCAAGGAGGTCATCCCACAACCTCTTAGAATCAGAAGGAAATACCACATAGGAAGGTGTATTCCATAAATGAGAAGGGGTTGCTAGCCATCAATGGATGCATTGGCCAAACTCTAACAATATTGGATGGGCAACAAGTTCCAAGTGAATATTGACCATCACAATCTTCAACCTTTTCTTGAGAAAAAACATTTGCAATAGAGGAAACAAAAATGGGTTAGCATAATTCTCGAATATGACTCTAACATTGAATATGTCAAAGGGAGTGACAAGGAGGTAACATATGCCTTATCAAAGATACCAACAGTGATGTCATTGATGAGTGTGGATTCAGATTGGGAGTTTGAGTTGTTTCTGGAGTTTTCCCAGAACCACTTCATATGTGAGGTAATTTATGGGAAAGTGACTGATAAGAGGCATAGAGTGATAGATGGAGTCATCTATTACATGGAACAGATCTTATTGACTATATATTCTAAGCTCAAGAAGAAACTTCTACATGCAGCACATGATTCACCCCTCTTAGGACACCAATATTTCATCAAGACATATCTGATCATTAGGGAGAGATTCTGGTGGAAGGGTCTCAAGGAGGATGTTCTCCAGCATATCAAGAAGTGTGTAGTTTTCCAAATTAATAAAGGAGAAAACAACCATTGTGCAGGTCTTTTAGAGTCACTTCCTTTCGTGGGAGGAAAATGGGAGAGCCTTTATATGGGATTCATCACCCATTCATCAACAATACATGGTAAGGATTGTATATTTATAATCATTGGTCAACTAACAAAGTATTTACATTCCTTTTCCATTTATTTACACTGCACTACTTCACAAGGGGGCAAGCTTCTCCTTGGACTTCATGGTCTTCCTAAGACCATAGTGAGCAATAGAGATAGCTACTTCCTCGATGTATTTGGGTAGGATTTTTTCTGTTTTGGGTGTACCAAGTTGAAACCAAGTACCAGTTATTACCCCTAGACATATGGGAAGATAGAGGTAGTAAAAAAGTGGCTGGGAAGCTACTTTCCAAACTATGTTATGGGGAAACAAGGAGTAGAGCTGCGTTGGTTCCACTTGGGGGAATATTTTTACCATCTGGCATTTTATATGAAAATCAACATGTCTCTATTTTTAGTTCCATATGGTGATGATTCTCTATCAATTGTTGATTGAGTGGTTGGAGAAAGCCAAGATCCTAGAGCCAAATATTGGATCCAAGGGAGTCAGGATATATTCTGGGCTCTTAAGGAAAGCATTGCTACAACCCAAAATCTGCAAAAGTTATGTACAAATCATGATTGCAAAAAGGGACATTTTTGGGTGTAGGGGGTTGAGAAAATTTTATATGGACCATATAGGGTGATCCATCTTGTTGAGGGAGTAGCACATGGGTTGGAGCTCTCCATTGGAAGTAAGGCTCCCAACCTTTTTCGGGATTCATGCCTCAAAAGGGCCATTGGATAGCATGTAGTTGCCAAAATGGATCTCCCACCTATTCATAATATCTAATTCAATGGAGGAATATACTAGATGGGGATGCTACAGGGGAAGGAGGGAATATTTTGCGACATCCATCCTTGTATTTTCTTGAGGAAAAATAGCATTCGGGGAGAGAGGATTGTAATATTCCTAATTAGCTTTTAGCTAGTTAGAATATTAATTTTTTTTTTGTCAATAAGATAGATGAATAAGAGGTTAGAGCGACCCATAAATATCCTTAGTAGGAATAAAACCACTTCTAATGTGAATGCAGATCAGTGAATCTACTTGAATAAAACACTCCTTTTTGTGAATGGGGGTCAATTCATGTGGATGGGGTAAAGATTGACCAAATCATGAACAATGCAGTCATGAAGGTAGTGGAGAGATATTGGAGGACAACACAGTCATAATGGGAGGGAGTCTCCATGAGAGTAACATCTTTAATGAGTGGGACGCAGGGGGAGGAGGTTCACAAAGCATATAAGGAAGGGGATGGGAGTCATAGAGGGAATTCTAAATATTTTTTATGTATGGTATTTTATGACTTTCTACATGCTTCAACTGTTTAGCAGATTTTTTTGTGTTGCTTAGCACAAGGTTGTTTCTAGGTAGAAATCCCACCATCATCCTTGGGGGAATTTGAGTGCCCACTTAGGAGAGGCTCCTTTGAGCTTCATTCGATCATCCAAAATCAGGCCAATCTTTAGCCACCTTCAGCAGCACAGTCTCCTTCAAAAATTGTGCAATTCAGGAGGGTAGTTTTAGTGGAGGGTTGATAACCCAAGTTCTTGAGCTTATTTTCCTGTGAGGGGAGTAGCCCTTCATTCAGAAAGCTAGTGGAAAGGAGAAACAACTATTTATCATCAAATAATATACCTCCCAGCAGTTACATAGCTACAGACCATAATTTAGCCCTAGCGCTGCATTTTTCATCTTGTGTATTTTTGGAAACCCTTTCTGGGTTATCTTGGAATTGTGCTAGAAATCCTAGATCTATGCTCCCGACATTTTATGAGCACTATGTCATCATATCTGCACATTCCTAATTTACAACATCAATTATTTCCAGCAGGATTGTGCAATCATGGCCTCCCAGCAGTTTATGTAGAAATATTTTTTCATGTTTTGATGTATAGGGCCATTCAAGGCTTGTTTGTCCTAGCTTGAGTGTATTTTCCTCAATTTCTTGTACTTGATT
Source organism: Pinus albicaulis (assembly GCA_034641835.2). NCBI lineage: Eukaryota > Viridiplantae > Streptophyta > Pinopsida > Pinales > Pinaceae > Pinus > Pinus albicaulis. The sequence goes on along the minus strand of CM076576.1, from coordinate 475,105,318 downwards.
TTATGCTATCGTATATAATAAAATGAATCAATTATCTACTCATCTTTTGATATGTTGATGTATACTGCATTTTCTAGTTTTATGTTCAATATTCCTATTTTTCCTATTTTGGAATATTACGAGAAGACAAGGTGGAAAAATAAAAAGCTCAGATGGTAGCAAAAGGTTATGCTCACGTGCTGGAATTTATTTTGGTGATATTTTTTCTCCTATTTTCAAGGTTACTTCCATTACATTACTTTTATCTGTTGGTGTTGCATTTGATTTTTAGGTATAATAGATGGATGTGAAGACAACATTTCTTCATGGGAATATCGAAGAGGAGATCTACATGAAGCAACCTGAAGGCTTTACAGTGAAATGTAATAAAGAACTGGTATGCAACCTAAAAAATTCTATGTATGGGTTAAAACAGTCACTAAGCATGTGGTATCAGAAATTTGATACCTATATAAGGGGACTTGGCTTCACCATAAGTAAAGAGGATCATTGTGTGTATCTTAAATTAATTAGTGATTGTGCTATTTATTTGGTGTTGTATGTGGATGATATGTTGCTGGATGGAAATGAGAAAGAAATTATCAAAGATTTGAAGACCCAATTGTTCTCCAAATTCAACATGAAGGATATTGGTGCTGCAAACTATATTTTGGGCATGGAAATTTAGAGAGATCAGGCAAAGAGGAATCTTTGTTTAAACCATAGGAAGTATGTCGAGACAATATTGCAGAGGGTCAATATGCTGGATAGTAAACCAATGAAGGTTCCTATTCCTGAAGGTGTAAAGCTATCTGCTGAAAATTTTCCCAAGACACAATAAGAAGAGAAGGATATGTCTCGTGTTCCATATCCAAGTGCAATGGGTAGCCTGATGTATGAAATGGTTTGTACTAGAAAATAAATTTCACATGCAGTGGGATTATTGAGTAGGTTTATGTAAAAAACATGGAAGGAGCATTGGAAAAAAATGAAGTCTGTTTTCAGATATTTTTGTGACACTAGTGGTTATGGTTTGTGCTACCAGGGAAGACTAGGATTGGACATAGTTTTGGAAATCCATGGTTTTGTTGATGCACAATGGGCTGGAGATCTGGAAACAATAAAATCTATAAGTGGTATGTGTTTACCCTATTTGGAGGAGCAGTGATTTGGATGAGTCAAATACAGTCTGTGGTGGCTCTTTCAAATACAGAGGAAGAGTACATGGTAGCCACTCATGCAAGCAAGGAAGCAATTTGGTTGTAAATATTGTGTTCAAGGATGGGGTTGGTTCAACAAGATAAAAGGATAGAATGTGATAGCCAAAGTGAAAATTTCTTGGCTAAGAACCCTACTTACCATTCAAAGACAGAGCACATTGATGTTCAATATCACTTTGTGAGAGATATGGTTGAGGCTAAAAAGGTGTTTCTGTTAAAGGTGGAAACTTTGAAGAATGTTGCAGATGCATTGACAAAGTCTGTGAGAACTCAAATATTCTCTTGGTGTAGAGAAAAAAAGGGTGCTACAGGGTTGGACTAATGATTAATCTCTCCTGTGGCCCCATGCGGAAAGAAAACAACAAGTGGGATAATGTTTGGTGTGTGTTATATTCTTTCCATGAATAGCTGCACGCGCCACCTATGGTTTTAGGTGCACCCTATTTTAGGAGGGTGGACCTGGTTATGGTTTTGTGCATGGGTTTTCACATGGTTTTTGGGCACGATGGTTTTCTTCCCCTCGTATTTTGTAGATCCAGTCAAGGGAACTACGGTTATGTTCTAATCCAGAGTTAATGGATTGGGGTTTATGAATGCTTTGACATATATATATATATATATATATATGTATATATATATATATATATATATATATAGATATATATATATATATATATATATATATATATATATGTTGTAAGACTAAAAGGAAATAATGAAAAATCAAGCTTGTAGTCCCGATTTGGGATCCAAGGAAACAAAATATTTGTGTATATCTATTTTATGTTTTATTCTCTCGTTATTGTTTATTTTATGTTTTTTTAAGAATTCGTTTGCAGATAATTTCCATACAGGGTTAAAACCTACATGTTGTAGGATATTTCCTATTTGATGCTATACAAATTATATTTCATTTTAGATACATATTGTGTTGTATCGTTCCTTCTTGTAACTCTATTGCATTTTAAATAGATGCCTTATTTTCAAAATAATTATTTCTGCAATTTAGCACATTGAAGTAGGTAACCAAGTGTCATATACAAAATAATTCGATAGAAATAATAAAAGGAAAAGGATGGATACCTTTGAAAACATGAACAAAGATGAAGAAACCACAAAACTAAATAGAAAACTTAGCAATACAAAAAAATAATCATGCTTATAATTGCATCAACTCAATGAACGTATAAGAAACAAGGATAATAAACAATCAAATCTAATCAAGAAATCACATTTATTGTTCCATCGACTCAAAAAATATAGTGTGAGCAAGAAAATCGAACAAACACTACAAGGAAAAGACCCTCTAGCGAAGGTTATAAAGGAGGTTTTTAGTGTTATAAAATTGGCCAAAATTGTGAAATAAACATTTGCGACAACATCTGTTTATGGTTATGGAGGTTTTAGCGGAGCTTTTAATGGAAATTCAACACAATAAAAAAAACTGGGTGGTCAGAGGTTATTACAGATGTCTTTTTTCATCGGTGCGCTACTATGGTTTCAACAAACCGATGCATGTAATCTAGAAGGTGGCCTCAGGGTAGTCGAAGGTGCATGCACTAGGTCGTCAAGGTAAAAACCACACCAGGCGAAGTGTTGGTGATACAACGCACGAGGCCTTTCTAATTTGTCTTGGGAGTTGTGTAGTGCCCATAGGTCATCTCAACGCATTGGTACATAGACATATACAAATGCACTAGTGCGCCATATCAGAAAAACACACCAGGATTTATAATTGGTGTTGGTATTTGTGCGATGCCCATAGGTTGTACAAATGCACTGGTACGAATTATCACACAAATGCACCAAGATTTTTAATTGGTTTTGGTATTTCTGTGGTGCCCATAGGTCGTAGAAACACACAGGTGCGTTGTAGCTTACAAACACACCGGTGTACAGTCACCTACACATATCGGTGTTCATTTTTTAATTTTTAGAAACATTGAACTATGATAGTCCAATTATTGTGATTTTTTAAAATTCATTATTCTTCAAAAGTCAACACATATTATAACAATATTCATATTAATTAAATTTTTATTAATGCATTAGAATGTTATGTTTGGATTAATTTGTTATATCATATCATAATCATTGTGATTTTTTAAAATTCATTATTCATCAAAAGTTGAAACATATATATATATTATAACAATATTCATATGAATTAATTTTTTATTAGTGCATTTGAATTTTATGTTTGGATTAATTTGTTATATCATATCATCAAATTTCACATCTCTTAATTATAATATTTAATCATCCATAAATTTAATCAGTAGTGTTACGTTTCACAGTGACAATGGAGAGCACAATAGAATAAATTAAAACATATATATATATATATATATATATATATATATATATATATATATATATATATATATATATATATATATATATATATATATATATATATATATATATATATATATATATATATATATATATATATATATATATATATATATATATATATATATGAGTAAGACAGTATTTGTCATAAAAAATGGGACAATTATTGGTATTGCTGCTTGATATATAGCCACTAGTCCCACTGCTAGCATGATGTCTGGTCTTGATGCAGTAAGATACAATAGACTTCCAATCATGGATCTGTAGAGTTTTTGATCTATATCAACAGACCCATCATCATCACATAGCTTGCAACCTGTGGTCATGGGAGTTGACACAGGTTTGCAGTCCTCCATTTTGAACTTTTTCAGCATTTCCTTAAGTATTTTTCCTGTGAGATGAATGTACCTGTGTTCTTTTGCTGAATTTGAAGTCCTAAATAGAAAGTGAGTTCTCCAATCATAGACATCTCAAACTCTATTTTCATCTCATCAGCAAACCCTTTTGCTAGTTCTTCTCTGTTTCTTCCAAACATAATGTCATCAACATATACTACAACAATCAGGAGTTCATCTTCATGGGCTTTTATGTATAGATTTTTGTCTACTCCACCTCTTTTAAAGCCTTGTTTTTGCAAATACTTATCCATTCTTGAGTACCAAGCACGAGGAGCCTGTTTTAGTCCATATAGGGCCTTCTTCAGTCTGCACACATAGTCTCCTTTGTCTGTCAATGAGAAGCCTTCTGGTTGTTCCATGTAGACTTCTTCTTCTAAGTCTCAATTCAGAAATGCAGATTTTACATCCATTTGATATACTTTGAAGTTTTGGTAGCATGCAAATGCCAGGAACATTTTGATAGCTTCCATTATGGGTACAGGGGAAAATGTTTCATCGTAATCAAGTCCTTCAATTTGTGAGTATCCTTTGCAGACCATCCTGGCTTTATTCCTCATCACTTGTCCTTGCTCATTCATTTTGTTTTTGAATACCCATTTTGAACCAATGATATTTTTCTCAATTGGTCTAGGAACTAGTTCCCAGGTATTTTTATTTTCAATTTGGTCCAATTCCTCATTCATTTCGTTTACCCAAGACTTGTCCTTGCTGGCTTCTTCAAATATCTTTGGCTCTATTTGTGACAGCATGGCTATGTATACTTCTTCATTTTGTTCTGTTAGCTTCCTTCTTGTCTGGACCCCTGCTTTCTTATCTCCTATGATTTGATCTTCGGGATGATTCTTTTGAGTGTATCTTGAGGGGGCTTTCGAGCTCAGCCCTTCATCTTCTGTAGTCTTGCTTGTTTCATCATCATTCTGGTCTTCTTCTTCATGGTTATTTGATGGACTGCAGCAGTCAGTATCTCTTGTATTGTTTGGAAGTTCTTCATCAAATCTCACATCAATGCTTTCTACTATTTTCCGAAGAGTCTTGTTGTAGCACCTGTACCCTTTTCTTTTGGATGCATATCCTAGAAATATTCCTTCTTCTCTTGCATCAAAATTTCCAAGATTTTCATCATTATTCTTTATGTAACGCTTGCTACCAAAGATTCTGAAATGTTTGACTGAAGCTGGCTTTCCATGCCACAGTTCGTAGGGAGTTTTGTCACTGCTTGTCCTTAAGTGAGCTTTATTAAGGATATGTACTGCTGTGTGTACTGCTTCTGCCGAAAAGTTTTGAGAAATATTATTCTCTTGCATCATGGCTCTGGAAATTTGTTGAACAGATCTGTTTTGTCTCTCTGCTACTCCATTCTGCTGAGGTGTCCTTGCAATAGTAAATTGTTGTTTTATTCCGTTTTCATTACATAGTTCTGCAAAGTCATAATCTGTGAATTCTCCTCCTCTGTCTGATCTGATACATTTTAGTTTGCATCCAGTTTTATTTTCTGCTAATGCCTTAAATATTTTGAATTTGTCCAGAGCTTTCGATTTATTCTTGAGAAAAGAAACACATGTCATTCTGGAGAAATCATCTATTATCAGCATGAAGTAGGATTCTCCACTTGGGGTTTTAGTTCTTCAAGGTCCACACAGATCCATGTGCACAAGCTGGAGTGGTATTCTTGTTGACAACTCCTTTGTGGCCTTAAAGGACATGCGGGTCTGTTTACCCAATTGACAAGATTTGCATATGGTATTAGAAGGCCTCTTTATTTCTGGCATGTCTCTGACTGCTTTCTTTTTGCTCAGTCTGATGATATGATTGAAGCTGAGATGTCCCAATCTCCTATGCCATAACCATGACTCCTCAAGTTTGCTAAGATGGCATGCTTCATCTTCCTCTTTTACAATATAAACATTGTTCTCTGTTCGAACACCTTTGAGTAGAGTCTTACCTGTGGTACTTGATCTGACTTCACAGTCTCGTGCTCTAAAAAGAACTTCGCAGCCTTTGTCACACATATGACTGACACTCAGTAAATTTTCTTTCAGCCCATCTACAAATAGTACATCTTGGGCCTTTCCTCTGCCATTGTCTATTCTGACTGAGCCCTTTCCTTTGATCTTTCCTGACTTATCATTGCGAAAAGAAACATTTCCAGATTTCTTTTCATCAAGAGTTATAAACTAAATTTTGTCTCCTGTCATGTGTTTAGAGCAGCCACTATCCAAATACCATTGAATTTTCAGATCTTGAGTAGTTAGAGCCAGGTCACATTTATTCACCTTCTTAATCCACTAGAGGCACTCCTTTGTTTTGTATCTTTTGTGGGGTGATGACCTCCATCTTCTTAGAGGACATTTGGAAGGTATATTTCCAACTTGATTGCATACACAACATTTGATCATAAATTTTGTAGAATTATGAGTATGAATAGAATTTATTTGATTCATAAACCTTCTTGAGGTGTTAAACATCAATCTTTGTCCATACTTTCTACACTCAATGATTTTATGACCAAATTCCTTATAATAAAAGCAGTAACCATGGAAGCTATTTGCATACCTGATGTAAGGTTGTCTCTTCCATTTGTTTGCTTGACGCAGTCTCTTCAATGTTTGCATCTTTTGCCAGTTTGAATTACTCCTCCTTGCATGACAATATGCAGCAATATGTCCCAACTTGTGGCAGACATAACATGTGGCATTCTTCATTGGAGGGAAGAATATCCTTTGATGGTTTCCAAATTTACATATTCAGGGGTCTTAGTATTTATTACATTCTTTTCCACTAATGGTTTCTTCTGATCTCTGTCTTCCTTATTGTAGATTTCTTATTTTGTAGGAATTGTTTGAGATGCTTCATCATTCTTCTTTTCTTTTACAAAATAATTTCTCTGTCAACCTTTTATTTTCCTTTACTTGATTCTCCTTCATAGCCTATTCCAGTCTTTATCATAGGGGATCTTTGAGCAACCAGAATTTCATTCAGCTTACTAGAGCTTGTTGTTTGAGAAGATTTTATAACCACTTTCCTTTGAGAATTTTCTAATTTCTTCCTAAGACATACTACTTCTTCTTCCAACTTTTCTTGTTCTTGAGTTTTTTCTTTGATTTGCTTAAGTAACATGTCCTCTATCTTCTTGGCTTCTTCAAGCTCTATTTTTAGCTGCTTAAGGACTTTTGAATTCTATTCTTCTCATACATATTTGAGGAGAATGTCCTTTTGTTTTCTGCATTTCAGTTTGAGTTTATCAATCTCTTCTAGAGCACTCCTTAGCTCCCCCTCAAGGTCGACTTCACCTTCTTATTCTTCGTCTTCTAGTAGGAGACCTTCAAGTTCTTCTATGGCCATCAATAACAATTCAGAGGTTCCTTCTTCACTTGAAGATTCATCTGAATCTTCAGATGTACTGCTGTCTTGTTGAGCATAGAAGGATTTTCTGCTGAACTTCTTTCCTTTCTGCCAGTTCTTTGATTTATTTTTCTCTAACTCTTGATCCTGATTCCTTATTTTCTTGTGAGGACACTTAGCAGCATAGTTTCCCACTCTTCCATAGTTAAAGCATTTGAAGGGGAGTTTACCTTTGTATTTACCTAAGCCTCTATCCAATTTCTTGACAAACTTTGCCTCTTCTTCATCTGAGCAAGAGCATATGTCTCCCTCTTCTTCTTTCTTCTTTTCTGTTTTAAAGGCTGCTTCCCTCGTACTTGGCTTCTTCTGTGGGAGCCTCATTTCATAGGTTGTTAGATTTCCAAGTAGCTGGTTCATGGTCAAGGTCTCCCAATCAGTTGTTTCCTCTATTGCAGCCACCTTTGGATTAAACCTGGATGGAAGAGATCTTAGAATCTTTTGCACAATTATACTTTCTGGAATTTTTTCTCCAAGAGCTTTCATACTGTTAATAATTTCTACAGCTTTTAGAAAGAAATTGGCAATGTCTTCATCATCATTCATTTTTAAGTTTTCAAACTGGGCTCTATAGACTTGAAGTTTGGCAGTCTTTACTTTCTTGTCTCCCTCATGTATGTTTTCAAGAGTATCCCATATTTCTTTGGCAGTGTCTTTGTGCATTACTTTTATAAACTCTTCTTCACACAATCCATTCAGGATGGCATTCATGGCTTTTGCGTTAGCCACAAAATCTTGTTTTGTTTCTTTCTCTGTATCAGTTGCCTTTGGGGCATATCCTAATTCCACAACAGCCCAGACTTCTATTCCTAGAGACATTATGTATGTCCTCATTCTGATTTTCCATAAAGCATAATTTTCACCAGTGAAGAGAGGGGCTTTATTGGCTGAGCATCCTTCTTTACTAGCCATCTTGGGAACCTAGGATCTCCTTTCAGTTGTTAGACTTGTACAAAGGAACCCGCTTTGATACCAATTGTTGAACCCTTATTTAAACTGAGGGGGGGGGGTGAATCAGTTTAACACATTCATGATATTTTAAAAATTTCTATTAAACCTTATTTACACCTTCATTTCATATCCAACTTAATATGTGAGTAATATTAGAACGTGAGCAGCAAGTATTAGTATAATATAAAAATAGACTTAATATGAGAGCAGCAGGTATTAAGCAGATGATATAAATCAGATCAACACATAAACATCATGCACAGAGACACCAGATATAAGTGGAAACCCATAAAGGGAGAAAACCACATCTTATTATTGTTGTGATGCAAAGGCAAGCTCCAACTCCCTCTCACCACCGTTTTTCTACAGGCACCAACCTACAGGAGGATCCAACCTCAATTCTGCAAGCTACAACTTGCAAGGAAGCACCAACTCCCTTCAATTTTCTGCAGGCACCAACCTACAGGAGGCTCCAACCTCAGTCAGCTACAACTGACATCTATCAAGCTGCAAATTGATAGGGAAGCTCCAACTTCCTCAATTTATCAAACTGAATGTTTGTTGATTTACCTCAGATATCAGCTCTGATCTATAGCATCTCTTTCTGCTCTTCTTTTCTTATTCTTCTCTTCCTCACTCTTCTATACTCTGCATTCTCTATATTTGCTCTCTCTAACCTCTTTATGCATATCCAGTTGATATTATTTATAGAGTTCCTCACATGACTGTTTGTATTTCACAAAGAATTTGGAGTGAACAGTCATGACTCTTTGGCTTCTGTCTTCTCATTCCTTTTATCTGCCATAACTATAGGTGCTTATTTTAATATTACAGTGGGATATTTTCTCTCTTCCGGAGACTTTCCAATGCATCACAAACAATAAAAATCAATTAAAACATTTACATTCAAATTACAATGAGAACTCCAACTCAAATCATTTGGTCTTTTGGCTCGCTGCGTGTTTGTCTTTTCTTTGACTGTGTCTGTCTTTTCCGTGACTGTGTTTTATCTCTTTTCATCTCTGTTTGCTCTTCTGTCCTCTGCTGTGGTGTAATTGCTGCATACGTGTAACTATGTTTTTTATATTAGTTCATTTTATATAAATATGTAACAGCTCGCGTTAAATCTAGGCAAACTCCAACCCTTTACACACAACAAGTGTCTTGTTGATGTGGCGAGTTCCGCAAGCGGAACATACGTTCATCACAATTGTTTTATATTAATAATCGCCCTTCCATTAAGCCAAGGCATATATATATAACCCACGGATCACGCGACACATCACAACAACGTTATATATATATATATATATACGACAGCGCCCCTTATATATATATAATCCAACTTCAGATCTTGGCATAAGTTTATCCTACAAACTTGCCATTTTAGGTATGACTTAAATCAATTCTTGGCCCTATATAATAAAACCTGTTTCAACATATAAAAAAAAAAAATTTGGCCCACTTGACACGTTTTCCGATGCGATATACTAATCCTCCACCGGTTAGTATATGCGATGGATGCGATGGTTGCGCTGGTTGCGATTGTTGTGATGGATGCGATGGTTGCGCTACGATGGTTTTATGCAATGGTTGGATCCTTTGCGTTGGTTGCGATGCAATGGTTTTATGCGATGGTTGGATCCTTTGCGATGGTTGTGATGCGATGGTTTTATGCGCTCCATATAACTTAATAAAAATGCTTTGGACCTTTGATTCTTTTAATATACTCCGTCGGACCTTATACTAAGGTTGATAAACCAAATTTATTACGTATATTTCCGCCCCGGGCCCACAATGCAATCAAAAGACCAATCAAACGTGCGCACTGTACCTGGCTTAACCTCCGGGCTTTTTCATTAAACTTCGTGCGGGTCCTACGAGCGATCACCGTTAGATGTCGAGCCACCAGATCAACGGTCTATAACTATATCGCTCGGCGTCTTCGGTCGATGTAGAACGTGCGATGGCGCACTTTAACCGGCAGTTTTCAATTTCGTTCAGGGACACGCGTCACAAATCCTATGGAATCGCTGTGAATTCGGGAATACCGCTTGCTCGACGGATGGTGGTGCGATGAAACCCACGGTTTTACTCCAAACCGCCGTCACTATTCCTCTCGGTCACAGTTCTGTTCTCTACTCCAGGTTCCGGTCCTCCACGATTTCAATTATATATAAATAGATATTCATCCCTTCTCACCGCTGTGATTTCTTCTGTTACAACTATGGTTCCACTCCATTCATATTGCGCATTTGAATATGGTTCAACTCCATTCACACTGCGAATTTGAATATAAAGCACTGCTGGAGTATGCGATTCCCGGAATGAAATTTATATTAACTATGCATTACATTTCCGCTTGGGTTATGATTCCCGGAATTATATTTATGTTATGAGTAACACCCGGTTGGGTAAAGATTCTCAGAAAAACAGTTGTTTCTCTGCAATAACAGCTGTGTCTCTGCCTCTGCTACTTCTGTCGCTCTGCGTCTGCCTTTACTGCTGTGATAATGGCTCTGCCTCTGTTATATTCGCTGCTTCCTTTGCCTTCTCTGTCTTTGATGCCTCCTTTGCCATCAATGACAACATTTCCAACACACTATGTCCATTACATTAAACAAAATGCCTAATTTCACAGACAAATATTTCAAAAAATACAATGCCTTACTTTGATATCCAAACATAGTGATCATTATTCTTCACTTGAATTGTTGTCACTGCTAGAGCTACTTCCATGAATTGGGTTATTTTCATGAATGTTTTGTTGACAGTGTTGATTTTTTTCTTATTCTTCACCTTCCATATACAAACATAAAAATAAATGGTAATGAGTGTATATTAATTGGTGAGAATAATGAAAATTGCAATATTAGATAATATACATCAATATAAATCGAAAAGAAATGATGTACCAAAGCAAAAATTGACTCATAGACTATACACATTCTTTCATAACCATGTACCGTGCAATATTTCAAGATTTCATCTGTTGGTGCAGTTCTATAGTTCATTTCCTGCAAGTTGTATACCCCATAACAAATAATATATTTAATATAAAATATTTTTTTGTTCTATTAATTATGGACAGAGCTAGGTAAAACAAGATCGATAGATGCTTACAAATTCCACAATTAATTTCTGATAGGCCAACATATACTCACAACCCATATTTAACCCAATTTCAATCAATTCGTTTGATGGTTCTTCATTGTATGTTAGCACCCGTTTGAAGACATTCAATGATGATTTTTGTAAAACAACTTAAAAAATACAAAAATGAAATCTAGTTAAGTTGTTATAAGGAAGTAAAAATTATTCACAAACTTAGATATCAACCCTTTTCTTCCTTGTCTTCCTGTTTTATGTGTTGAATGGGTTCCATTTTCTTTTCCTTTCTACAAGAAAATACTTCAAAATTAATATTTAATGCTAAATTGTTTATTTATTGTACATAATGATCGAAAAAATCAATGATTACATATTACATTTGAAGCACGTTGTTGTTGAGATGGCTCCTTCTGTGATGCAATATTGTCCATTTCTTTGACCATCTCCTTGTACACCTTTTTGGACATTCCTACTAGCATATTTTTGATATCTACTCGTTCATCTTTTGAGATTTTCATAATCTTCCTGAAAATGTAGCATGAAAATAAACTATTTAATTTTTATATTGATATATGAAAATTAAATATAACAAAAGGGATATTTATAAATAATTCTAGACAAACATTTAAAGTAATATTACTTTCTCATTCCTTCTTTTTTTTTTGTACATTTTTTCTATTAAAAGTCTTACATGTCTCATTAACGAATTCTCTGGAAACACTTCCTTCAGTTTATATAAAATTTGGTTCTTGGAATCATTGGATTGATTTTTGTATTGTAAGTGGAGAGAACGTCTATACATTCATTCCACTAGATCCCTCAAACTTTTGTAAAATATTTTCCCCCTTTCTTTAACCTCCAACACCACTCCAGATGAGCTAAGGAGCAATTCATTTTCATTTGCATGTTCTAATTTTTTTCTTTTCTTAGAACAACATTCCTTTTCTGAGTTGTTTTGTAAAACATTAAACAGATGTGAATTAATAGATTGTTTGCCACATGTTATCTTGAAAATTAAAAAAAGAAACTCGTATTGGATAATAGTAAATTTTGATTCACCTGAATCATCCTTTTGCAATTTTTCCATCAAGATTTTACGCTCTTATGTTCCTAGATCAGAAATAATCTTATTGAGATTCGTCATTTTGTGGCTCTCCATGATACATGGTAAACAATACATATTACTTAAACTTACATATAATTCAAAAACAATATTTTTTGTAACGAATTTTCAAAGAACTTTCCTTTTTTTCTTTTCTTGATGTGTTCTTAGTATTTTTTTTTTCTTGATGTCTTGTTAGTCATTTCTTTATCAATCTGAAACATGTACCATATCATTCATTAATATATTTATAAATAAATTATGAAATTTTCAGGTAAAAAAAATCTCAAGAAACCGGTGCACCCTTCATGGTGTACACATCAACATCGGTGCATTGGGGTATTATAAACACACCACACAAATAGTATAAGAGACTGTATGATGATCTATTTCAACAAGGAGCACCGGTGCATTACATGTTAACCATCGCCCCGATTAACATAGAGAAAATAATAAAAATCATCCAGTGTTATTTTTTGTAACATAAATGCCCCACGCAAACAAGGAACTACCATACAGTGCTCTCTGTCAAGTAGGAGACCTAGGGCAGTGCATTATGTGTTACATGGTGCACCGATTAACATAATAAAACAAATTTTTGGGAAACAACACATTCGATGTGCACCATAATGAAATAGCTCACCCTTACCCTATTTTACATATGGCGCACAGATTAAAAAAAAAGTTTTTTAATTTTTTATTACACAATACTTTCACACTGCGCTTGGATAATACTGTGCACTGGTGTGCTAGGTTATGCAGGGCACGCCAATAATTTTTTTTTTCAAAAATTCAGGCAATGGTCGACATGGATTGGGATCCGACTATGCAAGTTGTCCCATGGGTTGGATGTCAATCTAAAATAAAAATCCCTAATTCTGAAATCACAAAAACATGGAGAGGAAAAGGAAGAAAAAAAAGAATGAAGTGTTTAGGGTAAATATGGATTTTTTTTTCTCTGAAAATGAAAAAAAAAATTGAAATTTTTTTCTTATTTCGTAAAAAAATTGCAGAAAAAGTAAAAAAAATCAACTTTAATCATGAGATCATTTGAAATTCTAAGCTATAGGGTTTTAATGACCAGAGGTTTGGAATTATGATTTTTTGAATACTTCTGTTCGAACGTATTTCACCATTACACAGTGGTCCCGTGCTCTCTTGCTCTAGCTATGTCTCTTGCAAGTCTCTGGCTAAATGTTTTTGCAAAAATAGTGAAATAATGAAAAGTGTTTAGTATTTAAAGGATTGTTATATGAAATTAGATTTTCAAAAATATTTTTCTGCCCATTTTTCAATTTATCGCTTTTTTCACTTAAAGAAAATATAGTTGCGCTTTTTTTTTGTTCGTGGTTATTCGTCACCGATGTGTCACTTAATAGCACCGCACTAGTTCATCTATTGGTAAGACGACACCGGTGTGTAGTATCTAAAACTCACCAATGCACTTATATGTACAGTAGCATTGATTTGTGGTTAAGGCACCAAAATTACTTTTAGGTGTGTACACCAAAATTTAGTGAACTTGAACCATAGAAATTGAGAATTATAAATTTTTTTATTTCAGATGGAAAAATATGAAATTATAATTATAATTTTTTTAATTCTTCAGAATTAGAATTTGAAATAGAATTGAGAATTAGAATTAGATAAATTCTTGATGGAAATAACTATCCTTCCAATGCATTTTGTTTATTTTAGGAGGTCCACACTGATTATGTGGAGAGAATGCATTGTGGGGTCTGTGAAGATGTAATACTACAGGGCCCAAGTGGGAAATTGTGGCATGTGAACCTGTGCTATGCTAAGACATGGGCAGTTCTCAAAAATGGTTGGGAAATTTTTATTTCTAAGCAGTCTATTGACTTTGGAGATATTTTAGTTTTTAGACATGTTGGAAATGTACATTTTGCTGTGAAAATGTTTGGGCCATTTATTTTCAAAACTACAGCTCTTCTTCTTTTAGAAAAAGAAACTTGAACCTTTCCACAACCTCCAACAAGAAAGGGTGCCAACAGGAGCCTCTAAAATGCATATCTATTTATGACATGCATATCTATTTCTTCTGTTGAGGTCTCGAAGGAATTGATTATGGCCAATATACTTCGTTGAGGAATCTGCCTGAATTTTCATTGGTTCTACTGAAGGGTGGAGTTACTAACATATACAAGATTATAAGATCCTTCCGACCCTCATTAAATTGTAGAATATGGATAAAAATCCATAGAAATGCCTATCGTTTGGATAAATGCCTTGAAACACAGAATGGATGGTTTCCTTTTTTCAAAGTTGTGCGTTAATATGGTGAAAGAAATTATTCTTTCTATTTTGTGCTAATATGGTGAAGAAATGGAATAGTGCTCAAGTATATGACAGTAGTCTTCGATCATATTCTTAAAATATATGGGTTGTTTGTTAAATTCATAGCTATAAAATTCGGTCATATCGCTGCTAGGAAAAATTTAACTAAAATACCAATATGTCAAGGTCGTTACTGTCTACTATCCCATGAGCCCATAAACCCCACAAAAAATCTCAAAAACCTTTTAATAAAATGCAAAATAGTCCAAAAATGTTTTTTTTTTTGTTATTGTTTTGTTTATTTATTCTAGACACTCGAATTCTTCTAAAATATGTTCATGGAGTTAACATCCATAAGAGGCAACACAATGGAAATATACTTGGATTCTTCTAAAATTTGTTTAATGGAATTAGTACATGTGAAATGGTACATGTGTTATTTCATCAATATTTATACTTTTTAAGATGAGTTTTTATAAAGAAGAGGACTTACTTACCTTATACCATAAAAGACTCTTTTTTATAAAGAAGATGACTTAATTACCTTGTACCTTGTAAAATTTTAATAAAATCATTTCAGATTAATACAATTTAAATTTTACAAATATTTTACATACAATTAGAATTAGAATTACAATTTTAGAATTTCACATACAATTACAATTACAATTAACATTTTACAATTACAATCATTTCACAGTAATACAATTAAAATTTTACAAATATTTTACAATTACAAGTTGTGTGTTACAATTGAAATTTTAGAATTTTGCATACAGTTACAATTACAATTTTAGAATTTTACATAAAATTTACAATTACAATTACAATTTTACAAATTTACATATATACCATTACAATTACAATGTTAGAATTTTACATACAGTTAGAATTACATCTACAGTTTTACAATGTTACATATATACAATTACAATTACAATCATTTCGCAATAAATTAAATATTACAATTAAAATTAAAATTTTACAAATATTTTACATACTATTACAATTAAAATTACAATTACAAATACAATTATAAATTTATAATTTTACATACAATTACAATTACAATTACAATTTACAATTTGTCATATATATAATTACAATTACAATCATTTCACGATAAATTAAATATTACAATTACAATTACAATTTTACATACAATTACAGTTACAATTACCATTACAAATACAAATACAATTTTACAATTTTACATAAAATTAAAATTAACATTTCAATTACAATCATGACATAATATTTAATAAATATCATGGTAATTTAATATTAAATTAATTAATAAACATCACGATCATGATAACCATCGTACAAACATCATATTTAACTTAAAAACACATTCAAATTCGCTAACATCATCATGATCCTGATCATCTAAAAAAACACACTTAGCATTGTATAACATCATCACAACACAAACATCAAATATACATCTCATGTCAAATAGCTACTATCAATTACACATCTATCTACAAACTGCACATTAAATGAACATATCTAACATGACCTAACAATATACACATCAAGATGATCACCAACATGTAAATTAAGTACAACTGAAACATGAACATAAAATACATGGACAATATATACATACATACATACATACATACATACATACATACATACATATGTATATATATATATATATATATATATATATATATATATATATAATTGAATAATGTCAAAAGTATACAACTATTATATAGATGTCATGGATCAGCTGGTGGTACATCATCAATAGCAGTAATAGTTGAGTCCTGCTCAGTCAATGATGCAGCCTCGATAAGCTCAGATACATGTTGATCATCACATGCCTACTGATTTGGATCAACTGTCAGCTTCTCATCGTGATGAATCGACATGGTCGATGGTCCAGCCTGCTCATGATCATGAGTACTACTGGATGTTGCAAGCTTCTGACTGGACGTGGCCGATGGCCCAGACTACTCTCCATGATGACTACTACTCGATTCTAGTGGAGGTTGCTCATCTGGCGTGGCGCGAGGTGAACGATCATCAGATGAGGCATCATTGCTCACAGACTATTGATCACGTGTTGCATCTTGAACATGCCTATAATGTGCAATGATCCTCCTCAGCTGCGTAAATAACGTCATAGCTCCTACGACATGTCGCATCAGGCTATACATGTCACGTGACATGCCTCTCCTCATACGTAACAGACTACCATCGGCCTGTATTTCTCTTATAGGAGCGGGCTTGATGCTCACCTCAATAATCAATGCAGTGAGTTGGTCGCCCAACTCCATCATGTGTCTACTATGAAGCCTACCGTGCCTAGAAAAAGGTGGTACTTATGCACCAGCAGGAGTAGGTCTCTCTACACTGGCCTCCTGATGATCCTCGACATCTGGCATAACCTGATCTTCATCAGGATCCACACCCAGAGCATGTGGTGGTTCTAGCATGTCCTTGCCATCAAAAGACCCAATGCCTGCAAAATATAAATAAGTAGACAAGAATAATTAGATAATTTAATTACACAATTTAATAAAAACATGTTAAAAAACATGTTAGAATTAATTTAAATAAAACAATAATCTTACCTCTATCATCTGGCAGCTCATCATCTATGGAGAGGATGTTGGCACACCCTCGCCAATCAAAACTAGCATAAGGATAGGGGACCATAATGAAGGGATGCTCGTCAACACTGGCTAGAAACTCGAGTGCATCATGTGATATCCTTGTTGGAAACACAGTCTCACCCCTCTTGGGCATCATCTTCCCCCACATGTGCATTCGTGCCTCGAACATTGGCCTACGAGGCCACCGAAAAAAAGTAGGCCTCATCTCTGGAAACCTCTTAAAAGATTAAAAAAAAAAGCTCCGAAGGAAAAGGGAAGTTGACCCTCCCTTGTGCATGAGCATGCCAACTATCTAAGGTTGTACAAAACTACCGCAAAAAAATGGCAGACCACCTCACAAGTCATGGATCCTATGCTAAAAAATCAACATAATATAGAAGCAAGAAACTAATGCATTTCCGATCACTGGTGTTGTGTGAAATGGTAAAAATTAGAAGTGAAAGGAACCTCACCTCCTCACTACCAAATGCACCAATGCATAACCGACCTTTAGAAACCTGAAAAATATGAAGGAGACAGTATATTTGCATTAATGTATCTCTGGGAGTACACCAACTGACTCCCTGCTGCATAGCCAACTGGAACCTCTGGGAATGAGGGAAAATACACCCCTCTCCTCGATAGCCCTATAATGAAATATATTTCCTCCTTAGTGGGCGCGTACCACTGGTTAGGACCACCCCGGAAAGCCTGTAGGTGGGCATTCCACCTACGGATAAGATGTCTCAAAAACACACCATCGCCCCTTAGGGAAGTAGCCTCCTCATAGAACTTGAGGAGGCCAACCTGCATTACAATCCCTTGTCTAGTTTCTGTAATAGGACAAGGGTACGCATCTCTCTCCCTCTCTCATGCCTCCCACAGGTGAACCATGTTATACTAGTCTGCCTGTTGTTGCTGTTGTTCCCCCTCTTCTCTCCTTTTACGTCTCTCAATGATTGACATATAAATACAATTTTTTATAGTAAATGAGACATGTATTTAGGAATATACACATATAATTTTTTTAGGAAAAAATAAAAAACAGCCAGTGCGCCACAAAAAATAGGCATGCACCGATACCGGTGTGTCTTTTTTTGTCGTGAACCGGTGGCGGTGCACCAAAAAATGTTCAGCGCACCGGCCGTAGTGCACCTGAAAAATTTGCAATGCACCGTTGACTATGGATGGTGTCAGGAGTGCAGTGCGCTGACTAAACTCTATGCCCTAGGGCATGTAGTTCAGTCAATGCAATGACCTTCTGAAATCGTTACATAGTCAATGGTGCGGTATTTTACCAGGCCGCACTATTGAGCCTTTCGAAATGCAGAATGAGGTGCGCTGAAAAAAATACCCGCCCTAGGGCAGATATTTAAGTCAACACACAGCATTGCCGATATTCCACATGGTCAACGGTGCCACCGCTTAACTGACCACACCACACTTTTATTAAATTTTAAAATAACACAGTGTGTCTTTTGTACTGCTCCAGAATCGGTGCGGATACCATTCGCACCAATGGCAGTGTGGCCTATAAATTTACAGGCAGCACCGCAAACCAGTGCAAGCCGAATGGCTCTAGCGCACCGCGCGATAATTTTTTTCTTTTTCTTTTAAATCGTTAATTTTAAGGAAATTTGAAATTATAATCTGCTAAAAGGATTAAGTATGGGAAAAAAAGAAAAATACCTATACATTTGGCCGTCAAGGAGGCATATTGGATGTAGAATTTTCAAAAGAGACTTTTCCCACTATTTTGGCAAAATTCAAGCTGGAGATTGGTGGGAAATGCACAAAAACATTGCGTGCAATAGGTGCAATGGGAGAACCGATTTGAGGGCGGCTTAGACAAGGATAAATTGCACTAGTTCTTGAGAGCTCTAGAGCATTGAGAAAAGTGAAAAATGTAGTTTTTTTCCGTAATTTTTTTGTTTAACCCTGTTTTAGTGCACAGTGTTTTATAGGCACACCGTTGTGGTTTCTTAAGACCGCACTGGGTGGTTTCAGTTTTTGCGCGGGGTTTTATGGCACACCGGTGCGGAATATTTGTAAAGCACTGGTGCTCTATAGTAATAAGATGCACCATGTGGGTGTGTATGAGTGCACGGTGCTCGATGTGCCAATGTTTTGTGCGCATCGATGCTTTCTCTTTGTTGAACGCACTAGTGTGGTTTAGGATGATAAGCACACCGGACGAAAAACATCCACAAAAGCCTCCACCCACCAACCTCCTCTAGTAACCTCGGCTAGAAATGGATTTCTGGGGTATTTTTAAAAGGGGCTCCTCAAAAACATCCACTAGAGGGTCTTTTCCTTGTAGTGAAACCAATCTAGATAAAATAAAATTGACAACACATAAAATGATAAAATATAGTAGTATGAACACCAAGTTATCCAAAAAATCAAAAGCAAGTGCTAGGTTCCTATAATGCTATTATATCCCCTTATTTTTATCGTTAGTGTAGCTGCTTTATTGTTATTGTTGTGCCCTTACATTGTTATTTTTATGTCGGATAGGATTATCAGTTGTGACCCCTTAAACTCCAATATATCGAAAGGATGTTTTGTTATTTGAATCATCCAAGAATTTTTCATTTATGTAATGTAAAGGAGGTTTCCCCCTCGAAGAGGCTAATAACTAAGTTGTTGATCAATCTTTTCTTCTACTCTATGAGCTGGTTTCATAACATTTTTTATCAGAGCTTTGGATTCTATGGTTTGGTTGCTGCAAACAGGCCACATTGGAATTTTTGCTATAACATTTTTTCTACAAAGGTTCAGAAGCCGAAAAAAAAAGCACATTTGATCAGAAATCCAGAGGAACTTCGTGTAAAAGTTTCAGATAGTGGGTCACTATATTTTGAGAGATATGATCTAAGGAAGTTAGGGTTTTTCCAGGCTCTAGAATTTCATCTCAAACATGTGACCAAGGGAAAATCATCATAACGTTCGTTTCAAACATAAGATTAGAATTTTGTAAAAGGTGTTCGAAAGTACATGGAGTTTATTTTATTTATATTTTTTTCAAAGCCGAAAGTAAGAACAATGACACATGGCACACTGTACAATTTCTCTCTTCTGAACCAGTCCATAATTAGGTCATTGTTGGATATAGGGCATAACTTTACCTTGAATAAGAAAAATTAGGTACAACCTATGGCATTGGAAATAAGACTCAGAGGGATACTACAGAACCAAAGATAACATCACTTTGATCTAAAATTACATATATACATCAATTTCAATATCAATCTCCTCAGAAGAAAGAAAAAGGTGTGTAGTTTTTTTTTTTTTAATTGCATAAGTCTTCTTTGAAAAATCAATTTGAAGTGATTCCAAGGGAATATTAAAAAATAGATATAAGTATTTGGTTCTAAAATTCCCCCCAAAAATAATTGCACACTCATTAATCCGTTATAAGTCCCTATTGTGACTCATGAAGAGGAAGAAGTACCACACGATATATCAAAATTACAAGACTAGGTACAAAAAAATTTGCTCTCGCAATGAGTAAAATAAAATAAAATGGAAGCTAATGTGGATGATTAGAAGAAAGACATGGAGGGATTGAAAAAAAGTATGGAAGCTAATATCTTTGGTAGAGAAGAAAAACTAAAATAAAACATGGAAGACATAAAGAATGGTCTAAAAGCAGACATGGAAAATTTGAAGAAAGGTTTTACAAATCTGCTGCAAGAAAAGATTCCTAATGGAAAAACAGTAGCAGCTGAAAGCCATGATGAGAAAAAAAGAAATTTTAATCATCATTTCATAGAATCTAATTTTGGATTTAACACCCACCATATTCCAAATATTGATATGAGGAAATTTGATGGCAATGATCTGGTAACATGGATACTATAGATGGAGCAATATTTTGATCTCCATAATTTTCAAAACCACTAAAGGTACACATTGCAACTTTATATTTTGAACAAAATACAATTTATGGTATCGATGGATTTTATGTCATAAAAAAATTTTCAATTGGTCAATATTTACAAAGAAAATGATAGCACATTATGAGGATACAAAGAACAACACCTTCTGTAGCCAATTGATAAATATAAAACAAAAGGGTTCAATGGTGGTGCATATTGAGGACTTCCAAAAACTAAATATAAGGGTAAATGATATTCTAGAGGAACACAATATTGATGTCTTCAAAGGGACTTTAAAGGATAACATCCAACATGATTTTCCCCTTTGGGAACCTAATTCACTTGATAAGGAATTCAAGTTGGAAAGAAAAGTTATGGCGACAAGGAAGCCTACCACTCACAACTAGAAAGATGGATGTTTTGCTACTCGTAGACTTGCACAACCTACAAGGTTAACCCCACAAAAATTGGAAGAAAAAAGAGAAAAAGGGATTTTCTACAGTTGTTATAGAAAATACACTAAAGGTCATAAGTGTACTGAGAAGAAATTATTCTATATATATTTTGAAGAGGAGGAAGAAAAGGAACAAGAAACTTCAAAAGAAAAGGATAGACACATAGAACCAACCCTAGAGAAAGAATAAATGAATTTAACCATATTTTGTAATGCATTGGCAAGAATTACCACTCCTCAAACCCTTAAGATAGAAGGACATATCAAGAAGAAAAATGTAATAGTGTTGATTGATTCGAGTAGTACCCATAATTTTATTCATTGTAAGGTAGCCAAGGAGTTGAATTTCTTCCTATACCTAGCACTAGAGTGTCGACTGATATCAAACTAACAATGGGGAATATGTATTCAATAGTCTAATGATTTCCATCCCAATGGGTGGTTTTCATGTTGTACTAGGAGTACAATGGTTACAATATTTGGGGACGATAACTCTTAATTTTCAAGAACATTTCTCTGGAAAGTGTCACAATATCAAACTAACCATGGGGGAATATGTATTTAATATTCCAATGCCTTCCATCCCAATGGGTGGTTCTCATGTTGTACTAGGAGTACAATGGTTAAAATCTTTGGGAACAATAACTCTTAATTTTCAAGAACGTTTCTTGAATTTTTTTTCGGAAGGAAAGGAAATTTAGTCACCAAGTATCACAGGAATTCCACGAAACATAATCATATCTAATATAAAAATGAGGCGTAATTGCATAATTATGCTCACTACAGGTTCAAACATCAAAATCATCTATTTCTCCAGTATAAATAATCGATCAAGGGTTCAGAAAAACCATGAAAGGATAAATATTCTTCTACCCAAGTGCAAAGGAAGCTAAATTTTATAGTATCACATAAATAATAAAATGTCACTACATATTAAAAATAATGACAAATAGGGAAAGACAAAAAAAACCATGAACTTGAGGATAAATAGGCTACAATACTAATGTAAATCACTAAACATAAGACATGAATGAATCAACTAAAGAGGAGGTATTAGTTGTAAATAAATCCACAAAATAATAGATGGGATAACTTGAGAAAATAAATATAGAGGAAGTGGAAATAAAAATTAGAGAAAACATGAAAGGGAAATATCATGTCTGATAGGAGTAAAGTAGGGAAAACACACAAGAACAAAAAACTGTATAGAGTAATTCATGTATGTGGAGATGGAGGAGATTGAATGAAATTGAAATATAAGTATTCTAAAGAGAGGCTTATTGAAATAAAAATGAAATAATTAGTAATAATCGATAAATATATGAGATAGGTTAGAGGGACAACAAACAATAATGAAGCAAAAATTGGTGGTAGCATTTCTTGGGCATCAAAACCAACAAATTGGAGAATAAAAAGGACAAGCTAACATTAGTAAGAAGGAATACTAACGTCATCAATATCCAAGACAAAGTGGAAATTAAATAATATTAGTAGGACTAAGACTATAAACACAACGTTGTACCCCACCCCAAAACAAGGTTAAATCAAAGTACTCTTATGTAATATGTAAGAGCTTAGTTTTAAAAGTGAAGATAAAAAGATGAAAGAAGAGACTTTGGAAAACATGATAACTATATTTTTCACTCAAGAAACTAAGTTTTCAGAAGGAAATTTTAAATTGACACATGTTAATCAAAATTGGGAGGTAGTTTATTTAGACTATAAGGTATTTTCAAGACGTTTGGCCATCAATTGAAATCTAGGTTAGATGTTTTATAAGATTTCAAGAAAACCATATGGTGCTTGGTAGCGATGTGTCGACAAATGGTTATTGTAAAGGAAGAAAAAATACAAATTTGAATGGGCCCACATCTCCTTAGCTAAAGGAATATTTTCTAAATAGTATACAATCTCATTGTGCCTGAAACATATATTCTCTTTATATTATTGGAGAATATTTCAATCTTATTAGATCTCTAAAAAATAAAAAAAGGAGGATTGTGTTAATAATACTATATATTTTTAACTATTTTATAGATATACTATTGGATTTTACATAGGACCAATAAACATATTTTTAACAATCCTAGTGATTTTCACATTACATATGTATCTATATGCACACTAATTTATTTTTTTCTAATAAATACCTTCCATTTTATCCACCAAAGGAAAAAAAATATCTTCACCACTGTTTGAAGTAAGCAATAAACTCGAAGACCTTGGAGATCGGATACAAATATGTTA
This sequence comes from Pinus albicaulis, assembly GCA_034641835.2. Taxonomy (NCBI): domain Eukaryota; kingdom Viridiplantae; phylum Streptophyta; class Pinopsida; order Pinales; family Pinaceae; genus Pinus; species Pinus albicaulis. Next base: position 475,081,314 of record CM076576.1, on the reverse strand, counting down.
AAACATACTATAAACAAAACAGTAATATATTGACATAGATAACTAAGAAAATGAGTTTAAACAGATAATAGTCAAAGATCTAAAAATAATAGGTAAATCTAGAATGAGTTGGATAGAATTTGCATTAACAAATAAATTTTAGAAACTAGTTAATTCATATGAAGAAATAAAAAATACAAACATCCACTACAAGTTGAAAGTAAACCAACACATAAATAAGATCATTTTTCATATACAACTAGATGAATATGGTCATTTTCATATACAATCCATATGAATAGGATCATTTTTCATATACAATGGAGAATCAAAGAAGTTTCCAATTATGATATAAAAATAATAGAATAATAGAGTTAGATTCCCCTTTACCTGGAGAACAGTGATTGTTCAAAAATGAACCTCTTTTAAGAATATATTCCCATGTATATACTGTTAGCCACCCATAAAATTCTGTCATATCAGATGGTGGCTAAATGATGTTGGATAGCCTTCAAGGAACAATTTTCATTACTAAAAACTGTTGGCTCTTGAAAACTCCCGAATGCCTCATGCCTCTGTCCAGATCCCACACTGCTATTTTACATCCTAAAAACCTCTAAAATCCTACAAAAATCCAAAGCCAAATACTGCTGCAGACCCCTTTTTCTATTCCTGTTCTTCCAAACTAACCCCCTTTTATATCCCTCCATTCACCATAAAAATCCTATAATTTCATGTTTTCTCCCCTTTCCATTTCATAAAATCCATTTTATAAGGTCTAAGACTCCTTCTTAGCCTTATCGGAACCTTCATCTCCTTTGAAAAAACGTTGAAAAACCATAAAAAATGCATATTTTCTATGCATCAGACTTTAGCCCCTTTTAATAAGTCCCTAACCCTTTCTTTGTCCATGCGTCCTGGCGCCAGAACTGGTCGCTAAGCAATCAGGCGCTAAACTAATGAATAAATCCATTTCCGGTCCTATTTTTCCTTTGTAAAGTCTGAAAATCCACATTTCCAAAGTTTTAAGGTGAAAAATCAAGTCACATGTTTTTATTTTAAAATTGTTTGACCCACTGCGCAAACGCATCACAGCCGTTCATCCAACTCGTAGATCTGACGGTGCGGAGCGCGCCTCCCTGTGGACCCCCCCTGTCCGTGCATTGTTTTCCCAAAACTGCGTGGTATCTTTCGCACCACCTTTGGGCAGAGGACGATTTTCTCCCAATCAGCAGTGATTCCATACACTTGCCGCCATGCGTCTCCTGTACCTTTTCCAAAATCGTCGTCCCTGCCCATTAAAGTTATCCCCCGCGCATTAACGTTCGGGCCAGGACATGCAGCGAAATTTACCACAGCCGTCCGATCTGGGCCCACTAATCCAACGATGAACGCTCGCCAATGTTGCTCAATGGATAACAAAGGTGCGTGCGTGATAAAATAGGACATCGTACAATGGCAATCGCATCCCCACCGTCAATTTGATCTGCAGATCGATGGTCCAAAATCCATCACCCAGATTCCCTCCGTTTGACTTTCAACATCCCCTGATTCCATCTTGACCGTCCAAATCGATCCCGATCAACGGCGCAGTTTCACTGCGGGGGCATACCCCCAATATTTTTCCTCCATACACCCGGACCCCCCGCAATCATCCCCGACCGTCGATCTCAGCGCGAATCGATGGCTCTGATCTAATCCTCCTTCCCCCATGCTTTTTTGACCATTCTGAGATTAAATCCCGACCGTTGGATAATGCCATCCAACGGCCCTACTTCCTCTGCACATCCTCCGATGCAGATTGACCTATAAAAGAAGGATTTTATAATGTTTTGTTTGTATTTTATAGGTTTTCAAAGGTTTTTATTATGAACGAAGGAAATTCAAAAGAAGAGGGTGACGACTCTCTCGCTTTCGATTTACCAAAGGAAATCGACCACTGGGTTGAAAATTCACATCTATTAATGTTTCATGAACCATTGATGCATTCCAGACCCTGTGCAGCCCTGCGCAACAGCATGAAAACATGGATTGAACGCAGAAAAATAATATCAGCGCCAAAGACCAGGAAATTGTCAGAGCAGAGGATTAATGGATTGTTTACGGGGATTATGGCCTAAAATTATCGTTGTAAACCTAATCCCCAGGTTAAAATAGAGTTCAAATCAAATCCAAAAGGTTTCACCGACAAGAAACCCTCCATCGTCACAGATTGAGGCAAATTGATCCCTCTAGCTACCACGTCACCACCTGTGCCTCAAAATATTCAATCAGGAGCTGAATTTATTGATCAAGATCAGATATTTTTCCTCGACGCAGCCGAAGAAGTTATTTCTGCCAGGACCATCAATGCAAATAATATCTGCAGAGTTACTTCAACACCACACAGTGCCTCAAAGGTCAACAAGAACTCCCACCAAGCTTGAAATCATTATGTAAATCATTTAATACAGAGGATATGTATTCAAGTCTCCTCATTGAGCTCCACGAAGGCCAATGAGCCATTTAATTCTGTATTAATTGTAATTGAGATCTTTTATCAGATCTCACCTCCTCATCCTTCTATATATACTACAGCAGAAGATGAGTGAGTGTTGGTTGTTGTTTGATTACAAGTTGTAACACTGAAACTCTCTGAAATAAATATACAAGACTATTGAAGTTGAAAAACAAATTGAAGTCTTGGATGTCTTGATGATGTTGTTGCATGCTTGTTCCTGAGAAGGCTCTATCATTGGATCCATGAGCTTGGCTGTTGGTGAAGTATTCTGAACTGTTCTATGTTTTTTCCCCTGTTTTCATTATGTTCCATAAATTCTTGCTACAGTAGGTGGAAAGTCTTAGACTAAGAAATGACTCCTGGAAGCACCTTAGATCTGTTCATCCTTCATTGTTCTATGTTTTCTTCTGTTGAAGTATTTTAGAGGCTTTGAACTTTCTCTTTAGTCTTCATGCTTGTTTATTTCCTTAATATCTCAAATAGTTGGTTTCAGCATGATTTATGGTTCTCCCTGCTTGTCTGCTATCACTTGAAAAGCTGTTATTGAAGTCTCCCTTTGAAGTACCATTGTTTTAAGTTAATAAAATCGGTCGGTTTTGATCTTGCCCTTTGCCATTACTTGAACAATTGTTTTGAAGGTATTTACAGTTGTAAGCATAGATGTTATTTAGGTGTTCCCTCTTCTATGACTGCAATTATCAGTGAATCTTTTATGTTTTCAAAGTCCTTTAAAATAAAATCTTTGAGGAAATAGGGTGTTCCCTGAATCTTAGATTTCATTTTAAAAGTTGTCTTGAAGTCATTATTTGCTTAAAGAATGTTTGTAGAATTTATGGTTAGCCCTGTCTATCAAATATATCTTTATTGTTAAGTTATGTTTTCAAGTTCCCTTTTTTGAGAATTAAACTTCTCTTTCCAAATCATTAATGTCCATCTCATTCCAAAAACAAAAGGATCCTGTGGCCAAGTTAGATTTGCCCTTTGATATCCCATATCCCTTGAAGAGTTTGTCATGACCTTATTTTGACTCCATTACCCAATGAACCAGATATTTCCTCTTTCTGTCTATCTTTCCTAGACCTTTCATGTTCTGTTGTATCAACTCAATCCAACCAAACAAACATCTGCACTTAATAACTAGTCTAAAATCCATACTCAAAGCACACAAGATAAAACTTTGCAAAAAAAATATTTGAGAGATCCCTCTCTGAGAACACGAGGACGAGATCCTGGAACTCTAAAGATTGGTTCTGATGTTTCCTTGTCTTTTGATTTGCCAAACTGTCAAAACATGGGACACCAACATAATGGCGATCACGGTGGGACCCTTCTGAGTAAGCAACAATTTAGGTACCCTTCAAGACTCCAGAAATCCCTTATTTCCAATAATATTCAGTGATTATTAGCCACCTCATCCCCACCAACATAATGGCAATCACTGTGGGACCTACTGAGAATTAGAGGTTTCAAAACCTTTCTTTAAACTTTTTAGGTCCAGTATAACATAAGTAACTTTCTCCAAGCACTACCTAACAAATGGTAATCATGATAGAACTTAATTGAATCAGTGAAAAACTAAGTAACCCTTAGGATTCTCCTAAAGCCTTACCAAACCTTGAAGGAACCAGTTACCAAGCCATAAGAGCAACTTTGTTTGTTTGAACACCTTAGCTAAAGTGAAAAATCAAACTTAGAACACTCTCTTAACCTATAAAAACAAAAACAACTTAGAAAAACCCAAAAAACATTTCAAGTTTGGCCTCATAATAAACATTGGTAGTGGACCATAAAACCTTTTTACCTCCTCAGGAGCTAAAAACTTCCACTTTGTAGTAAAACACTCATTCTTATATATCCCTTACCTTTTGTTGTGTTTTACCTTATACTCTTAGACAGAGTCTGGGAAGGGCCAGGTAGCCTCCAGATCTCATCCTCTTTTGGAGGTGAAATATCTGGTGAATGCCCTCCCAGTCAATATCTGGTTAGAGTTTGTTGCGTTTCCGAATATCCTCGCAAAAGGATATTTCACAAACAGATATTTCACAAACACTGTGGTGGACAGTGTACCTCTTAGAAAACATTCTAAACTTCCCACCTTGCGACTCCACAATCCTGAACCCTTATCATTATAATATCATTTAAATGTAGTTAGAGGACTGTAGGATTAAAATTTGTCTAAACATATCAGTTAACCTCTCAAATATTGTCATACTTGGTTGAAATTTTCTTGTTATTTGGGTCTAAAACCACAGCATAGTGGCTCCTAGAAAGATCCACACTAGAACCCATCCTGACCCTGATCCACCTGAGATAGTTGATGACCCAGAAATAATCCTTAGGAAGTCTCCTAAGATAGAATCTTCAACTATTTTTAGATCACCTCCAAGAGCTAATTCAGTCCCTGAAAATATTTTTATCTCTACAACAATCACAAGCTGATTTAGTTAATCCCTTTAGGACTAGGTCATTTGGTGATTTAGACCAACTAGATTCTGAGTCTTCACTTTCATCTCCTAAGACAAGTGAACATCCTGGCAGTAGAGAAACAACACCTCCTGATTTACACTTCCTTCATAACCTAGGTGTCTCTCACCCAAGATCAGCTCAGCAATCGACTGATGTTCCATCCACTCCTGTTCATCCTTCATCCACTGTTCAAACCACTCCACTTCATCCCACACCTCCTATTGTCAATCCACCCCTTGTAAAGCCACCCCCACCACATATCATGGCAGCATGGTATGCTCCCTTAGTCCTTCCTGTACCATTAGTAAATCTTCCCCAGGACTATCAGTCCAAAATTCCATTATATGATGCTAATAATGCTACAACTGCATCACAACATGTGGATAAGATGGATGACTACTTTGACAGAAATGAGATCGATGATGATTCTGTCAAGCTTAGATAATTTTCTCAGAGCTTAGTGGGAGAAGTAAGAAAATGGTTTAAAGGTTTAGCTCCCCGTAGTGTTAATGATCTCCAAGCCTTCCATCAAACGTTCCTAAACAAATGGGAAGTAAAGAAGAATCCTCTCCAAGTCCTTGCTGATTACAACAATCTCCGTGGGAACTCTGGGGAAAGCGTACAAGCCTATTGTACTAGATTTAACAGTGTATATAATGCACTTTCCCCAGAACTAAAACCTCCACAAGGCTCAACCTTAAACAAGTTTCCTAAATGATTTGACTCTGACATGACCTATTCACTAAGAGAAAGATATTTTGCAACTCTCGAAGATATGCAAAGGGGTGCTCTTTCTGTGGAAGTCAACTTAATAGAAAAGAGAGCAAGAATGAAAACTGAGAAGAGAGTATATTTTAGAGAGGAATCCCCCCCTTCTACTTCAAGCTCAAAAATGGAGAAAATGTTGGAAGAAATGATGAAAGAGATAAGCATAATTAAGAAAGCACAAGCAAATCAAAACCAAACTGCACTTCAAAACAATGAAAACAGAAATAGAAATCAGAATTATATAAGAGATAACAATCAAGATAAGCAAAAAGAAAGTGACCAACAAATTACACCTCCCTTTCAACAGAACTATGTAGATCAATATGAAGAAGATAGGGAGTTGGAAAGGCTGGAAGAATCACATTTAAACTTGATTGGATTAGACAGTGGGGATGATGTTTTCCTCACTGAGGAAGAACAAGGTTTCTTCTCTAATGATCAAAATACAAACACCTATGAAGATTCTGATGACTATAGATTGGGTTTTGAAAATGAAATCATGGAAGTACATAAATAGTATGATCTTAGGAGCAAGGGAAGTATAGAGAATTCAAAAGATAAGAATACTAGCACTGCTGTCAAGAAAAACACGGAAAACCAGCCCAAAAAGACAGCAGAAAAAACCAACATTTTGGCCAAGAAACCAGATTTAAACAAAGACAAGGGAATCCAGCCAAATGATGAACAGAGTACCCCTAGCACTTCAGCTAGTGGTCCTAATAAAACTATTCCTATCACTAGTCCAAACAAGGTTCAGCAAATCAAAGCTGCTGAAAAGAATTCAATTGAAAAAACAGATGTAAATATTAACAAGTCAATTATTCTTTTCAGCCTTGAAGGAGATATTGCTAAGATAACAATTACCATCCCCCTAGCTGAACTAGTAACCCAAGAAGTGTACAAAAACCAAGTTTTGAAAGATTTAAACTTTGGAAGTGATACTGACACCTTAAACTTGACAGATGACAAACCTGAGTTGTTGTTTGGCCCAGAGGTTGAAGGAAAATATCAAGAGGGACCAGTCCCTCCCTTCTATGTTAGTTTGAACATACACGATAAAATTCTACACAATGCCATGTTAGATTCTGGAGCTTCACACAATCTAATGCCCAAGGTAGTAATGGAAAGCTTAGTCTTAGAGATTACTAAACCATACAAAGATTTGTCTTCTTTTGACTCAAGCAGAGTCAAATGTTTGGGTTTAATCAAAGATTTATGCGTTAACCTAGCTCAGATCCCTGCCAAGAATCTGGTAATGGATATAGTTGTAGCTGACATTCCCCCTAAGTATGGCATGCTCTTATCAAGATCATGGGGAGCCAAACTTCAGGGAAGCCTTCAAATGGACATGTCTTATGCCACCATTCCTGTTTTTAACCAAAACAAAAGACTATACAGAGAATCCCACATGAAGTACATGGTGAGTAACATGGACAAACCAAACAACACTCCAATCTATTCTATTCAATCAAGTTTAGATTCCTTTATCTTGTGTAACGAAGATGAAATTACTCAAAAAGATAAAGAAAACATGGACCCAATCAGTTCACCAGAACAATCCAATCTTACCTCGAATCACCTTCAAAACATTGACAATCAACAACAACAAGAAAATGAAAATGAGTCAAATATACTTTGGACAATAAATTTCGGTGGATCCTGTAACAAAACCAGTGCAGGGGCAGGTGTCTGGATTCAAAACACAAATCAGAGTTTTTCATACAAGTTAGACTTCCCATGCACTAACAATGTTGCTGAGTATGAAGCACTTCTCCTACGCTTACAACTGCTTAAAAAATTAGAAGCCCAAAAGATATCTATTTTAGGGGATTTTGAACTTATCATCAAACAAATCAAAGGAGAATACTCAGCCAAGAATCCAAGGCTTAGGGAATATCGAAATTTTTCCCTTGACTTATTAAAAACTTTCGAAAAATATGAACTCATTTTCATTCCTAGAGCACTAAATCATCTAGAAAATGAACTTGCCTTCACTGCCAGTAATTGCCAAGTACCTAAGATAAATGAACAACTCAGTATAAAGGTGAAACAAAGACCTGTTGTGCCTGATAACGAAGATCAATGGCAGGTGTTTGAATCTGACAGACACATAGATGATTTTTTGAAATCAGAAAGTGATTTCAGCATACCAACACCAGAAAATAGCCATAAAGAAAACTGCTTGTATATTCAACAAATCCCAAAGGCTGAAATGACATATCCTGCTAATATAAATCATTTTGAAAATCCGTTTGAAGCAGAGATAATGAACAATGAAGACCAAGAAGACTTGGAAGTCTTACAATGCAAAAATGATAAAATCCCAAGAGGTCTCACACCTTTAGAACACCTGTTTGATCTCAACGATGTAGCCAAAGAACCAAGAATGGAGCCTGTGGAAACAAATGTAGAAGAGCATAACATAGGCAGTCTAAAAGAACCCAAGATGATCAAGCTATCCAGCACCCTCCCAGCTCACATAAAATTGCAATACATAGAGATTTTCAAAGAATTTAAAGATGTGTTTGCTTGGGAATACAAAGACTTAAAATCATATGATACCAGCATCATCCACCATAAGATCCCCTTGAAGGAAAATCAAAAGCATTTTAAGCAAAAACTAAGGAGAATAAATCCCCTTTTACTACCTTTAGTTAAGGCAGAAATTGAGAAGATGTACAATGCTGGGATCATAGTACCCATTAGATTTTCAAAATGGGTATCAAACTTAGTTTCTGTTAGAAAGAAAACAGGGGAAATCAGGCTTTGCATTGACTTCAGAAATTTAAACAGAGCCTCTTTGAAAGAAAACTACCCCTTACCCAAGATGGACCATATACTTCAAAGGGTAGTTGGGTCAAGAAGAATATCCCTATTAGATGGGTTCTCGGGTTACAATCAGGTGTTAGTGTTCCCAAGTGATCAAATCAAGACTGCTTTTACCACACATTAGGGCACCTTTATGTATGTCAAAATGCCTTTCGGATTAATGAATGCAGGGGCCACCTTCCAAAGGGCCATGGACATAGCCTTCTCTGAAGATATTGGCTATTTTATAATTATTTACCTTGATGACATAACTGTTTTCTCAAAAACTGATGAAGAGCATTTGATTCACCTAAGAAAGGTTTTTGAGAAGTGTAGGAAATTTGGCTTATCACTGAATCCCAAGAAGACCCTCTTTGGTCTCCAAGAAGGGAAACTTCTTGGTCATATAATTTCAGAAGAAGGAATCAAAATAGACCCTACAAGGATAGATGGCATATTGCAAATTAGCCATCCTAGAAGCCTCAAAGAATTGAAATATTTCATTGGAAAGATTAATTTTTTTAGAAGGTTTATTCCCAACCTTGCTGAGCTATTAAAAAACATTACAAATATTCTTAAGAAAAACGTGGGTGTAAAATGGACTTTACCAGCTAAACAATCATTCGAACTGGTCAAACAAGCTCTTACCCAAACACCAGTCCTGATTAGTCCTGATTTTACCAAAGACTTTTACATTTTTTCTTTTGCATCTGAACATACAATAGTTGGAGTTTTGCTTCAAAAGAATGATTTAGGGCAAGAAAAACGAATATCCTTCTTTAGTAGGGCCTTAAGAGATGCTCCTCTCAATTATAGCATCATGGAGAAACAAGCCTTAGCATTAGTGAAAGCTTTAAAGGAATTTAGGGTCTACATTTTACACTCTCACATAATTTCTTTTGTTCCGCATACTGTTGTCAAGGACATTCTAAGTCAAGACCCTGATGGTAAAAGGGGAAAATGGATTGCAACTATTCTTGAATATGACCTAGAAATCAGGCCCACCAAACTTGTAAAGGGGCAAGGATTAGCAAAACTTATGGCTGAGTCTAACTTCCAAGAATTAGACATAAATATGGTAGATGTGTTGAAAGAAGTAGAAGAAGCTACTGCTCCTTTCATTGAAGAAACATTTCTGAATTCTCCTTGGTATGCTGACATTATTTATGTACTTTTATATCTAAATGCCCCTCCTTCTCTGTCTAAAACTAAAGCTAGATTCTTGAAACAGAAAGCTTTGAGTTTTTGCATATTAAATGGAGTATTATATTGGAAAAATACTGTTGGAATTTTTCTTAAATGTTTACTTGAAGATGATGCAGGAAAGATCATGCATGAATTGCATGATGGTGAATGTAAAGGACACCTCTACTGGAAGGCCACAGAAAAAAAAATTCTTAGATCAGGTTACTATTGGCCTACCCTTTTCCAAGACACTCAGAAATTGGTCATGTCTTGCCATAAGTGTCAAATCTTTGATGGCAAGAGAAAACTCCTTCCCTTACCTTTACATCCTATCAGAGTTGAGGCACCTTTTCAACAATGGGGGCTAGACTTCATTGGGGAAATTCATCCATCCTCCTCAGCTCAACATAAGTGGATCCTCACAGCCACTGACTTCTTCACCAAATGGATAGAAGCTATACCTACCAAGAATGCTAATGACTCTGTCATTATCAAGTTTCTTGAAACCCATATCCTATCCAGATTTGGTTGTCCTAGAAAAATCATAACGGAAAACGCTGCTGCTTTCAAATCTTAGAAGATGGTTGATTTCTGTCACAAATACCATATAACCTCGGGCCATTCCATTGCTTACTATCCCCAAGGAAATGGATTAGCTGAATCCTCCAACAAGAGTCTCATCAATATCATTAAAAGGATGTTGGAACAGAATCAGAAATCATGGCACAGTAAGCTGGTTCATGCCTTATGGGCTGATAGATTGACTACAAAGAAATCAATAAATATGTGCCCCTACTAGTTAGTTTATGGCATGGATGCAATTTTTCCTACCTCATTGGGAGTTCCAGTCATGAAGCTCCTTCAAGAAGTGCAGGTTGAAGAAAATGATATGCAGAGGAGGATCAACCAAACAATCCATTTACAGCAGACCAGAGAAGAAGTTTATGAAAGAACACAGTTAGTCCAAGAAAATATGAAGAAGCTATTTGATAAGAGGACTAAGGCAAACACTTTCTAGGTTGGAAGTGTTGTTCTTAATGCGATTCAAGAAGAGAAGAGAAGGGGAAACATGGCAAGTTTGAGAACTTATGGAAAGGGCCATATATTATTCATGTTGAGAGGGGTCATAATACATTTTTCCTGAAAGAATTGAATGGAGAAGACCTATATGGAGGTCCTGTCAATGGCAGGATGCTCAAACATTACTTCTGCCAAGAGTCTTAAGTTTCAAAGCATTTTTGTTTTACCATTGTAAATATCATAGTCTAACCATTGCATTCAAAGTTAGAAAAAATCAAAAAATACAAAAAACAATAGAAAGAAATAAAAGAGGGCAGATTGCGAAAACAAGAAAGGCAAAGCCCAATGCCAAAAAAGAGAAATAAATATGAAATTGTGCAAGCTTAAATGCCACTCCTACAAAACACACTTCTAGTTAGTCAAACAGTTTAATCTTGACTAATTAGTTTTAAATTTTCTGCTGATAGGATAGTGAATTTGATTTTCCAAACTGTTCAATCTTGGCTTATCAGTAGATAGATTAGGTTAGAAATTGAAGGTTCAAACAAACTCAAAATCTAAACCAAAGTTTCCAAAAGGAGATGACTCAAAACTGTTTTATTTTCTAAGTCACAAAAGAGAAAAACTAGTTCTAATTTGCTCAAAATCTGAACCAGGGAACAAGGAAGAGACAGCGCAAACAAAAGCAAAAACAGAGTTGTGAAGAAAAGAGAAGGCCACGATGAGACACTTTCAGATCTTAAGCCTTCCATTTTGTTTTATTTTTCTGCAAATAATAATCTATGTGCAGCTTATTTTTATGCCATAGATCACAGCAAGTCAAACAGCTTAATCTTGACTTGACTGTGTTTTTAAATCTCTGTTGTAGAATTTAGGGAATGGAAGGGTGTTGGAAAGTTTAATCCCAACAGACAGTAGATTAGGTAGAGAAATATCTGAGCTCAACTATTTAATCTGAGTTCAGGGAGAAATAAGGAGTAGAATTAGATCAGTTTTTATGCTTTCAAAAGAATAAAATGTTGTAAGAGAGTTTGCCAATCCAAGTGCACTCTGATGAAGAAACAATGTTAGATTAGTAGGATTGGGTAGGTATGACAGTTTATTGATGAAAGTTCCATTGTTTTTCAATGACTGATAACTTTTTTCCAGAGAAAAAGAAGATCATTCAAGTAGAAGAAAACAGCCCAATGGATGAGGCAACTGATCAGCCTCCCAGAGAATACAAGTCTGCAGTTCTTGATGCCTTCAAAAAAGGAACCATCCCCAAGTGGAGCCACTGTTAGCCACCCATAAAATTCTGTCATATCAGATGGTGGCTAAATGATGTTGGATAGCCTTCAAGGAAAAATTTTCATTACTAAAAATTGTTGGCTCTTGAAAACTCCCGAAGGCCTCATGCCTCTGTCCAGATCCCACACTGCTATTTTACATCCTAAAAACCTCTAAAATCCTACAAAAATACAAATCCAAATACTGCTGTAGACCCCTTTTTCTTTTCATGTTCTTCCAAAATAACCCCCTTTTACATCCCTCCATTCACCATAAAAATCCTATAATTTCATGTTTTCTCCCCTTTCCATTTCATAAAATCCATTTTATAAGGTCTAAGACTCCTTCTTAGCCTTATCGGAACCTTCATCTCCTTTGAAAAAACATTGAAAAACCATAAAAAATGCATATTTTCTATGCATCAGACTTTAGCCCCTTTCGCTAAGTCCCTAACCCTTTCTTCGTCCATGCGTCCTGGCGCCAGAACCGGTCGCTAAGCAATCAGGAGCTAAACTAATGAATAAATCCATTGCTAGTCCTATTTTTCCTTTGTAAAGTATGAAAACCCACATTTCCAAAGTTTTAACGTGAAAAATCAAGTCACGTGTTTTTATTTTCAAATGGGTGGACCCGCCGCGCAAACGCATCACAGCCGTTCATCCAAATCGCAGATCCGACGGTGCGGAGCGCGCCTCCCTATGGACCCCCCCTGTCCGTGCGCTGTTTTCCCAAAACCGCATGGTATCTTTCGCACCGCCTTCGGGCGGACGACGGTTTTCTCCCAATCGGCAGTGATTCCATACGCTTGCCACCATGCGTCACCTGTACCTTTTCCAAAACTGTCGTCCCTGCGCATTAAAGTTATCCCCCGCGCATTAACGTTCGGGCCAGGACATGCAGCGAAATTTACCACAGCCGTCCGATCTGGGCCCACTGATCCAACGGTGAATGCTCGCCAATGTTGCTCGATGGATAACAAAGGTGCGCGTGTGATAAAACAGGCCATCGTACAACGGAAATCACATCCCCACCGTCGATCTGATCTGCAGATCGACGGCCCAAAATCCATCACCCAGATTCCATCTTGACCGTCCAAATCGATCCCGATCAACGGCGCAGTTTCATTGCGGGGGGATACCCCCAATAATTTTCCTCCGTACACCCGACCCCCCGCAATCATCCCCGACCGTCGATCTCAGCGCGAATCGACGGCTCTGATCTAATCCTCCTTCCCCCATGCTTTTTCGACCATTCTGAGATTAAATCCCGACCGTTGGATGATGCCATCCAACGACCCTTCTTCCTCCTCACATCCTCCGATGTAGATTGACCTATAAAAGCAGGATTTTATAATGTTTTGTTTATATTTTACAGGTTTTCGAAGGTTTTTATTATGAACGAAGGAAATTCAAAAGAAGAGGGTGACGACTCTCTCGCTTTCGATTTACCAAAGGAAATCGACCGCCGGGTTTAAAATTCACATCTATCAATGTTTCATGAACCATTGATGCATTCCAGACCCTATGCAGCCCTGCGCAACAACATGAAAACATGGATTGAACGCAGAAAAAGAATATCAGCGCCGAAAACCAGGAAATTGTCAGAGCAGAGGATTAATGGATTGTTTACGGGGATTATGTCCTAAAATTATCATTATAAACCTAATCCCCGGGTTAAAACAGAGTTCAAATCAAATCCAAAAGGTTTCACCGACAAGAAACCCTCCACCGTCACAGATTGAGGCAAATTGATCCCTCTAGCTACCATGTCGCCACCTGTGCCTCAAAATATTCAATCAGGAGCTGAATTTATTGATCAAGATCAGATATTTTGCCTCGATGCAGTCGAAGAAGTCATTTCTGCCAGGACCATCAATGCAAAGAATATCTGCAGAGTTACTTCGACACCACACAATGCCTCAAAGGTCAACAAGAACTCCCACCAAGCTTGAAATCATTATGTAAATCATTTAATACAGAGGATATGTATGCAAGTCTCCTCATTGAGCTCCACGAAGGCCAATGAGCCATTCAATTTTGTATTAATTGTAATTGAGATCTTTTATCAGATCTCACCTCCTCATCCTTCTATATATACTACAGCAGAAGATGAGTGGTGGTTGGTTGTTGTTTGTTGTTTCATTACGAGTTGTAACACTGAAACTCTCTGAAATAAATATACAAGTCTGTTGAAGTTGAAAAACAAATTGAAGTCTTGGATGTCTTGATGATGTTGTTGCATGCTTGTTCCTGAGAAGGCTCTATCATTGGATCCATGAGCTTGGCTGTTGGTGAATTATTCTGAACTGTTCTATGTTTTTTCCCCTGTTTTCATTATGTTCCATAAATTCTTGCTACAGTAGGTTGAAAGTCTTAGACTAAGAAATGACTCCTGTAAGCACCTTAGATCTGTTCATCCTTCACTGTTCTATGTTTTCTTCTGCTGAAGTATTTTAGAGGCTTTGAACTTTCTCTTTAGTCTTCATGCTTGTTTATTTCCTTAATAGCTCAAATAGTTGGTTTCAGCATGATTTATGGTTCTCCCTGCTTGTCTGCTATCACTTGAAAGCTGTTATTGAAGTCTCCCTTTGAAGTACCATTGTTTTAAGTTAATCAAAGAGTTCGGTTTTGATCTTGCCCTTTGCCATTGCTTGACCAGTTGTTTTGAAGGTCTTTATAGTTGTAAGCATAGATGTTATTTAGGTGTTCCCTCTTCTATGACTGCAATTATCAGTGAATCTTTTATGTTTTCTAAGTCCTTTAAAATAAAATCTTTGAGGAAATAGGGTGTTCCCCGAATCTTAGATTTCATTTTAAAAGTTGTCTTGAAGTCATTATTTTCTTAAATAATGTTTGTAGAATTTATGGTTAGCCCTGTCTATCAAATATCTCTTTATTGTTAAGTTATGTTTTCAAGTTCCCTTTGTTGAGAATTAAACTTCTCTTTCAAAATCATTAATTTCCATCTCATTCCAAAAACAAAAGGATCATGTGGCCAAGTTAGATTTTCCCTTTGATATCCCATATCCCTTGAAGAGTTTGTCATGACCTTATTTTGACTCCATTGCCCAATGAACCAGATATTTCCTCTTTCTTTCTATCTTTCCCAGACCGTGCATGTTCTGTTGTATCAACTCAATCAAACCAAACAAACATCTGCACTTAATAACTACTCTAAAATCCATACTCAAAGCACACAAGATAAACCTTTGCAAACAAATATTTGAGAGATCCCTCTCTGAGAACAGGAGGACTAGATCGTGGAACTCTAAAGATTGGTTCTGATGTTGCCTTGTCTTTTGATTTTCCAAACTCTCAAAACACGGGACACCAACATATACCTTGTTACAAAGGTTCAAAAATAGAATTATTTTTTCTTTTACTATGTGTTAGGTCCCTATATTACTAGTGTACTCCCTTATTTTTTTTAGTGTAGCCCCCTTATTATTATTCCTGTACCCCTCTAACCCCAATATTGTTATTATTGTTCCCTTACATTATTATTGTTAGGTCAGATAGGTTTATATTGTGACCCCATAGACTCCAAGAATTGTTCATTTATGTAATGTATTGGATGTTTCCCCCTCGCAGTGGCTGAATTCTAAGGCATTGATCTCTCTTTTCTTGTATTTTTTGAGCTGGTTTCATAACATTTGGTATCAGATCTTTGGATTATAGGGTTTTCGCTACTCCAAATAGGTCGTTGTGGAGTTTTCTCTATAACATTTTTTCTACGAAGGTTCAAAAGAAAAAATGTTTACAGTGCGAAGCCAAAATCCTGAGGAATTTCCTAGAATAATTTCAAATCTTGGTTCACAATATTTTCGGAGATATAATTTGTGCAATTGAAGGATTTTTGTAGGCTTTTATACCAAATGTTATGAAACCAGCTCCAAAAAATTGCTATAATTTGTTTTCTATGAAGGTTCAGAAGCTGAAATTTTTATAGAACGAAGCCACAATCCTAAGGAACGTCATGGAAGAATTTCATATCTTGATTCGCAATATTTTCGGAGATAAGGTTTGTGTAAGTTATGGATTTTTTAGGCTCTTTAATTTCATCTCAAAGAGGTGACCGTGGGAAAATCGTCATAAGTATCTCTCTGAGCATTGGATTGGAATTATGTAAAAAGTGTCTGCAAGTACGTGGACTATAGTCTCTTGTGTATCAATTTCAGAGTTGAAGGAGGAAAAAATGACACATGGCACACCCTACAAGGTCTCTCTACTGAACCAGTCCATAATTAGGTCATTGTGGGAGATTTGACATAACATTTCCTTGAATAATCAAAATCACGTCAGATCTCTAGCATTTGAAAGAAGCTTCAGAGGGCTAACATAGGGCCCAATTTCAGATATTGAGATCCGAAATCACAGAGATAATTCAATTTCAATATCGAGCTCCTAAAAAGCAAGAAAAATGTGTGTATTTTTTTCAAATTACATAAGTCTTGTTTGAAAAAATCAGTTTGAATTTATTCCAAGGGCATACTGAAGAATATCAGTATTGGGTTCTAAAATGCCCCCTAAAAAGAATTCAACACCCATTAAGCTTTCATAAGGCTCTACTATGACTCATGAAGGCGAAGAAATGGAACATGAGATATCAAAATTACAAGAGCAACTACAACAAATTTCACTATCGCAAAGAGCAACAAAAAATGAAATGGAAGTTTTGAAGAAAGGCATGGAAACTAAGATGGATGGTTTGAAGGAAGGTGTGGAAGCTAAGATTAATGTTTTGGAAGCTAATATGGATGGCATGGAAGTTGGCATGGAAGTGAAGATGGATGACATGGAAGCTAATATCGATGAAAAAATGAAAGACAACATGGAAATCATGAAGAATTATCTAAAAGTAGAAATCGAAGGTTTGGCAGACTTGATACAAGAAATTTTTCCTAATGGCGAAAAGATATTAGAGGAAAATCATGATGAGAAAAAAAAAAATGTTAATCATTTTCATAAACTCTAATGTTGGATGGAAGAACCACCATATTCCAAAGATGGATATGAGGAAGTTTGATGGAAAGGATCCCATAACATGGATACTACAGATGGAGCAATATTTTAATCTTAATAATGTGCCAAACACACAAAAGGTACATATGTAGCTGATTTTTTAGTTATTAATCCAAAAAACAGAATGGATGGGCACCCACTGATTCTCGGGCGGCCTTGGTTGGCCACAGTCAATGCTTACATAGGCTGCCGAACAGGCAAAATGACTATAACTAGAGGGGATTCTATAAAAAATATCATTATTTATCTACCTTCTAAACCAAGCTTACCCATGATAAAAATTCACAAGCATCCATGTACATACTGGGAGCAAAACATTTGTTCACCTCTGACACTAGTGGAAGCTCTTGAATTTAAGGATCAAGCTGAAGATGAAATAATTAATAAATTTATGAGTCATCCGCCCACATATGGAAATTTAAAATACCAAATGTTGAAAACACTCCTCAAAGACAAAGCTCAAGAGGATTCCGTGTCAGTCCAAGTGACAGACCTTGAGGATCAACATATTCCCACAACTGTTTTACGTAACAACATACCTATTCCGATTGAGCCAGGAAATATTTTGAATATTAATGGCAATTTGGATAATGAACAAAACAAAAATCTCATAAAAGTCCTTCGGAAGTATCAAGGGGAATTTTCTTGGGATTACACAGAAATGAAGGGTTTAGACCCTCAACTATGCACCCATCACATTTATACCGACAAGGAAATCCATCCCATTAGACAACCTCAATGACGGCTAAACCCACACTTAAAATAGATTGTAAAAGAGGAACTGCAAAAGCTATTAGATGTGAATTTCATTTATCATATATCAGACAGAAAATGGGTCTCCCCTCTGGTAGTTGTCCCTAAAAAGAATCGGAAATGGAGAACCTGCGTAGATTACAAAGAATTGGATAAATCAACTCAGAAAGACCACTTCCCCCTCCCCTTCATTGACCAGGGCCTGGACACATTGGCAAGGAAACAATCCTTTTCCTTCGTTGACGGGTTTAGTGGTTATAATCAAATCGAAATGGCTCCCGAAGATCAGGATAAGACAACCTTTAGTTGCCCATGGGGTAATTTTCCCTACATATTTTTACCATTTGGGTTATGTAATGCCCCAGCCACATTTCAGAGAGCCATAATCAACATTGTTTCTAAGTTAATAAATTAGGGGCTTGAAATATATATGGATGACTTCACACCATATGGGGAGGACTTTGATCAAGCTCTAGAAATGCTATAAAAGGTGCTAGAGCGATGTATTGCTACTAGGTTGTGTCTAAGCAATGAAAAATGTCATATGATGATGACTGAGAGGGTGATCCTAGGTCACTACATTTCTGGAGCTGGAATACAGGTAGATCCAGCTAAGATAGAGGTAATCCTTCTATTAGCCACACCTTGTACATAGACAGAGGTACGTAGATTTTTGGGATATGCAAGATATTATCATAGATTTATAAATAATTTCTCACAAATAGCCACACCTTTGTATGCATTAACTGGAAATGTTGAATTCCATTGGATTGACAAATGTGGCACCGCTTTTACAGATTTTAAGAAACTGGTCTCGACAGCACCAATTCTACGAGGGCCTAACTGGAAAATGCCTTTTCACACCTCTTCAGATGCATCTAACACATCAATAGGAGAAGTCCTTGGCCAAGAAGAAGACATAAAACCTTATGCCATTTATTATATCAGCAAAAACCTCACTCCTGCCAAATGAAATTATACCGTGAATAAAAAAGAGTTCCTATTTGTCATTTATGCTATTAATAAATTTAGGCATTATATAACTAGTTATCAAGTATTCCTGTATACTGATCACTCTGCCATTAGATATTTAGCCAATAAACCAATCACGAATGGGAGAGTAACTAGTTGGTTGCTATTATTACAGGAATTCGATATAACAATCAAAGATCATCTAGGAAAATAAAACGTAGTCAGAGACTTCCTATCCAGGGTTCCAAAGGATGACGACACCGTAGCAGTTGATGATTAGTTACCTGATGAACCACTGTTTGTTGTGGCAATAAAAACACCATGGTATGCAGACATGGAAAATTACCTGGCAGTAGGGAAGTTTCACATACATTTAACACCAAGAGAATGGAAACTGATTATACAACGCAACACAAGATTCTCTTGGATAAGTGCATACCTCTTCCATATAGGGGCCGACATTGACATACACAGATGCATAAGAGAAGACAAAATCTATGACATCTTACGAGCCTGTCACAATGAACCTTGTGGCAGCCATTTCGCAGAATGCAGAACAGGGCATAAAGTGTTACAGTTAGGCTATTATTGGCCTACGATTTTCAAAGACGCAGAAAAATATGTCCAAGCCTGTGATAGATGCCAGAGAATGCGTCGCTCAGTCTAAGCTGATGAAATGCCACTACAATCACAATTTGTGGTAGAACCATTTGAATGATGGGCACTGGAATTGGTTGGACTATTCAACACTCCATCAAACCAGAAAGTCTACATGTTGGTTGCCATAGATTATGTAACCAAATGGGTAGAAGTAGTGGCCTTGTCAAGAGCCACACAAGAATCGGTCATTAATTTTCTTTCCAAGATATTTGTATGATACGGTTTTCCACGGGAAGTGATAACCGATGGGGGGGCACAATTAATAGGTAATAAAATTGCAGCCACCCTAAGGAATCACCATATCACCCATAGAGTTACGTCTCCTTACAACCCACAGGAAAATGGGCAAGTTGAAAGCACCAAAAAGGTCATGGAAGAAATCCTTACCAAAATGGTATCAGCACATCGTTGGGACTGGGCCACTAGACTACCAGAAGCCTTATGGGCTTATCTTACAACCTGTTGAAACACCACTGGATATTCACCATATCAGCTAGTATTTCGGAGCGAACCTATCTTCCCTATTGAATTTGAAATCAAAACTCTGAGAACAACCTAGGAAGTAGGGTTGGACTTAACAGAAGCCCAAGCTAGAAGACTCCAACAAATAAATAAACTAGACGAAATATGACTACTAGCCCTACAACACAGAACGATCATCCAACAACAGCAAGCAAAGTGGCATGAAAACCTTCTCAAGAAGAAGGTATTTCAAAAAGGAGATTGGGCACTCCTTTATGACTCCAGATTCCAAGATTTTCCAGGTAAATTACAAACAAGGTGACTCGGTCCATACGAGATTCAGGAAGTACACAAAAATGTCTCACTCACCTTGACCACCATAGATGGGTCCAGTTCATCATTTCGAGTCAATGGGCATAGAGTATGCCTCTATCACAAACCTCTCATGAAAGAATCTATTTTCCAACAGGTACGAAATGATCCCACCATCCAAGTTGTGGCACAAGGGGTGATAACCCCACAAACTCAAATACATGAGAATTTTTCTACCATAATTTGTAAATAGTGTATATAAGTTCTTTACCTTGTTGTACATTCTTCATACTCGCAATTTTTTTCTCCTCTCATCCTCTTGAGAGTTGTGTTTTTTCTCCCTCGATGTTCAATCCTCGAATGGCTCTTGTTCAATCCAATTGAACAACTACTATTCAATCGGGTCGAACAGCTATGAGTTCCATTTTTTGTTGTTCAATCATCAAATGACTACTGTTCAATCATCGAATGGCTCTTTTCCAACTAGATTGAAGAAGCGTGTGTTTTCACTTTCATTTTTTCTCACTTTTCAATCCCTGAATGGTTGTTATTCAATCCAATTGAACAACTGTTGTTCAATTGGACCAAATAGTTGTGAGTTGCATTCTCGTTGTTCAATTGTTGAACGACTACTATTCAATCGGATTTAAAAGTCATGTCTTTGCATTTTTTTTCTTTTTCATCTGTTCGATTTTTGAACGGCTGCTATTCAATACTAGGATGGCTATTGTTCCATAAAGGATTAAAAAATAGCTGTTCCATTGTCGAACAACTGCTTTTCATCCAGATTCAACAACCGTTTTTTTATGTTTTCATTTTTTCTGTTCAATCCAATTGAACAACTATTGTTCAGTCCTCGAACAACTGCTATTCGACCGGATTGAACAACTGAGTTTTGCGTTTCCCCCCCTATCGTTCAAACCTTCCAAATGGCTGTTGTTTAATAAAATTGAAAAGCTATTGTTCAAACTGAATAACATTATTTTTACATCCTATTATTCCCTTTATCCAGCACCCCTTCCCTAATATACACCCGAGCTATAAAGGCATCTCTGAGTAAGGAATGGTTGTTGAAGAAGAGAGGGAAATAGTAAAATTACCAATATGATGATTCTTTGGCACTATAATCCTAAAACAGGAAGCTGACATTGTACATACATGAAATAAAAAGCTAAGTCCTCCCCATTTCAAATATGTTATCATAAAATATATGACCTTATGATGGTATATATTTCTGCACTATTTGAGTAATATTTTCCTCCAATATGAAGAAATGAGAATAAGGGGTATTAATTGTATTGGAATTCCTTCACCTTTATCACCATCCATGACTCTTAAGGAGTTAATGAGCCTCCCTCCATGTAAAAAGAAGCAACTATTATGCATTCATGCAAATTTTTAACAGAGGATAGGGGGTCTCATCACGAGTCAACCTACCATGATCATAAGGATTTAACAAGTGACATGCCCAAAATGGTCAGCACACCAGGGTAATGACTTTCTTAACTGCTTGAAGGATAAGAGGTCTCATCATGAACCTGCCTGATCACTCTGTTACAATCCTAGTGAATGGAACTGTGACTATCTGGCTATCACATCAGCGCAGTGACCTCCTTATAAATCAAAATGTTATGATTCTTACATGCAAATTTTCAAGAGAGGATAGGGGGTCTTATCACGAGCCATCCTACCACGTTCGTAAGAGCTTATCAAGTGACATGCCCACAATGACCACCACACCAGGGTAATTCCCTTCTTATCTGCTTGAAGGACGGGAGGTCTCATCACGAGATGGCCTGATCACTTTGCTACAACTCTAGTGAGTGGCACTATGGTTATCTGGCTATAATACCAACATGGTGATCTCTCCACAAAATTGGTAGAATAACTATTTTTACATGAAGTTTACAAGCTCATTATTTTGGGTTAAAATAGCAACCCTGTCGAGGCTATGAATGCTTGCTGGTAGTAGTGGCTCTACTTATGGTATGAAAGTATGATTCGTCAATAGCCAATTACTCTTATATATACTTTATCTTCCATTCTTATTCCATAAGCTATTACTCGAATTAGTGATAATTATAATCTACCACATGAATAACTAGCAGAGATATGCTTACATATTTGAACCCCGGGATGACAACACCAATCATTACCTATCTCAATCTTTCTTCCATCATAACTTTTCAT
The DNA here is from genome assembly GCA_034641835.2 of Pinus albicaulis. NCBI lineage: Eukaryota > Viridiplantae > Streptophyta > Pinopsida > Pinales > Pinaceae > Pinus > Pinus albicaulis. The sequence continues at coordinate 475,058,949 of CM076576.1, read as the reverse complement.
TGAAGAAGGCCATCATATCATAATAATGGTTATACTATTCCCTTTCCCTTTCCAGTCACTTCTGCACAAGATGCAATTATGGAAAAACTTCCAAATCTGACCTTTACACTACTTATGATAGTAATTACTCAAACACCTGAAGCTCAAAAGCCACAACCTTATACTTCACGTACAAATCATTATTACCAAATCCTGACATTCCCCTATTTGCATTCATGATTGGCTAAATCGCTCTTTTACTTGAGGATGTGGGTGCCCTTTCTTCAATGGAGGGGGTGTAATTTGTTGATCAATGGTTGTCATTGATGTCAACCCAAGCAGCAGCAGGGGCTAAACCAATATTGTATGGGAATTTTGACCTACAAAATTAATATATTTTTGGTCAATAATGCTTTTGATGGTTTCTACTTGTCGAGATGTTTTCGTTGATATATGGCACCCCACATAATTCTTCATGGTTTGAGAGATATTCATGTTTTAAGTTTACACCCCAAGTTAGTGGGCTAAAACCCCATAGAGTTGTGGCATGGGCCATTGAAAAGTCATAATTAATATTTTTTAATATCCTAAAATCCCTCCCACGTTCACTTGTTGAAGCCCCTCTCAACTTAAGCATTTATATAAATTGTGAACCTCATTTCCTCCTTATGTAAGGGATTTCACTATCTGAAACAGGTCATCGTGGAATTTTGGCTGCAAATTTTTTTCTACGAAGGTTCAGAAGCTGAAATTTTTATGACGTGAAGCTGAATGCCTGAGGAAGTGACTATGAAAATTTCAGATCAAGGTGCGCAATATTTTAGGAGATATGATCTATGGAATTCAGTGTTTTTGGAGGCTCCTAAAATTCATCTCAAAGAAGTGACCTTGGTCAAATCATCATAACTCTCTCTCTAAGTATCGGATTGGAATTCCATAAAAAGTGGTAGATATTTTATAGTATGTAGTTTTGTCTCTATAAATTTCAGATATAAATGAAGAAACAATGACATGGGGCACGCCGTACAAGTTCACTCTACTGAAACAGTCCATAATTAGGGCATTGTGAGATAATTGATATAACTCTCCCTTGAAGAATCGAAATTGGGTTAGAATCATGGCATTGGAAAGATGAATCAGAGCACTACTACAGGACTATAAATCAGATATTGGAGATCTGAAATAATAGAGATACACCAGATTCAATATCAAACTCCTAAAAGGAAAATAAAAAGCTAGATCATGTGTTGTCAAGGGCTGCAAATTACCAGACTTTCTAGGGAATCAAAGCAAAGAAAGGTGTAGCAGAGGGTAGCGAGATAAGAGTAGAAACCAAGGTGCATAATAACAGCAATAATTTCATCACATGAAGTCTTCAAGTGGGTAGCACTGCATACAATCATTGTAAAGGTATCATTGTACTAATTCATTTTAAATACATTATTGTAAAAATTGTACTAGTGTCTATTTGTCAAGAGCTGAAGAGGCAGCGTTGGGTGGTCTAGGATCATCATTAGGTGGTTGTGTCAAAGTTTGGGTTATGTTGTAGTGTGTTTTCTTCTTCTACATCATTCTATATCATTGTAAACTGGACCATTCTCCCTGGTACGGGACTCCATTCTTATTTTATTCTTCTATAGGTTGCTAGGGTGGTGCTAGGGTGAGTTGTAGCTCATTGGGTGTTGGGGCATCCATTCAGTTGACTACTAAAAAATCTCGGGCGTTGGAGCGTCCATCTATTACGAGCTGGAGAAGAATACTTTTCTAGATTCTAGGAAGTTTGATCTTTATTTTCAATTGGAGTTGAATATTAAAGAATTATTAGAAAAGCATTAGGTGGTTTTTGTCCCGGAGTGGGTTTCCACCTTAAAAAATGTGTGCATTTTTGTTCCTTTTTTTTGCTGCTATCATTGTACAAACACTGATAATAATTGAAGATTAACTAATGCTCTAATTGAAAGGAATACTGATTCACCCCACCCCCCCTCTCAGTATTTCTAACAATTGGTATTATAGCTTGGTTCCTTCAATAGAAATTTGACAGCTGGGAGGAGGACATGGAGCATACCAAGTATGGTGTACCTCTGTTCAATGAAAATAATTATGCACTTTGGAAAGGAAGAATGGAGGTATATCTCTTGGAGCAAGGTTATGAAGTATGGGACACTGTTCAAAATATATTTACATCAACCACAGATGAACAAGGTAAGAAGAATTTGGTAAATGATGCCAAAGGAAAGAATATTATTATCAGTGGACTTATTGAATCTGCTTATCATAAGGTGTTGGGTTGTAAAACCTCCAAAAATGTATGGGACAAGCTTGAGAAAATATATGCAAGTGAATCAATTGTCAAATAAGCAAAGCTTAAAATATATAGAGCAAAATTTGAGCAACTCAGAATGAAAGAAGATTGCAACATTGCTACATACTTCCAATACATTGATGAAATAACCAATAATCTAGAAGGATTGGGAGAGCCAGTTGATGAGAATAATATTATAAGAAAGATTCTTAGAACATTACCAGGGAGATTCAACCCAAAGGTATCGGTCTTAGAATATAGTTCAAATATGGACAAACTCAACAAAGAGGAATTACATGGAGTTCTCATAGCATATGAAATGAGACTTGATGAATAAGATGGTACTTCGCATCTAGAAAATACATTCGTTGCATTTAAGAAAACCAATAAGGATAAACAAACTTCAATTGAAAAGACATGCACCTGCAAGTGTGAAGAAAAGGGAGATGATGAAGAAGGTCTTTCAAATGAAGAATATGCTTACTTCACGAGAAAACTAAAAATTTGTAGGGGAAAAATTCAAAGGTAAACTTCCATTGATATGTTTTGTCAATAATGAGGTTGGGAATTTCACAGCAAAATTTCCAAAAAAAAGTGATGGCAACTCAAAAGGAAAGAAAGGCTTTAAGAGATTAAATGAGTAAGGATCCAAAAGGAACTTTCTCTCTCAAGAAGATAGCTCATCATCCGATTAAGAAAATGATAGCGAAGAAGAAGCCAATGAGAGAGTATATTTTATGGCCGAGCATAATAAACAAGAGGTAGCAAACAACGAAGAAGAAGGATTTACCATAGAAGAATTTTATAGGGAGGAAATCAAGCTTATAAAATATCTCAAGGAAGAGAAGATCTGTTCCAATACTGTTGAAGAACAAGTTCAAGGTCTTAAAATTGAAGTTGAAGAACACAAATTCATTAAATATTCACTTCAAAAGAAGTTGGAAGAAAGAAACCAAGAAGGAGAATAATTAGAAGCCGAAGTAGTCTTGCTACATGAGGAAGTGAAGCAAGGAAAAACTATCGAAAAATATGCCAACAACTCAAGGGAATTGGAAGAAATCATCAACAATCAACGATCTTAAAACGACATAACTGGCATCGGTTACAAAGAAGAAGAAGCAGGACCTTCTACAACAAAATAAAATGAACCTATGAGATCTGACATGCATGTATACTTCACTGGACAAGATTCAGAAGAACAACCTTGGAAGACAATTCCTCAATGAAAATTTCCATCCAGGTACCAACATATTTTTTATGGCTACTATTATTCATGTGGAAAATTTGGTCATAAAGCTCTAGAATGTCGCACGTAGCCTAGGAAAGAATACAATTCCAGGAGATATGTCAAATATGAACCTCCCAAGGCTCAGCGAAACATAAATAGATTTGAACATTTAAGAAATAATATTGAATGTTACAAATGTCAAAAATTTGGACACATAGACAAAGACTGCAGACTTGAAAATCCTCTAGAAGAATCTTCGAAGCCACAAAATGAACGAACATGGAAGAAGAAGAACACTGATAGTTGTGCTCTCGCTTTCAAGGCTCAAAACAACAAATATGTGTGCTATGTTGATAGCAGTTGCTTAATGCATATGGCTGGAGATAGAAATAAATTTTTATCCCCTAGAGGTTGGTTGGGATACAACCTCCACAGAGCAGGGGCGTACTACTTAACAGAGACTCACACAACCATGCACGTTCAGAAAAACTAAATAGAGCAGAATGAGAGATTTACCCATTGGTCCTACGTTTGAAGTAGATCCACGTGGAGTCCAAACTCCCTGCAACCGTCCTTCCTCCTTAACCTGAAATACAAGAAGAAACCAGCACAAAGGACAAGTTGTACAGCATATTTCTACTCTATATGTTAGTGAGATTCATATAAAAAATTAAATAAATCATAATGAATGCTTGTATAACAAATATTCTTCATACATTAAAGCATACACTAACACGTTTATTTCAGGAACAGCATGATACTTCTGTATTATAAATAGTACGTACAAAAGTAATCAAGTGGAGAGATCACCTGATCCTTCCAAGGCCTTCGCAGACCGTCGTCCGGATCCGTCTAGCCCTTGCCTCGCTAAGACTCCTTCCAAACTGGTGCATACGAGATAACATATAAAAGGATGTATATCTCAAGGAAACAGGGGTTTCCTATAATGAACTGGGAAAGTGCAGGAGGCACGGGGAATCAGACTTGGATAGGGAATACCAACAGAGTATAATATCAATAATTCTCTCTCTCCCTTAGGCCATACACATGAGGGATTTTTATAGTCCCTCCAAGTAGTTTCAGCAGTTGGAAACAGTTGGCCACGGGCTGGGGTGGTTGAACTACCTGAGTAACCATCAACCCAGCGTGAAATTAGGGATTTTTTATATATTTTTTAATCATTTTAATGGCATAAGTGGAAAAGTCTAGCTGTACTCGCGTATACACGCAGAAAAACATGGGCATAGTCGCGTATGGAGGATTTTACACTGTTTTTAAGTGAATTTGTCCAAGTCTGTAGGAATGGGTGCCCATAAAGCCATAAAGCAATCATGAATCATGTCAAGGTGAGAAATGATGCTATAACAGATAAGGAGGAAGGAACCGTGTCCTTTGGAAATGGTGGATCTTCAAATTTTATAGGATCAAGTACTGTCACTCTCTGAAGCAAATATTCTCTAGCCAAGAATGTTATATTGGTTGAAAACATGAATCACAATCTGCTCAATGTTGGACAAATGTGTGATCAAGGACACACAATACTATTCAACTCCACAAAATGTGAAATCAGGAAAGGCATGTATGGTGAAATTGTGGCTACAGCAAGTCGAGCTCCAAACGACATATATGTTATGGATGAATAAAATAAAGCATGTCTAATAGCTAAAGAGGATGATATAATATTTGGTAGAAATGATGATCGAATAAGTAAGAATTTTGCTAGAAAGGTGCAAAGTGATTTCGATATGTCTTTACTTGGTGAGCTGACATACTTCTTAGGGCTTCAAATATCTCAGCAAGAGAAAGGAACATTTATATTTCAAGCCAAGTACATCAAGGAAATGCTCAAGAAATTTAAAATGGAAGATTTCAAACCCATCCTTACTCGAATGGTAACAGGTTGAAAATTAAGCATAGACGACTCATCTAAGGATGTGGATCAAAGGTTGTACAGATCTATGATTAGTAGTCTTCTATATGTAACAACGTCCTGGCCAGATGTTATGCAAGCAGTTGGACAAGTAGTAAGATTCGAAGCAGCACTAAAAGAATCACATATTATTTCCATCAAAATAATTCTTTGATATCTAAAGGGAACAACTGAATATGGCTTGTGGTATCCCAAAGGTAACAATATCATTACTCATTCCTTTACAGATGCAGATTGGGCAGGAAGTGTTGATGATCATGAGACTACTCTTGAAGCATTGGAATATCTTCACCAGAATCGTGGGATTATCCCAAGTTCTCATTAGATTTTCCTTATTCAGAATATAAAGGGGGAGTGGAAGTGTGTACAGGTCCATAGGATGGTTATGTGTCAGGGGAAATTACCCTTTGCCATTTATTTCAAAGGGGGAGAGAATGTTGTAGGAAGAGGTGTCATTATTGTAGGGGGAGTATTTTTGTTGCCATCAATGCCAAAGGAGGATATTGTTGATCACTGGTTGTCATTGATGTCAACCCAAGCAGAACTAGGGGCTAACCCAATATTGCATGGGAATTTTGACCTACAAAATTAATATATTCTGGGTCAATAATTATTTTAATGGTTTCTACTTGTCGAGATGTTTCTGTTGATATATGGCATGCCACGTAATTCTTCACGATTTGAGAGATACTCATGTTTGAATTTTATACCCAGAGTTAGTGGGCTAAAACCCCATAGGGTTGTGGCATGGGTCATTGAAAAGTCATAATTAATATTTTTTAAGATCCTAAAATCCCTCCCATGTTCATTTTTTGAAGCCCCTCTCAACCTAAGCATTTCTATAAATTGTGATCCTGATTTCCTCCTTATGCAAGGGATTTGGCCATTTGAAACAGGTTATCGTGGCATTTTCGCTCTAAATTGTTTCTACGAAGGTTTAGAAGCTGAAATTTTTATGATTCGAAGCTGAAATCCTGAGGAAGCTGCTATGAAAATTTTAGATCAAGGTGCGCAATATTTTCGGAGATATGATCTGTGGAAGTCAGTGTTTTTGCAAGCTCCTAAAATTCATCTCAAAGAAGTGACCATGGGAAAATCATCATAACTCTCTCTCTGAGTATCGGATTGGAATTCCATAAAAAGTGGTAGATAGTGAACAATATTTGTTTTTCGCTCTATCAATTTCAACTAAATGAAGAAAAAGTTACACGTGGCATGCCGTACAAGTTCGCCCTGCTGAAATAGTCCATAATTAGGGGATTGTGAGATAATGGGTATAACTCTCTCTTCAAGAATCCAAATTGGGTTAGACCCATGGCATTGGAAATAAGACTTAGAGGAATACTGAAGGACAAAAAATCAGATATTGTGGATCTGAAATAATAGAGATACACTAGATTTAATATCAAACTCCTAGAAAGCAAGGAAAAAGCTAGATCATGTGTTGCAAGGGCTGCAATGGACCAGACTTTCTAGTGAAGCAAAGAAAAGAAAGCTGCAGCAGGGGGTAACATGACAAGGGAAGAAACCAAGGTTCATAACAACAACAATAAGTTCATGACATGAAGTCTTCAAGTGGGCAGCACTGCATACAATCATTGTAAAGGTATCATTGTACTAAGTCATTGTAAATGCATTATTGTACAAATTGTACTAGTGTCTATCTGTCAGGAGTTGAAGAGGCAGTGTCAGGTGGTCTAGGATCATCATTAGGTGGTTGTGTCAAAGTCAGGGTTATGTTCTAGTGTGTCTTCTTCTTCTACATCACTCTATATCATTGTAAAGTGGACCATTTTCTATGGTACGAGAGTCCATTCTTCTTTTATTCTTCTATAGGGTGGTAGGGTGGTGCTAGGATGGGTTGTAGCTCATTGGGTGTTGGGGAATACATTTAGTTGACTACTGAAAAATCTCAGGTGTTGGAGCGTCCATCCAGTGGGAGTTGGAGAAGAATGATTTTCTAGATTCTAGGAAGTTGGAGCTTTATTTTCAACTGGAGTTGAATATTAAAGAATTATTAGAAAAACATTAGGTGGTTTTTGTCCCAGAGTGGGTTTCCACCTTAAAAAATGTGTGCATTTGTGTTCATTTTGTTTGCTGCTATCAATGTAAAAACACTAAAAATAATTGAAGATTAGCTAATGCTCTAATTGAAAAGAATATTGATTCACCCCCCTCTCAGTATTTCCAACATAATTAGTCTTAAATTGGAAATCATGTGAAATTTTTCCACAAATCCCATTAGACACATTGATAAGACCAGAGGAACGCTGCAATTAAGGCATGAAGTTACCTGCGTAGAACCACAATCTCTCTTTTGCTTGCATACAACATTCAGTGGAAATAATAGAGCCGAGAGAGAATACAATCAGAGGAAGAAAGCATATAGCTATCGGAGGAAATTCCATTCGGAACGAGCCTATAAAATTTCCAATTTTAGATGCAGCTAGTGCCATCCTCCAACAAGTCGGCTGGCTGACATATGTACACTGATTACAGGGATTCGATACGGAAATTGCAATTCAGTTTCTGCAAAGTCTGCAAGAAGGTCAGACCAGAATCAAGGGTTGAATTATACTAGTCACAGAGGAAATTATTCCTGGAGTCTCTAAAATACCAACAGAAGGAGAAATATGGACAGAGAGACATCTCCTCCTACGAGAGGCAGTAGCAGCATATAAGGATCCGAAGGAGCCGTTGGAGCAAAAAGGGAAATGTATTAACCCTAACTCTCTACACCAGCCATGGCAGGAACTGATGGCATTCATCCAAAGGTTCATTACATGTGACGGACGCCAGGACGTGGTAAAGCCTCATCAACTTAAACTCTTAGTTGTACTTAAGCAAAATATTTCATTTAATCTGCCTGATTTCTTAAATTGCACATTGCATAATACTGTTTTTCGATTAAGAAGAGTAAAAAATCCCCAAGCAGTGGTCAGCCACCATGGGTTAATTAAACTAGTCATCATTCATGATTTGGATAAGCATCAGATATCCTGAGACAATTTTGTTAACCTTGTTGCTTAGGAACTTGAAATAAACCCCGACGAAACCCAAATTGAGCTTCCCAGGGTAAATATACAGAGAAGAAAAAGGAATCAAACTACAACCTCATAACTAAGTAGGAAAAAATGGTCCAAAACACTTCAAGGAAATTCAGACACCATATAGGAGGCAAGACCATACCACCCTCAAAACACACCCTTGCAAGACTTCTAGGAAGAAATGGCTCTAGTCCTAGAACAAATGAGGACAGACTACGAATCTAGAAACCCATCGGGAGTAGAAGAGAAAGAGGAACCCTTAGATAAGTCTGTCACCGCCAACAGTTCTGGTCACACTGAAGTCCTACCCAACCAAGAGGAACCATAGGATGATGGGGCTCTATCCCCTCTTGAAAATTATGAGGTAAATAGCGCAGGGCAGGCAAAGGAGAGAACGAAATCAGAAAATCTGTTAAGCGACACTATCCCTATGGAGCAAAACATAACCATAGAAATAGTCCCTTTGACACCGGGATGTAGCATTGCCCCACCCAGTCGGGACCACCATGCAGAAGTAAATTCCGAAGATCAGATAAGAAACACCATCACATGAAACCCTGAGGTTGGAAACACCATCCCTAAGAATGGGAATACCACTCCTCCACCACCTGCTGAAATCAGGCCAGGTGACAATTTAGCTGAAAAGAAGATTAAGGAACTAAGCAAGGCCTACATAAGATTAAAGAAAATGGTGAAATATCTGAGGAAACAACTGAAGGAGGAAAGAAGGGCCTAAAGGCCAAAGAAGGAAACCACCACCGCAGGAACTCAAATAGGATTAGCCACCAACTTGATAAGCACTGTTGAAGCTGAGATATAGAGTGACATAGCTTAAATAATTGAGGCTGAGGCATAAAATGACTTGGTCGCCACTATAGAGGCTGAGGTATAGACCTTTTTAATCGATACGACCGAAACTAGGATACCGACTGACCGAGAAGGTACTAATGAGGCCGAAATTTAGACAGAACTAGCAAATACCATTGAAGATTCTACACAAATTGAGAAGAAAACTATAGAAGAGAAGGAGACCCAAACAAAGGAAGCTCCTACCTATGCCCCTCTAGTAGAGAAAGTTGTTAATCATAAATTACACAATGAACAAGTGCAAACACAACATGAGCTAGCATAATGTAGGAAGGAGGTGATGCTAGCACAAGAATACCAAGCACTACTAAAGAAATTCACAGACCTCTCCTCCATAGAAGAAAAAACATTTTCCCAGCCCAGAGAAGAACAGGAAAAGGTAAAAAGGGCACAAGAGCATATGGAGCAAGCCAAGAAACAAATCACTATGATTTGTTCTTTGTATAATGATGCACTATCATGCAGGGCACCAGCCACCAACTATGCCATGTTCTTAACATAATGATATTTACTATTGAAATTCAAGGCTGTCAAGGCAGGAAAGTCTACAACTTTCAGGACTATAGAAGAGTTTTTCCACTACTGTAATGATCAAGATGAACAAGTCCAATGCCTTCTATGTGAACTTTACATGCATAATTTCTTTCTAGAAGAAGACACATATAGCAATACTAGTCCCTTTAGAGGGGATGTTCAGCTCCAGGCCTTCCTATCATTCGCCAAAAACTAGATTAAGTGGGTCAAGGCCTGTAACATCTTCCAAAAGAGAGAACATGGCCTAGACTTGTGGGTTAGAGTGATCTGAAAATGAAATCGAGTTACTTAGTTCTAATACAGAGATTGACTGTAGGGGCATTTACTGGATATGTCACCCTTAAAGAAAGGATGAGATCCAGAGGCTACCTAGCCCTTTACAGACTTTGTCTATAGAAATTTTTATAGATTAACACTTAGGTTCTTAAAATGTGGAAGTTTCCCAAAAACTGTCCTAGTTCTTGTAAAAAATGTGAATGGAAAATATTACAACTCAATTATTTGTTTATGTGATTTAACTGTTAGACATGAAATGATTTTAATATGTAAATCTATGAATGTTTAGATTTAACACTTTCACATCAATCACATAAGCAATATCATAAGAAAAAAAAGTTTTTGGTGGAGTTCATCCCTCCTGGACTACGTCTCTAGGTCCGCCTCTGAATTGTGCATATGCTGTATTCCTTAAGCCAAGAGAAATATGCTAAAATGAATCATCAGTTACACTACTGATGTTGCAGATATGGATCATCCCTTGAAAAGGATAATTGAATAAATATTCTTTTCCTTTAACAAATCAAGAAAAGGATAGGATGAGTTGAACACTGAAAATATGAAGCTTGTGGACCTTTGACTTCAAGGTAGCTGAAAAGAGTTTGGCACAATCAAAGTATATCTCATTGACCATCAACTTACTTTGATACTGAAGCTTATGCAAGTATAATGAGCTTTTCCTCCCTCATATAAACTTGCAAGAACCAAAACTCACTACCAAATTATGTGATATAAAATGTAAGAGAGTTTACTTCATCTTGAAGTTGAATAAACTCCTTCTCTTTTTTCTCTCTTGCCACTCTCCTCCTTTACAAAGAAACACGCTTTCCTTTTTTATAAGGGGAGTTCATAATTTCATGGCTTCACAAATCTGCCTCGAATCTCAAATAACCAAAATTAGCATTTGGTTGAGATAATTTGGTGATGAGGTCTTTGAATTCAAATTCATATATGAACCTATGGATAAGTTGCATTACCATAGCATTGAAATAAGTACAAATACCCACTTTTAAACTTTGGATATAAATAAACGCCAACGGTTATCCAAACTGCACAGAGCAACACTCGTCCTGCATGTGAATAGGTGGTAGGCACGATAGCTACGGTTTAACCTGACAGTTCTGGTAACAGTTACATCTTTATCCATGGCAGTTCCAACAATCCTACATTCACATGGCTTATCTTCCCGACGCAGTCTCTACGCGCTACTACCCCACAACATTTTCCGCCTATGGTTTACAACTATTCACACGTTGTAACATTTCTAATGCGGTCAGGAGCTAACACTTCTACGGTCTTTACACACGTCACATAACATATGTCCGACACGGTTCTATTGCCATGTGGTTTATATAATGCTGTGGGATTGTTTTAATGTTTCAAAACATAACCCAAACCTTTGAAATATGTATATGCCCGACATCCAAGCCCTGTTTACAAAGGTTTATGGAAATGTTTAAAAACCCGAACCTTTCATAAGGTTTTACAACATAGTATAATCCCAACCTTAATACTTTTGCGCTATAAGGTTTTGACTTTGATTGATGGGTTTATTAATTGAAAACCTAAACCTTGACGCTTATAAGGTTTAACTTATACCTTATGTATTTGCATTTAACACTAATAACTTAACACTAGGACATTAGGACTTTAATTTTAGTTTTAGGAATAGACTTTAGGTCTTTACAACATGTTAAGTGTGTTTTCATTTGACACTTAGCGCTAGTCCTTAGGACTTAAACCTAGGACTTAGGATTTTAATTGATAGGTAGATCTAGGACTTAAGACTTAAACTAAGTCCTTTTTACCTTAGGGTTTTTTTATCCAATAAGGTTTACAAAGAGGACTAAAATCATTTAGAACTTTACATTTTTAAGACTTAATATAAGTGTGATTACATAAGTATTTAACAAACTTTGTTGTTTTTGTCACAGGTCAACATGAGGATTGCTTGAATGTCACTTTCAATCATATTTGCCGGAGTAGAATCTGAAGTTGATGTCGATCGATGTCGAACATTTGAACTCACAAATTGATGACCATCTTGATCAATACCTAAATTATTACATAATTGATAATTACCAAATTCCAAATAACCATCTTGGTTGTTTGGGTAATTTCGATACAATTTTAATAATCTAAAATTGGATCATAGAGGGGAACCTACAAAACCCCTACAATTATTTATCCAGCACAAGAAATTCATGCAAAGGCAAGGTGTAAGGACTAGGCTGGGGCCCATCCATAAGGACATCATAGAAAATAGATAGGAATACTTTGAATACATTTGAGAAGCAGCCTTGGCAGCAGCTAAAAAAACAGGGATGGCCTCCATGAACAACGTAAAGAATAGGGAGCCATATGGGTATAGGAATTTCAAGGCTGCTGCCTCCAAATTCCTCTCATATAGTAACCTGGTCTTTAGCATGGGGTGCGCATGGTTAGGATGTAGATACAGAATCCCTCTCCTCTAGTATCCTCCTGAGGACTATAATCCTAATTATGAATTACCAGAAGGATGCACAAGCGCTGCCCTTGCAATCATGAGACAAAAGCAGGGTTTTAGTCCATACAAGGAAAAGGAATACCTTTCCTACTCCCTAACGCAGTTGCATCTCAACCATATTTTTGCATGAGGACATGCAATTAGGTAAGTAGGGGACTATATGTCGGGCTGAAATTAAGGTATGTTTTCACCCTATAATTACTTCGAATTATGGCACAACCTTAGGAATTCTTCCTCATTTTGACAACAAAGAAAGAAATGATTTATGAAAATCAAAGAAATTGATCTAACGACAAAAAGGAATGTTTCTATAACATAAATTTGACTTATTGTATCTCTGTATGCAGGAAGGCAGAGCAGCTGAACCAACGGCAAACGGAAGACACTCGAAAGACATGAATGTATGAGCTGGTAGAAGGCAAAGGGACAGATTCAAGCTCGAAGATTCAAACGACAACCACGCGCAATGGATGTCATTTGGAGGACACTATCTCATTGCATGAAAAATCCTTTAAAAGGGCCATGAATGAACTAGATAGGGAGTTGAATAGGAATTTTCCCTCTGTAATCAATGCATCAAGACAAAGATGTCAAATTGTATTCCTGTATTATCCTTTGAAAGATTTGATGTTTTGAACAATTATATTTTGAGGTTTTCATCGCGTTAAAACTTCTAGTGGTCTGGGCCCAACCCCTTGGAGTTTCCTCACCAAATTTTTGTGCTATGTGTTAGTTATAGAATCCATGTCCAGTTATCTGATGCGATTGTAAAATACTTTTGTACTCAATAAAGTTATAGTTTTTCTTCCTTCAGAATATTTTAGCTTTTTTACTTCTTGATTCAAAATAATTGCATTCTTATCTTCTAGTTTATATAATAATGCTTCATAGCTGTTATATTTTTCCATTTTCTTCCAACACCTTTGCAATCGATTTACAAATCGTAGGATAATTACTATTCAATGATTACTTGTCTTTGCGAATTAAATTGTCCTTTCAACACAATGAGGCATCCAATTGTTGATTAATTTTAATTAGTCAGTTTGCAAAGAGAATTCCATTGCAAAATTATATAAGTTATTGTTGTTCCTTTAATTTATATTGATGTTCAATTCATTAAGAATGTTGTTCAATTCATTTATATTGTTGTTTAGTTCATCAAGATTGTTGTTCAAAATATCATTATGTTGTTCAATCATAGAATTTTCTTTTCTAAGCTAGACAGAATAATTAGCCATAATCTACCACACCATTCCTCTTTAAATTGATTTAATTCAGAAGATTAGATAATCCTTTCTCATAAATAGCATAGAGTAACTATCAGTTGATCTCACTTGCATATATTGTGTTGAGACTCTTGAAATAAGAAGACTTACCTTGTGTTGATAATTAAATGAGAAGCACTAAGGTGGCCTATAATAAGCCACCTCTGTGACACCAACAATTGCTACATGTTCCAATTTATTTTGCTAATGCTCATAGTTTTTGCAGTCAGCTTCAACCATCCTAAATCGACCATTAAAGAATTTCCTATACAAAGCACATAATTTCCATTAGATTCAAAATAAATTGAAATAATTTCAAATCATACCTCATTGGTAGCTCATCAGTAAGGTACACTTGAAATCATGTCTACTTGTCACAACAATTGAAACTGGATGTTTGATCAAATCATCATGTCTAAACATATCACATCTAGTTAGCTCAAAACACAACCATCATAGGTCAAAATCATGAATCACATTCAATAATAATAAACCATAATCATAAGTCACATGTAACCATCATAAGTCAGAATCGTAGATCATATGCATGATAAAACATGAATAAAATACCGATACTTATCCTTCATTAGTCCTTACCTTTGATTTTTTTCTTTATTTACACACATGGGATATATTTCCACACCCGACAAGCACCTAGTGCCTTATCTTAAATCATGTACACATACACAGAGCGTACATCACAAAATTTACACACACATATGACATACACCACCATACAATACATACACCCACAATGGCATACGACAAAACACAATACATACACATAGATCTGGTGTACAATACAACGCAATACATACGCCTACAAGAAAATACAACACATAGTACATCCATATCTGATGTATAACACAACACATACAACTACACCCCGTGTACAATACAACACAATACATATACAAATTGCCACAAGATGAATACAAATTTTGTGATACCACGACTGCAGAATGCACATACATAGTACTGCATGCTCGCAACACATGTACGAAATGCACACAATACCGCATGTATTCCATTACCATATGCACAGCCTATAAACAATCACACAACAATACTTGCACAATGTGCACAGAACATTGCACGTACAGGACACCACCTACACAATGTGTACACAACACCAAATGTACACCTCACCACATGTACAATGTGTACGCAACACCACATGTGTGGCACGTATAGGACACCACTTGTACACAACACCACATTCACAACATGTACACGATACCACCTATAGAAAAACTAGGTGTACAACATGTACATAGCACCATATGTAGACAACGCCATTTCCACAATCATGCACGCAATACCACTTGTACCTAGCACCATATGTACATCATGCATACAACACCATATGTACATAGCACTGCATATCCAACATGTACATATCACCATGTATACCTAGCACTACATATGCAATATACACACAACACCATATATAAAAAATTCTTACAATCATCATATGTGCAAAAAAATACATATTTTACATGTACACATAACCATAAATACAATCACTAAATATACAACATGTGCAACATATACACAAAAATATTACTACACACCCATATCCCACACACTGACCGTAAAAAGAAACCATGATTCTCCATGCTTATCTTAGCATGTCGTTGATCACAGTACGTTCACTTCTCTGATGTACCTCTCAGCATTACCTGTCCACAATCAAAACAGAGGCATAGTGCAAGCATATAATATCAATTCATGTCAACATGATACTAACCTCATATATAGGTCAGGGTTATTCAACCACTATATTCCTCATAGCGAGGAACCTATTCATGGCATTCACCTACATAAGAAATAATTCCTCCACAAAAATTATCCTTGAAAACCTTGCCATATAGTGACATAGATACATACATACATCTATACATATATAAACATCAACATAATTATGATCACAACACAATTTATAGATATCATAAGGTCTAGGTTAAGAGAACTTTTTTTATCAATGCACAACATGAACATCATTGATAAAAAAAGTTCCCAACTTTATCCAAGGCATATGACACCTAAAATCCATTTTCTTTACCTTCTCATTACCTTTCTCATGTTTGTATTGCCGCCTTCAATTTACCAAAATGGACCAAACCATTACAACTGACTGTCAAAGTTTTACCTTTCGTTGCACTTATTCATGCACTGAGCTTCATTTGTGTCTTTCATTACCTATTGGGTACCACACAACTCTCCCATACCTCCATTAACTTTCATCTTTCCCAACCAAATCCCACACTCTAAAAAAAAAAAAAAAAGTAAAGACAAGAAACAAACAAGAGGAACACCCTAAAAATCCATAGCAATACTGCACCAAAAGAAAGTGGCATAGCTATGCAACAAACATAAACAAGTCCAAAAATCAAGTGGAAACAAATCAAAAGGACCAGAAGCACAATACTTTGCAATAAAAACCATGACCCAATCCCCCATATCTTCCAAACAATTTTAAATTAAATCTCAACCTATGCCTTCTTTAAAATTTCATGGTAGTCTCTTTTGTCATGCAATCCACTACATCATACTGTCGTAAACACATAATTGTCAATGCATAAATAAACATAACAACAAGAGAATTACCTTACCTTCTTCTGACAATCATGCACATGTGTCAGCCATATGTATCAACATCAAGAAAACATATCTATCAATTGGAAATCAACTTTTACAAAGACTAACAAGCATGTCATAATCAACAATCAACTCCCATTCATCGGTCATAATACATAATACTCTAGCCATCACCTACTTATACTAAATTATATACCAGCTATCTCAGAACATATGTGTTAGAAAAACCATATTAAAACAATATCATTCCTTTATGCAATGTTACAGAAACATATACTCATATCATGGAATTAATCAAACATTCAAACAACTTGCAAACATACGATGCTAAATAGATCAACTAGATGACATAATCAAATAATCAAAACATTCAAGCACCAAGTATATGACATAGCAGCTCATACCACAATGTATCTAAGGGGGGGATATTTTGTCTACACAATCAATCTATATTAGCATAATATAACTTCACAACACCTCAACTCAACATAAATAAGATCATGATATCCATAAAATTAACTAACTAACATGTTCACATCATAAAATCATAAACAATTGTCATTCATGCATAACAATCACATATGCATAGTCAACCTAGATTAGCAGAATACAATATCACAATAATATCAACTCATACATGAATGTAATAATCCTAATCATCTCCATAAGCCAATCGAAATCAATATGATACATATAACATCAAGATCTTAATGAAATAACCCTAATAATCAAGTTACTAGCATATAAAAATAATGAGCTATATATAATGCTTATCAACAACTGTAGCCTAATCATCAAGAATATTATCATACAAAAACAATAAGTTAACCTATATCATACTTATCGACAATATATAACATAACTAACATAAAGAAACAATAGTAATGCATACCACCATAGGTTTCTATCATTCATGACTATTCAACACATGTACATATAATCACACTAATCAAATAGAATCTATAGTGTATGTAACCATAACATCAATAGAATGAAAAGAAAACTCATGCAATAATGCATATAACAATATTTAACCTACATACCTACATGCCCAACATCCAAACCTATATGACGACATGCTCTTGCCTCAAGGTCCAATGTTACAACTTCACTTTCATGGTCTACATCTCCTTCTCTATCTTGGCCAACACATTATCATCAAAACATACCAATATCATCATGATGACCTAATTTCATACAATGAACATATGAAAAACAACCTCAATCAAACCAATGCAAACTTGGCCATATGCACCCACTTGAAATATATAACCAATCATGAATGACCAATGCATGTTCAACATATGACATCACACAAGCAACCATACATGAACACTACATAAGCATGAACAATATGTGACCTAGAATAAAGAAGAAATGCACACACATGTGGAAACATGTAAGAAAGTGTGCACAAACAATACACAAGCATGAGAAACACCTAACCAGTCATACACTCATAAAAAAATGTTGACAACAACACCATCAACACTTCTATGGCGACACCACTGCCACCATGAACCAAAAAATATGGATGCACTAAGCTCTTATAGACCAAAATGATACTAAACACATGTGAAATCAACATAAACTCATGATAAATACAATACCCATCTAGTCTCAAAGTTGAACCATGCTCTGATACCACTTTGTAACACCCTCTTCCCACATCTACCCAAATAACTACCCAATAGGGGTAAACATGTAATAAGAGGCTACTAATTTTAGATTCAATGTTAGGTGCCTATATTACTAGTGTAGCCCCCTTATTTTTATTGTTGTAACCCTGTAGCCGCCATATTTTTATTATTGTGCCCTTACATTATTATTGTTAGGTCAGCTAGGATTATATTGTGACCCCATGGACTCCTATATATAGAAGGAGGTTTTGTCATTTGTATCATCCAAGAATTCTTCATTTATGTAAAGAAAAGGAGGTTTCCCCCTCAAAGTGGCTTATTTATAAGGTGTTGATCTCTCTTTTCTTCTATTTTTGGAGCTAGTTTCATAACATTTGGTATTAGAGCTTTGGATTCCAGGGTTTCGCTGCTCCAAACAGGTCATCGTGACATTTTCGCTATAATGTTTTTTGTACAAAAGTTCAAAAGATGAAATTTTTATCATGCGAAGCCAAAATCCTGAGGAAATTTGTGTAAAAATTTAGATCTTGGTTTGCAATAATTTCAGAGATACGAGCTGTGGAAGTTAAGATGTTTTTAGGCTCCAAAATTTCATCTTAAAGAGGTGATCATGGGAAAATAGTCATAACTCTCTCTCTAAGAATTGGATCGGTATTCTATAAAAGATTGCATAAACTACACAGACTGTAGTTTCCTATGTATTAATTTTGGAGCTGAAGCAAGAAATCATGAACCAGTCCATAATAAGGTCATTGTGGGAGATTGGGCATAACAGTTTCTTGAAGAACCCAAAGTAGGTCAGACCTATGGAATTGGAAAGAATATTCAGAGGGCTACTACATGACCAAATTTTAGATAATGAACATACACAATCACAAATATAATTCAGTTTCAATATGGAGCTCCTGAAAAGAAAGAAAAAGGTGTGTATTGTTTTTGAAATTGCATAAGTCTTGTTTGAAAAATCAATTTAAAGTGATGCCAAGTACATATTGAAGCTTAGATATCAGTATTGGGTTCTAAAATTCTCCCTGAAAAGAATTCAACAACCATTAATACCTTAGAATAGTCTAGTATGACTCATGAAGATGAAGAAGTGTAACATGATATATCAAAATTGCAAGAGCAAGTGCACCAAATTTCACGCTCGCAAAGAGCAACAAAAAATGAATTGGATGTTTTTAAGAAATTCATGGAAGCTAAGATGGATGGTTTGAAGAAGGGAATGGAAGCTAATATGGATGGTTTGAATAAAGGCATGGAAGCTACGATGGATGGATTGAAGAATGGTATGGAAGAAAAAATGGAAGGTTTGAAGGAAGACATGGAAGGTTTGAAGGAATGTTTGATAAAGTTGATACAAGAAATGATTCCTAATGGTGAAAAGATAGTAGAGGAAACTTATGATGAGAGAAAAATAAAATTTAATCGTGATTTCATAAACTCAAATGTTGATGGAAGACCCACCATATTCCAAAGATGAAGATGAGGAAGTTTGATGGCAAGGATCCCGTAACATGGATACTACAGATGGAGCAAAATTTTGATCTCAATAATGTGCAAAACACACAAAAGGTATGTATTTAAAATTTATATTTAGAACAAAATAAATTTGTATGGTATCAATTTCTTTTCTCCCATAAAGTATTTGTCACTTGGTCAATTTTTACGAAGGAAATGATAGCAAGTTATGAGGGTACAAAGAGAAACACCTTGTTTAGCCAATTGATAAATCTCAAACAAAAGGCTTCAGTGGTGGAGAACATTGAGGACTTCAAAAAATTTAATATAAGGGTATAACTGATATTCCAAAGGAGCATAGGATTGATGTCCTCATAGGGACTTTAAAGGATAACATCCAACATGAGGTTCGTGTTTGGGAACATGATTCATTGGAGAAGGAATTCAGGTTGGGAAGAAAATATTGAATGTAAAATTATGGTGACAAGGAAGCCTACCACTCACATCTATAAATATGGAAGTGTTGCTACTCCTAGACTTCCACAACCTACAAGGTTGACACCACAAAAATTTATAGAAAAATGGATTTGCTATAGTTGTGATAGAAAACACACTAAAGTTCATAAGTATGCTAAGAAGAAATTATTTTACATAGATTGTGAAGAGAAGGAAGACAATGACGAAGAAACTTCAAATGAAGAGGATATACACCAGGAACCAACCCTAGCGAAAGAAGAAACTTCAAAGGAAGAGGATATACATGAGGAACCAACCCTAGAGAAAGAATAAATGAGTCATACCATATCCTGTAATGCAATAGAAGGAATTACCACTCCTCAAACTCTTAAGATAGAAGGACATATCAAGAAGAAAAAGTTAATAGTATTGATTTATTCGGGTACTACCCATAATTTTATTCTTTGTAAGATAGCCAAGGAATTGAATTTCTTCCTATACCCAACACTAGAATGTCAAGTGATGGTTGCAAATGGAGAAACTATAAATTTCTCTAGAAAATGAAATAATATCAAGGTAACCATGGGAAAATATATATTGAATACTACAATTCTTTCCATTCCAATGGGAGGTGTTGATGTTGTACTAGGACTACAATGGTTAAAATCTTTGTGGACGGTAACATTTAATTTTCAAGAAAATTTCTTGAAAAGCATTTCGGAAGGAAAGGAATTTGAATTACGGGGTATTGTAGGGAAGCTGGGAAAGATAATAAGCTCTAATGTCATGACAAAGCTTATGAATAAAGAACAACGAGGCGTAATTTCACAATTATTCTCACTATAAGTTCCAACATCAAAATGATCTATTTCTCTAGATCTCAAAAAATTCTTGGACAATCATTCCAAGGTATTTGAAACTCTGAAAGGACTTACACCTACTAGTGCTCATGATCATGCTATTCATTTGATTCCAGGAAGCTTTGCTCCAAACATAAGGCCTTACAAATATCCTTATGTCCAAAAGAGAGAATTTGAACCTAAGATTACAAAAATGTCATATGCTGGTATAATTCAACCTAGTCGAAGTTCTTTCTCTGGTCGAATAGTATTGGTGCACAAGAAGGATGGATCATGGCACATGTGTCTAGATTATAGGGAGCTCAATAAGCTCACTATTAGAGATAAATTTTCCATTCCTGTGATTGATTAATTATTGGATGAATTACATGGAGAACTTTATTTTACCAAGTTGGATCTTTTTTTAGGATATCATCAAATTAGAATGAAGAGTGAAGATATTATGAAAACAATTTTTCAAACTCATGAGGGTCATTATGCACTTTTGGTCATGTCTTTTGGCTTGACCAATGGACCTCGTATATTTCAAGGGTCGATGAATTCCATTTTGAAACCCTTCCTTAGAAAATTTGTGTTATTATTTTTTGATGATATACTAATCTAGAGAGGGTCTTGGAAGGATCATGTTCAACATGTTGACAGGGTGCTCAAACTATTGGAGGAGAAACAATTATATGCAGAAACCTCCAAATGTTTCTTTGGAGTACAAGAGGTGGAATATCTGGGTCATATTTTATCTCACGAGGGTGTTAAGGTAGACCCTAACGAAATTAAATCTGTTAAGGAATGGGAATTCCCCACAACCATAAAGCAGTTGCAAGGATTTCTCATGTTAACAATGTATTATTGCAATTTTATTAAGAATTATGGGAGAATAGCAGCACCTCTAACAACATTATTGAAGAAAGAAGCATTTTCATGGACTCCTAAAGCAACTAAGGCATTTAACATCTTAAAGAAGCAATGTGCCTAGCACCAGTCTTAGCTATGCCAGACTTCACAAAAAAAATTATTATGGAATGAGATGCCTCAAGAAATGGAATTGGTTTTGTTTTAATGCAAGAAGGAAGACCGATTTCTTTTTAAAGTTGTCCAATCAAAGGGAAGTATTTACAGAAAGCTAGTTATGAGAAGGAAATGTTGGTAATACTACATGCACTAAAAAAATGGCGACCTTACCTATTGGGAAGACACTTCAAGGTAAAAACAGATCATGATAGTCTTAAACACTTTTTGGAACAAAGACTATCTTCAGAAGAGTAGAAAAAATGGGTGACAAACATGTTAGATTATGACATTGAAATCATCTACAAAAAAGGGAAGCTAAATGTAGTTTTTGATGCACTCTCAAGAAAGGATGAAGAGGTGGAAGCATTTCTTTGTTCCATTTCTATTATCCAACTAGATTGGATAACCGAAGCAAGGGATGAATGGAAGAAGGAAAAATAAGTGTGGACATTCATTCAAAAGTTACAACAATATCCTAGTACATATGATGCTTTTAATTGGAAAAATGATTCCTTATGGTACAAAGATCGCTTATATATTTTTAAGAATTCCCAACTAAAAAAAATTATTACTTTGGAATTGCACACTTCTCCTTTAGGAGGGCACTCGGGATTTTTGAAAACTTACCACATGGTGAAGAAATTTTTTTTTTGGGATGGCCTCAAATCTGATATTCAAAAGTTTGTCGCGAAATTTTTGGTTTTCCAACAAAATAAAGTTGAGACAATGAAGACCCCGGGTGTTCTACAACCTTTATCCATTCCAGATCAATGTTGGGAGGAGATTTCAATGAATTTTATCACATTTTTGCCTAATTTCGAAGGAAAGAATGGCATCATGATAGTATTTGATAGAATTACCAAGTATGCAAATTTTTTTGTATTATCTCATCCATTTAAAGCAAGTACAGTTGCTAGTACATTTATGCAAGCAATTCAAAAGCTACATGGAAACCCAAATATTATTGTAAGCAACAAAGATCCCATTTTATAGGAAATTTTTGGATGGAATTATTTTCTAGTTTATGTACTCAACTAGATCATAGCTCATCTTATCATCCTCAATCTGATGGTCAAACTAAGATAGTGAACAAATTTTTGGAAGGATATCTTCATTGTTTTGTATCTGATAAAAAAACACAATGTGTCAAGTGGTTACCTCTGGCTGAATGGTGGTACAACACTTCCTTCCATACTGTAGAAAAAATGACCTCATTTATGGCACTTTATGGATATCATCCACCATCCATCACATTATCTTTAAGAGAAAATTCTAAGTTTCAAACAGTGTGAGATCACATCGAGCATCAACAACTTCTCCAAATCTTAAAGGATAACCTAAACACAAAATCAAATGAAACAACAGGTAGATCAACATCGCAGCGAGAGAATTTTTGATGTAGGAGATTGGGCATTTTTACGACTACAACCATACAAACAAATGTCCCTCAAGCAAGCTAAGAAGGATAATAAATTTTCGCGAAAGTAATATGTTCCTTACAAGGTGTTGCAAAAGGTTGGTACTATGGCATACAAATTGGAGCTTCTTGCTTCTTCGTGAGTTCATCCAGTTTTCCATGTTTCATGCTTAAAGAAGGTTATAGGTGACAAACTTCCAATTCAAAAAATATTTCCAGAACTTTATGACGAAGGAAAAATCATATTGGTACCTAAAGTAGTCACAGAAACAAGAACTCAACAGCTATACCATCAATCAATTTCAAATTATCTCATCAAATGAAAGGACCTACCAACTGAATATTCTACATCAGAGGATGAGAACTCTATACAAAAGCATCCAGAGCTACACAAGCGTTGAGGAAAACACATTTTTGAAGAAGAGGGGCATGTTAGGACTCTATATTACTAGTGTAGTCCCTTATTGTTGTTAGTGTAGCCCCATTATTGCTATTGTTGTACCCCTGTAACCCCCATATTTTTATGATTATGCCCTTACATTATTATTTTTAGGTCGGCTAGGATTATATTGTGACCCCATAAACTCCCATATATAGAAGAAGGTTTTGTCACTTGTATCATCCAAGAATCGTTCATTTATGTAATGTAAAGGAGGTTTCCCCCTCGAAGTGGCTTATTTCTAAGGAATTGATCTCTCTTTTCATCTATTTTTGGAGTTGGTTTCATAACATTGAACCTCCTACATGACCCTAAGGAAGTGAAACCGACGAAAGCATGAAAAACATGCCTTACACAGCATCAACAACATCTCCAAAAGGTAACCATCCTCCCAAACCCCTGAAACTTGAAGGGGGATTTATTTTTTCCCTCTTGAGGCTTAGCAGTGGGCATATAAGGGCAAGGGAGTGGATAGAAACCTATAGCCGAAGGAATCCCTTGGAAAGGTTGCAGCCAAGGCCCCAAAAGGTCAATTCAGTGCTTAAAATTCTGGGATTTGTGCCACATTTTTATCCCCTGAGCCCAAGTCACTACCTAAAAATTCATGTAATTTCATAAGAGGATATATTACTTTAAATAAATACATGGAGGAAAGTACATCATCGAGAAATCATTCAAATGCACCCATCCATGACAGGAATTTTGTAAAACATGTCACAAACATGGCATATGTAGGTATAAACAATAGATTTAAACATGGCGGTCTCTTACAAATATGAGAATAGCTAAGAAGAATTTCTCCCCTACATCGTAAGCTACAATATGGTCTATTTTTCTATATATACAATACGCATTCATTTACAGGTAAATACATAGATAGAGCCATAAATCATCACTGCTCAAATACATGCTTATAACTAGTATAATAAAAACATAAATAAAATGGATATAACAACAAATAGATCCATACATAAAACAATACATTTTCATACCGAATACTAGAGGAATGAGCTCTTCATTATTGAATGTAAAAACCAACCAAAGATGGGACTTCCATGTTCCACTCGAACATATATTGGCTGAGCCAAGTATCACTTCAGCCAATCACTCCCATGCCATATTCCAAGCATGAGTGTGGGACTTTATCAAACACATCAATCTACACCAAAGAATTGCTCCAAACACCAAACCGTCTCAACCCTAAAACCAATGATTCCAGCTCACGGACAGGCATCAGTAACCATCATAGATTCATATCTATCAAACTTATTCTTGGGCTCCAGAGTTTTTTTCCAACCAGGTATTCTATGAGTAGTGACTCAACCCGAACTATTATAGGGCTTCCATAACGTTTGTCCAACTAGGGATTCCTAGACCAGTAAATCATCCCTAGTTGTTTTTGGGATCTAGAGCATTTGTAAAACCAAGGCCCCAGGACTAGTAGCTCAACCCAACTAGGGTTGCAGAGCATTTTTCCAACCAAGGATCCAAGAATAGTAACTCAACTCAATATTTTTCTAGTGAGCTCCAAAGCGTTTGTCCAACCAAGGCTTCCAGGAATAGTATCTCATCCCATAGTTGATCGCTAGGCTCCAAAGAATCTGTCTAACTAAGGCTCCAGGAACTAATAACTCAACCCATGAAATAAACAAATCATGAGAACCAATCAAATAATAATCAATGGAAATAAACACGCAATACCATGGTTGTTCAGGAAATAGCAAGGGTAGGTAAATCCACATGGTACACCATGCATGTTAAAACTAGTGAGGAAAACATACATGCAACTTGGTACTTGCATTGATAGCCTATTGTATATTATGATCCCAATGTCCTCTTACGTTATCCTACTCTTCCTTTTCCGTCTTTCTCCAAATCACCAATTTTTCACACTCTCTAAGACTGCTCCAAGAAAAATCTAAGTATCAAAGATTATGAGAGAGAGACAATAATGAGAGAGCTCCCAAAATGCACCGAAAAATTCTTAACTAGCAAAAGCTTGACAATTGATACTCATAAGGGCCTTTTTATTAATGTGGCCTCTATTTTCTTCATTTTCCATTATTTTACTTCATTTTTCTCCTCACATGCAACATGTGGCCTTTCACCTCCCTTTTCTCCTATTTTCCATTATTTTCATAAATAAAATGCCAGTTAATACCTTATGTCTTTCCAAATCCTTTTCCATTTCCTTTTCCAATTTCCTTAGCCATAATAAACCGAAGTGAACACTGCAAGGATTTTTTTTCCCACCATTCATATTGGAATATGTGTCCCATTGATCCTGGTCTTATATATCTCTTTACATGGATTTTTACCAAGGTTGTTACATATACATATACAAAAATCAACCTAAAGCATTTCCATGGTTTATGGTATCCTTAAAGTATCAGACCACTCAATAGTTCATAAGGGATCCTTTCAACAAATATATGTATATATCAAGGAGCTTGAGGGAATTCCTCCTCCTCCTCGGCATCCTGCATCATTAATTCATGTCGTTTTTTCTCCGAGGGGTATTTTCATTATTTTTCTTCCTATGGGGACAATCCTTTCTCAGGTAAGTTTTTGTACAATACCAAAAGGCAAATATCCTCTTCTCTTTCTTAACCCCACGAGGCCTTTTCCTACCAATGTGTTTTTCCATTTTTTAGGATTCAGTTTGACATGTCAATTCTTGCAAATTCTTGGGCAGTTTAGAACTCCATTCGATTACTTATTATTGTTTCTTGGTGAGCTTCTAATTTTTTCCTTGAAAATATTTAACTCATATTCCAAGTCCTTGATTTGAACCTCCAAATTCCTAAATTTTATTTCCCCTTGGAGTAATATACCTCTTTCTTATTCTTGATGTTCTTAATCCACACCCTACTGCACCATACTATGATACATGTTCCCTTTCGCTGCCACTAAATATTTTTAGTTGTTAGTAGAATATTGAAATATAATAAATAATACAATAGTTCTCATTTCTAAGTTAGGATAGCACGCTACCCTGAAGATGTATATATACTAGTATGTCATAACACATTTTGAAAAAAACTCTCTTAACAAAGACCACCATTTTCAAAAAATTTAAGAAACATCATCCCTCTTGCGAAGGCCAAAAATATCCAATAAGTTCATCCTCTTTGCCAAGGTTATCAATCATGGTATTTGCAACATTAAGGGGGTTAGTTAGGATACCACATGTGTCTATCAAATTTATAATTTTTCACATTTATGAAATGCAACATAGGACCTATATACAACCTCAAGTTAGCAAATATATATTCATTACGCTATTAAAACAAAATTCACCTTGCTCATGAAGATGACCAATATGCAAGACATGGTTATAGTTATATTACCAACACCTACAATAAGAAATTATCAACCACTTGACTCTTTAATAGAATTACAAATATTTTTCCTTCATCCCATCGAGGGTCTATGTAATATAACACACAAACGATGGGATTCTCCTATCCAATCGACATACATAGATAAAAACAAAAAAACACACAAATCTATATATCTATATATATGTATATATATATGAAAGAGAGAGAAACATCAATACCATGCAATAAAAGAAACACAAGGACTTCCCAAATCCCTCGTATCATAGGAGAATTCACATGGCCATTCCTCCCAAGTGTATATGAACACAAAAATTAAACAATCATACACATAACATGTAGGTAATCCTTCATAGCTAAGGACATAACAAGAATTTCGATAGTCACAACAATAAACCATCTGAACCTTCAAGATGCCTAAATAAAACACATCCAATACCATTACAATTTCCAATAAAATCAATCATAGAATATCATCCTTGGAATCAACAAGAAAATAACATTCAAATGATATAATTAGCATGAAAAATTATCAACATTAAGGTACAACACTTAGAGATAAAGCCCCACCCTAACCCCAAATATCCATGCATTGGATCTACTACTTTATTAAATTTGTAACATGCACCAATTTATCCCAAAAGGTCTAGTGTTGAAACTATGGTTTACATTTATTCTACTATAGAGCCCATCCAATCCAAGTTTTGAATGTGGAAGCTTTGACACTACTTTATAAAATACCCCCTACTAGCCCCAACCCTAACTAAGGTTGGAAGGAGGTATTTATTATGATAACCTAATCTCCAAGGCTAAGTTATGGAAATGGGATACAAATTTTTTGACATTTTACAAAATTTTAAAAATGAAAATAGATAACACCATTATATCTGTATCATAAATACTTGTCAAACGATATAAAAGTTTCCCTAATCCAACATCTAGATCAAAAAATATGTCGAATTAAAAACTATCCTTTTTTTCCTTGTCATGTCATCTTACTTTCCATGTTGTGCCCATGTGCCACCCAACACGATGTCCACATGGCTCGCCATATAGTTCCCATGTGGTCGTTATGTAACCGAGAGTGCCTACATAGAAGGAGTTGCACCAACCTCATGTTCCATCATTTGGAAGGTTGGATTCATCCTCTCAGTAATAAATCACATTGCACACCCCATCGAGCCCCAACCTTCTGACCTCTGATCACCTAACTTATCCTTGCTCTATGACCAGTCGTCCCTACTCGACTATGCTCTAGGGCCTAATTGGCTTAACCTCATACTAGTGTGCCCCACCCGACTTGCCGAGCATCGCTCCTTTAGTCAGGTTCAGGTCTCACAAGGAAGTTTAAGCCTATTTCACAATATTTATACTTAGGAAGTTTTCTTACAAGTTCCTTGAGAAATTTCCCAGGGTTTAGGCCTACAGAACTTGAAAACCTAGATAAATATGAAATGCACGAAATATAAGGTGAATATTTAAGAACTTTCACTTCTCTTCCAACAAACCATGTCCATGGAGGAATGAATCAATTCACTTGGAACCCTCATCAAAACATTATCAAAATACACAAAATTATTACTCTAAGGACTTATTGGAATGAGTTTAAATCCAACCATTATCTTTCCAAACAAAAATATATAGGAGAATTGCACCTAAGTGCACTTCACAAAACCGTAGGGATTGGACCAACTTCCTACTCGCATCACACAGACACAGACACATAAGTCATACTCCCTCCTAAACCTACAAATTTTGAAACACATCATTCACATAGATGCATTCAATTGATTAACAAATATTTCTTTTCTATGAATACTTGAGCCATTCCAAACCCATGCAAGAAATATATATTTCTCAGTCATATAGGAAAATCCACTTCTAACATGGACAAGCCAACCACGAAAATTAGTGAAAGACACATAGGTCATTTTAACAAAAGGATTCAACCACCTTTCATAATCGAGTAAATAGATGAATTTTAGGCCCACAATGACACAAATTCCATATAACTATTATATTATAGTAAATGAACCAAATTCAAACATAATAATAAGAGCAAGAGTAAACCATTCCCCAACATTAGCACAACCATGGTACATGAGAATGCTAAACTAGTATAGAATGTTAGTGGTATTAATGGAGTAATGGAGTATTAAATGAGTTATACAACAATATTTACTTAGGGTATTTAAGCCCAAAGTTCAGACTCAGGAATTAAATACTAAATCAACCCATTCCTCACACATTATTCAGAACCACGACATTCCAAAATTTACATAAAATAACAATTTTAGGAATCTATGACACACATTGATGAAGACCCACTTATCATGGCATATAGACAGTTTAGTAATCAATGACATAAGATCTTGATGAACACGAATATACACGAGAACTTATATGGTAATGTAAAATCTTGGCAACTGAGATTAGCACTTTAACTCTCCACCCAACAACAAACAATCTATAGCCATAGTTACTTGTAGTTGTCACCCCTATTTGAGACTCCAATTCTTGAGGTGCAGTGATTTTGATGAATTACAACCAACAAAATAGTTGAAATGGGATACCACACAGCCACATTGATGTCATCCACTTGCCACACACATTATCATTCAATATTTTCAGGAATATTCACATCCATGCCAGGATATCATAGTGTAGTGAATTTTGGGATCACATTCAGGAGAAGAGAGTCCACACCAAGGAATATTCTTGAGTGGATAAGTAAATGTAGCGGCATATAAATCATTTTTAACAAATAATTTATCGATGATAGAATGCACGACTACTAAAAATATCTGGTATTTTATCAAATCCACAATAACTTGGGTACTTCTTTCCAAGCCAATGGTTCATTAATCCACAAGCTTCGAGTGGTTATTTAGCCTGAAAGTAAGCCATTCCTCTCAAAAAAATAAATCACCTAGAAAGCCTCTTGGAAGTTTCCTCATCTAGTTCATTTTATCCAAAGATTGATTGCTGTGTATGTTGAGCATTTCTATCCTAGCTCTTTGACTCTCCGTATGTGTGAGAGTTAATTATCTCTTTACACCCTAACCCTTCAATTATTTTTGCATGTGATTACCAATGTTTCTTTCCACTATGCATGCATGATAGTGATTTACTTTCATTTCCCCTGCACAGACCTGAACCGTTGAGTCCTACCATTGCAGACCTATTTCTATGCCCACCCACAGGCCATTTTACTTTGTGCATGAGAGAGTGAGATTGTCTATTCACCTCTTCCAATCTTTATATTTGTACTAATGTTGAAATTCTTACCCTGAAATAGACTAGCTGTCTATCCCCATCCTAGGTCCATGCCATTGAACCCTCTAGGATAGCGCAACACATGTTGGCTTTAATATTTTATCCTTTTCCTTGTTTACGGTGGAAGATAAATGACACCTAGGCATGTCCTCATTTCTTCATTTATATTTATTATGTTGTCACCCTATTAAAATTAAAAGGAAACCATGACTGTTATTTTAAACAACAATTCCCTCAAGAAATCTCCTTCCTCAAGCAATCTCCCTCCTCAAGAAACTAGAATCCATGTCCCTTTATCTTATCCCTTTAATTAAACACAATTTATTTAGAAAAGGAAAAATATTAACCAAATCATGTTACAACAACCTTTAGATGTTTCTTTTCGTCGTGTACTCATGAATCAAATAATGACAAGGCCATTTCTTTAGTTACCCTTATTTTCACATCATTATAGGACTGTCTACTAATAACTGATGATCTCATCCCATGTGCCTTGTAAAAAAATACCTCATATTCCAATCCAAACCCAAGGTACATCTTTATGAGACTCCGTAAAATTTTTAAAATTATTAAGAGACAATCCCAAGAAGGTATAGATATATTGCTATTTTCTAGATCATTCTACAATCTCAGGGAATGATCCCTCATCTCATTAATGGTAAGCATGGAGATGTTATCTCCCAAGGAATCTCCTCGGGAAAACTAGGATGGGGTAAGGAGGGTCATAGATTGGATTGTAGGCATATGGTTGCGTCCTACGAAGTCTCTGTCTACAGTGATGTCCCTTAAGAGGGAGATCAAACCCTGCGACATGTTAAATTTTCACATATTATTTAAATGTAAACAAATTTCACTTGGAAAATAAGTATTTGAAAAATGTACACATTTAAAATTACATCATGGAGAAACTATCTGATTTTGTGAGCTTCGTGTCAGAGGACAATTGTCCCCTTCCAAGGAAACAAACTCAAAGTTATTATTCCCTATACGAAACATTAAGTTTTCAATCATGCACAAGTACGAGACACAACATAACTTTTAATATTACACATGTCGTGAATAAGATTTATGTTCAACTTCGACCTGAATTCTCCTAGAAAGGTGGCTAGGAGTGAATATGGCCATCCTGAGGCTCATTCGATTCACCTATGGATGAAAATATTTTTTTACATTAGATACCTCTCAAAGATGAAATTATTCACATGTTAACATTAAATTTATATCGTATACTTCAACATGTTAACTAGAAATCAAACATGTACATGTACCATTCTAAATAGACCACTTAGAATTGTGTCTATTCATAATGGAATCCATTTCAATATATATATATATATGCAGTTCTTATACAAAACATGAAATTTTTAGTAAAAGTAGGAGACACGTGTGATAAATGTTCGTGCATTATACATGTTACTTCAATATTTCTGTTTATATTTTGCTTGAACCAACTATATCAAGCAATGGGTTCTTTCTCATAGGAAAATTACTCAAATAAGACGTGGAAGGAATGCTTGGGTCCAATTCACCATGGATAATCTCAAGCTCAACCCATGTTGAAAACTACATTTTTCACATTAAACACATGTCGAAGAATCACATGTTAAACATTAAATTTATAGTGTATATCGAACATATTACCTATCAATCGAGGTGTACATGTATCACGTCCAATAGACCCCTTAGAATGCAATCTTATATGTGTGTGAGAACCTAGCACTAATCCTCCCATGGTGTAAACTAGCATAGGGTCATTGGAAGGGTTTTTCGATGCCATTTTCCCTATATAAATATGACTGGTTATTAATATTATATTTCATTTTGATAAATTTCAAACTTGCTATGGGCATAAAAATTAATATTTTTTTAAATAAATAATCATGAATACATATATTATATAGTATTTATCACGGAGTATTTATTTTTTTCTCAAGGATTTTCACTTTCAAAATGTTATTATGACTAGTAAATAAATTAATATTTAAAAATCAGTACTTATATGTATAATTGCATTGTGGTTTTCCGCGATGGTATTGAAAGTATTCTTGTTGTCCCATTGATTACAAAACATACGATCAATTAAGTAACATCATCATTCTGGCTGCATTTCAACTTAAAAAGATTCATCTAATGAACCAACCAAGTTGAAGTTTACTAGTGGGATAAATTAAACTCGTATTAAAATTAAAAAGCCCCAAATGGAACCAAACTAAGGTACCACTTATTGGATGTTGAATTTCAATCTAAATAATCAACTCCATTATAACTAAATCATTTCTAGATAGGATGTAATTATATGCAACCCAAAGAACTATTATCATCGCAGGAATGTACTATATCAACTGTGAAAATATATTCATCTAAAAATCACATGATTGAAACATCAATATCACATTAAAACAATATCAGTGTATGCAATGTGGGAATCAACCCTGAATTGTGTACTTTATCTCTTCATGTTTACAGATTTCAATGGTGTATTATCAACTAAAAACATAAATTCCAATGCAGCTAGCTCCAATATCTCTATTTTATTAACTAAAAATAGGACTTACAATGAAACTACCTCCATATCTCTTTTTTGTTGATTGAAAATAGGAATTACAAATAAAACTAAAATCTCAAAAAAATTACAATTAGATCCACCTATAAGAATGTGAAATCTCTTTCAACACCTAGAGTTAAACGGAGGGCATAATCTTGGAATATTTTGGTACATGAGTATTAGTTTTCATGATAATACCCTTTTCCATTACATCAATAGCCCCTGTGCTAGGTATGGACAACTTCACAGTCTAATATCATTCAACCTTCTAGTGTATACAATTATTGAAGGAAGTGTAGTGCAGGAGAGTTTGGAGAGCTTCCATTGGCTTCAATATAGAGTTCCCTTCGCCAAAGAGACACTTGTTTACTACTTAAATTTGTACCATAATAATATGAAGCTCCTTTTTCTAATTTTATCTAGAATGTAATTACGTGCATGGGTTTGTGTTTAAAATTTTAATATAAGTAAATAGAATCAAGGGAGAAATAATTTAGAAGCCATTTTTTCATTTCCTCTTTTAGGTGAAAAAGATGATATAATATCAATCCATAAAAATATTTGCAAACAAGATTGTTCTAGTTTAGTACTTAGTTCTAGACTAAATCCATGGAAGTAAGGATACTTTGAACACACAATATCATTCAATGAGATCAAATTTTGCTAAAAAATGTGTGACTGAATTCAAGCAATGAATTCCTAAGAAAAAGGGATACCTCCTTGGAACATCAAATACTTTTTGGAGATGACATGGTTGCACATTGTTTACCTATAAAGGAAAATAATGTGGAAAACAAATCTAATTGATCTTTTCACAGAGTAAGTGGTAGATACCATAGAAATTTAGAAATAAACAATGATTTCATTCAAATAGTATATGCCCCTAACATCATCGGGAGGAAAGTGTTATCCCATCAATTTTTATCACCTATGATATTTAAGTGTTGGAAATCATCACTGATTCATAAAAAATGACATAATGTAACATGGCATGCTACTTAATGACATGTTTGAACTCTAATAAGTAAGGTTATACATTTAATTGGTTTCATCTTAAATTATGCAAATTTTCATCTATTGAAAATAATTATTCACATAATTATTTTTCAACAATTCTCACATGAAGACACATTTTATAGGTTTTTGTTCATGTCCACATTTATTTCTTGCAAAAGAAACATATTCTTTGTCCTAGCCAAAAATATATATCTTTTGGTTAAGGAAACTTGTTTGTAGACAAAAGGTCTCATGTTCTATCTACAATAACAATTCAAGGAAGCACACCTTCTTATTAATAATATATGTACATGAATTGTTAGAAAATGAGAAATGGTTTGAACATGGAAAGTTAATTCATGAAAACCATATTCTAAGAAAATATAAATTAGACAAAGATAACAATTGAGTTGTGGATTTATATTACTTTTAGAAAACAAATTTTAGGGTGAAAGTGGGAATAACAAAATTTGCATCAAAAAGTGAGGGAAAAACAAGAGCAAATGGAGAAAAAGGTGGGTTGTCCCATTTGTTTTTTACATTCATCTATATTTAGTGAAAGTATTTTGAGTATTTTTTTGAGATTTATTATTTATATTTCTTGTTCCTACAATTACATATAGTTTCCAAGGAAATTGGCATGCATCATAGTGAATTGGTTGAGAATGTCGATTGTTGGGAAGTTGGCTTTTTAGAAAAGTTCGAGGAGGTGTGTCATATGATAGTGAAACTTTTACATTCCATACACTTAAGTTGTACTATGTTTTACTGATATAGAATGAGATATTTATAATGCATCTGAGACATTAAAAGTATTATGATTCCATTGAAATATTAGAGAATATACTTTTCCATTTTTATTTGGGGTGTTCTCCATGTAAAACTATAAATTACTAGCAATTTTGAATATCCAATAGTATTTTGATTGTGATTTCAAGTCCAAAATTATACAACACTTAAAAGAATAATATGTGATTCTAAAATTTTTCCAGGAAACAATAATTAAACAAAAAATATAGGAAAACATTAAGAGGTAGAACTCAAGAAGTACATCACCTTCTTAAATGTTAGAGAATGCATTGCAAGAACATAAACTTGTATTATATATTGAATTATACAATAATTCTTACTGGATGATTTTTTCAAAGCTAATGGTGGATGAAGTTCAATGGTCAAGAAATTATGTAATTGATGTATGTCAACAATATTTTGACATTTTGTTCAATTACTAGAGCTTCATATACTTTTTTCACATTCAATTACCACATCTTGTCTCAAATTGTTGGTTGATTCAAGTCTTATGGTGTTTATTTATAAGCACAATAATACTTAATAGCTATGTAATCAATCAAATAATTTTTGAGTTTTCATACAATGTCTCTTTTTTGTTAAGAACTCATCATAAAAATATTTCAAGTTATCGAATTATGGATTCAAAGAGAATTACCATAATAATGGATTTTTTCTATCA
This sequence comes from Pinus albicaulis, assembly GCA_034641835.2. Taxonomy (NCBI): domain Eukaryota; kingdom Viridiplantae; phylum Streptophyta; class Pinopsida; order Pinales; family Pinaceae; genus Pinus; species Pinus albicaulis. The sequence continues at coordinate 475,023,501 of CM076576.1, read as the reverse complement.
CGTCCCTACATTTTTTTCTATTTAATGTAAGTTTTAAGAAAATTTTAATCCACATTCTTATTGTTGTATCCATTAAATTTCTTACAACATGATCTAACATTTCAGTGATACATTTTTCATAAAATGGAATGATGCATTATCAAAGACTGTACGCACATCCTTTTCTTTTTAGTGGCTTTCATTCATGGAACAAACACATGAATCTATGTAAAAAAATATAAATTATAATTATACTTCCAATAGGATGATATAAAGAAATATAAATATTCACTATTGAATTAATGGAGAAATCACATCTAACTAAAGTACCTCGTGGCGGTATTAGGTGATTTGTTTTTGTACCAGTGGGCCTTGATTTCGTTAGGGAATTTTCATGTCCATAAATTCATTCCCTAAACTTTCACCATACAACTTCTAAATAGGTGTATAATCGTAAAGATAATAGTTTCCAAGAATTGGTTTGATAAACTTGGTTGCTTCCATGGCATGGTAATGAGCCATTTTGGACAAGATATGGTGTCTTATATGGGTTTAGTGTCCCTGTAACTTGTTTGCATTGAGTGATTTTAGCAAGGAGGGCATTGAAAGTTGAAATTCATTTCCAGTTACACTCATGAATAAAACCATCTAGCAGTAAAATGGGAGAAAGGCTAGCACTAGGGTTTCTTGACACTAGATCTTTGAGGATGGAGCATTCATATTTACAATGGATATCATAATATCAAGCATAGATATGTATAGATAAGGAGAAATAAAAATGAAATAGGTAGGAGAAACTGTACTCAATTCCAAAATTATACCCTAACCCTGGAAAAAAATTCGCGTACCTAACACTGGAAAAATATTCACCTACCAAGGCACAATGCTTTGTCATAGGGGAAATGGCAGGGTAGTTGGTTCCTTTCAGGTTGAATTTACTGTCATGGGAAAAATCCCAAGGTTGCAGCCAAGTCACTTTTGCGGGCCAATTATTGTTGCCATATAAATGACAATGAGTTTGTTTCTTCTTTGCCCCAATAGGGGTGGCATGTGGTGAGGATTGGGGTGCGACATGGCGATGGTACGCAACCGCAAAATTTACAATGAATATGATGTGTGCTTACAATGAAGGGCAGATCCACCCACGAAAATTGATGATCACATTTAAGGATTATGCCAAATAGAAAGGCATTTCAAGAGGCATGTTAGAATGGTCTAGGAGAAAGCGTTGGTGTGGGAGGTGGAGGTCCGATAATAAAATTGCTTCTGCCGGTTTGTGGAGTAAGATAGAATGTGGATCACAGAGCATGAGAGGGAAGTCAGGGGATCATCAACAAGCTCCTTCAACCTCGGCGTGTCGTCTGCGAGGGTATGTATTCAATTTTATTCCTACCTCTGCGATGAAGATTACGGTTTCTTTGTATGTATTTGGCCCTTATTCCATGTTTAAAAAGGTTGTTAATGACATCATTATGAATTTATATACTCTGGTTCTGGTTAACTTGTAGTACTCTTCCCCTTTGCATTTCACCTGCGGGGTCCTAGCTAACGCTCAGGGTTACCTGGTTCCGATAAATTAGTATTTCTCTTCCTCTTTGCATTTCGAATGTGGGGGTCTAGTGGAAACTTGGGACAGTAAAACTACCAAGGAGGTGGTATTGCAATGCCACGACCCTCATAATTTTGAAGCCTCCGTTAGTATTGCATGCCCACACTTTTTCGACTCTTATCTTTCTATTTCCTGTGCATGGTTTTATTACATTGATTTATATCCGTCCATAGCCCCTGTTTGTTACATCGAATATATTTCATGTTGTAGTAATGAACTTGCATGCGCTTGCCTAACCTTGGAATATTTTTTCTCTCGAATTTTATTGGCATCTTTCATATTTCTAGCCTTTTCATGGCTATGTGGCTAACTCAACCCAAATTTCGTATAATTACCTCTATAATGATCTTGATGGTAGTTGACATCTTTGGGAAATTGACCGTATGGTATATAATGATATCTCTATAGGTAGTGGTGTTATTTAGATGGGTTTGGGTAGTAGGGATACCAAATTTTTGGTTAAAACCATTAGTCATGTCATTAGAATCACTAGAAGCTTAATTCTCGGGTTTGTAGGGGCTACTTTTTGTTGTTTGTTCTAGGTTTGCAACGAAGTTGTTGTGATGAGTATGGGGTTCTTCTTTGTAGTTGAAGTTATTCATGGTGTTCTCTCAGGTCTACTATCCAAATTCATGGTTTCAGTTAATATTTGGAGGGGTTTTAATACCAATATTTGCAAGGCTCTGACCTGTCTAGATGTCATGGGGTCTCCAAACACGAAAATCGATATTTCTTCTGTTAGGGTTGTGAGGAATCTGTTGGCTCCCAAATATCATAATACTCTTATTAATAGTCTTTCTAACTTTGATATTGCTACGTTGTGTACTATTGCAGGTCTTCCTAGCAATTCTCACCCGTAGGTCGTTTCATGTCCGGTCAGTATCCCAGTGTGGAGCTGTTTGGATGGATATTTGCTCGAAGACCAGGCTCTAAAGAAAATGGTTAAATCTCAGTTGGGTGGAAAGAATGGAAAATACCAGGGGAAGGCTAAAGCGGGTACAATCAGACGAGGATGGAAGTTTGGGAAAGAAATAATGGAGAACATGTTTCAGGCTTACTTAGAAGGAGCACCTAGTAATGTCAAATCCCTGATTTTTGGGTGGAAACAGGATGTATCGGTGAAAGAGGAAAAATAACTGGTCGAGGAAGATATGTACCCAATTTTAACAGATCCTGGTAATACCTACAACATATTGTCTCTATTTCAACAGTTGATTCGTATCTTCTTGATCAAGTTTGGATGAGGCCCTAAGTGATAGCTCAAATTTCAAAGTGTTCAAAAGTGCATTGAACCTGAGCGACCGAATATATCTCGTCTTCCTGATTCTGATGCCGCAAACGGTTTGAAAAACTAACACTGTATGAAGACATTATCATGTTTTGAAATGTCTAGTAAACTACAAATTTTGACATTTGACTAGGGTTGACTAGGAAAAGGTATAGACAACAAAAAGGAATATTCCCCTAGAATATTCCTTCCAGGCCAATCCTATGATGGCAAGTGTCACAGTTTCATTTGGTATAGGGTTTTTTTTGGCCTATCACAAGCCACCACGTGGCAAGCCTAGAGGCCGTCATGTGGCCCAGGATGGTTGAATAAAATTTTGTGGAGCGGCTGGGGATTGAAACGTGACCTCCTCACCTACATGCCTGCACCTTTACTGCTTTCTCTATGCATTGGATCTTAACTATATTGGGTCACAACTTATTGTTAAAGTTTAGTGTGTCGGCGTTTGGGGGTTGGGGACTGCCGACGGTCCCAACCCGCCAGCAGTCCCATACACTGGTCACATGACATTGAAACGAAAAATGTGACATTAAAATACAACTACCAGCTAACTCACAGAGCCTCCAGAACATTAATTTTACACATATCACATGCAGCTGTTTGTTAACGCCTTCCGCACCGTTGCGCTAACCATCTGTTCAACCCAAAGTATGGGAACCTTATCCCAAGGTTTAAGCAGAGTTCTGCTCTGACGTAAGTGGTAACTGTGGGGTCTGGGGGTTGCCATGTGGCCACCCCCAACCAAAAAATTTATTATTACAGTTAAAATTGGCAGGATTTTTGAGGCACTAATTTTTGTGTAGAAATTTCCAAACTAACTCTAGTTAGGTGGAGTTCTCTGCAATTAGTGGATTTTTTCTAGGTGTTACTGGGCAAATCAGTCGGAGACTCAAATTTTGATCATTCTAAGAATAGAGGATCATTATTAGCTAATTAGAGCATGCTAGAGACATTTTTGAGGCTTTTAGAGCCAGCTGAGGACTTATGACCGTGGTTTTGCTTCAGATAAGGTCCAAGGGCCACTAGGGCCAACAGGAGCCAGTAGCAGAATGAGGCCTAGCCAGGGCATCTAGAGGTCATTGTTAGTAACCCAATAATCATTTTTGGATATTTCAAACATTATGGAGGAAATGGTGAGGTTTGTAGATCTAGCTGAGGAATTATGAGAATTATTTTTCTTCAGAGAAGTTATAAGGGCCATTAGGGCCACCAGGGCCCAACAAGAGAATGAGGCATATCTAGGGCAGCCAGAGACCATTCTCAGCAAACCAATAGTCAATTCTAACTATATTCAACCTTATGAATGCAATGGAATGATTTTTAGAAGATTTTGGAGACTTATGAAGGCCGATATACTACAGAGAACGTTTCAGTGAGCCTAGAGCCATAGGGTGCCACCAAGCGTTGGGGGCATAACCAGAGCAGCCACCGGCCAATTTCAGTAAGTGAATATTTCTTCGTGACTATTATGAACATTTTAAAACCATTGGAGGGTTTTTCAGAGCCATTTGGAGCCTTCTATAGGTGAAGAAGCCATAGGGAAGTTTCGGGGCCACTAGGGGTTGGAAGCCTAGATTGGGGAGCCAGAACTCATTTTGAGCAAATGAATAGCCTATATTGGATGTATGATATATGTTGGAGATAGTAGAAAATGTTTTAGGGACATAAAATGACTTCTAAGGGAGTTTGTGCCACATAGAATCTCAGGGAAGCTTAAGGGCACCGACAAAAGAGGTCAAGTCAAAGGGAGCCTAGGTCCATCTCCAGAGAGATAGTAGCCAATTCAGGGGTATGATGGTATTATAAACACATTGTTACAATTCAAACAACCATTGGAGTTGATTAGTTACTTGTAAAAAACAATTATCCATCATAATCCCAAAGAGACAAGTCAATTGACAAAGACTCAAGGAGATGTAGCCCAAGACATATGGGTGAAATCCTTTATTAAATTTGTTGTTATGTGTTAATGATTAGAGTGTTGCAATTTATGCTTGTTGTACATGATTTTAATCAGCAAAAACAAATTTTTAATTCCTCACACATAACGCTGTAAATCAGTTAAAACACATACACTTGATTCATATATTCAATTCTGCACTATCAAGTATAAGCAATATCGTAATTTGTTTAATTGAGTGGGAGGTGCTTGCATAGCATAACAAGTCAGCCACCCATTTCAGATCATGATGGAACAAGAGCACTAGGTTGCTTGTTTGACTTGAAAAGTGTTTAATAGTGGAAAGAATTTAACTGTTTGCAAATTGACTGATGTTTACAAGTTTGAGTTTCCTAGAGGTCAAGGGAAGCTACTGCTAGATAAGTCCATAAGAGGACAAGAAGGAAGAAGGCTGGAAGAATATTCCTTACCAAAGGACCTCAAGGCAACCCTTGAAGCACAAGAAGGATTCTTTGTAAAAGAGGCTGCTTGAAGAAGAACTTGAATCTATAGCCAAATTGTTAAGAAGCTTCGTAAAATTGTTTTAAAGCTTTGTGAATTATTGTTGAAGCTCTTTAATTCATTTATATAATGGTGATAACTTCATCAAGTGAGGTTTCTAAATCCTCCACCTTTACAAGACTCTTTTTTGAAGAGATGAAGCGAGACTTCTAAATCCTGAAGGAGATGGTGCAAAATATGTATCAAGGTGGAAAGGAAAGCACTAAAATTCATGAGAAATTGGTTTCTATGAAGTAAGAGAAAGAAGGCCTTCTTCAAAGAATGCATGAGATGGAGATGTAGCTCCATCAAGCTCAAGAGACTGTAACCAAGAACATGCATGAAGCAGAGGTAAATCATTCAATTTTGTATTCAAATTTCTCTTCAGATAGATGTATAGGTTAATTTGAAAAACACACTAGAGCTATAGGGTCCAAATTCATGTTAAAAATGGGATATGAAGGCAAATGTCTAGGCAAACATGTAGAAGGCATGATAGTGCCTATTACGGTTGAGGAAAGACCTAAGAATTTTGGTCTAGGCTGTGTTCAATCTTATGGCAAAAACTCCAAAGCCATGAAGGCACTTGAGACAATCACGAGAAGAAAATTTGTTGCAAGTTCAAAACCACAAACATGTCAAATTTTTATTCAAGATGAATGCCATTGTTTGAAGCCTATGTTGCAGCAATATGTATGTAGACATCCAGCTTATGGCAAGCAAGACAGTTCCGAGAGCTATGAAGACATGAACACTGATGTTGGTCTTCAAAAGAGAGATGGAACCTCTTCAAGTTCATCTCCTCAAGAAGGTAAAAAAAATGTACATGCAAAGCAACATTTGATGTATAATTATTCCCATAGTCAAGTTGATTATGTTTATATTAGGCATGACAAATCTAAATGCATTAAAGGAAGAAGTAGTTGTTGTTCCTATTTTGGTTTTTGTAACCATGAAGTTTCAAGATGCTTGAAGAGATTGAAGGCATATAAGAAACAATCAAAGTGAAGGAAACTTGCACAGAATATGAAAAATATTTGCACAAATTTCCAGAAGAAGGGACATTTCATTGCCCAATGTTGGACACTACATCCAACCCATCATCCCAAGAATTTGAAGCAAAAGGATAAAAGGACTAGCGAAAATTGAACCAAAGATTCCATCATCGACGTGAGACCAGATGTTTCACAAGAAGAATATTTTTAGCAGGAAAAATTGCCATGGAAGTGCCTTGGTAAGAAGTGGTTTGACTTCTGGACCTAGTAAGACATACATTAATTTGTACATATGAAAATTTTAGTCATGTATGCATGTATTTGTGTTGAAAAATTATGTTTGTATGAGCTACCTTTGATCTATGATCAAGGAAGTGATGTTCAAATACCTTCTATTGAATATTTCTTGCCAGAAATTTCTGGTTGAGCTCAAAGAAGATACAATTCTTGATAGGAAGATAGGAGTATCAAAGAAGGGAAGTGTTGACTACCTTTGATTTGGGGTTCAAAGGCACTAATTCAAGCAAGGCAAAGTGAATCGAGGTTGGAAAGGAGAGGGAGTTGTACCGTCATCTACTAAAAAAGTAATCAAGTATTTTGGGGTCCAAAAGATTCCCAATAGGGAGGAGTGATCAGATTTGGAACAGGACCTAAGTGATAGCTCAAATTTCAAAATGTTCAAAAGGGTGACTAACCTGAGTGAACAAATAGATCTCTTCTTCCTAATTCCAGCGCCGTGAATAGTTCAAAAATCAACACCATATGAAGAAGTTATCACGTTTTGAAATGTCCCGTAAACTGCAAATTTTGACATTTGACCAGGGTTGATTGGGCAAAGGTACAATTAGCAAAAAGGAATATTCCAAGGAGTATTCTTGGAATATTCCTCGAAATATTTCCCTAGAATATTCGTTTCGAGCCAATCTAATGATGAAGTGTGTCACATTTTCATTTGGTATAGGGTTTCCTTCGGCCTATCATAGGTCACCACATGGCAAGCCTAGAGGCTGCTACATGGCCCAGGATGGTTGAATACAATTTTGTGGAGCAGCTAGGGACCGAACCGTGACCTCCTCGTCCGCATGCCCGCACCTCTACCCCTTGCTCTAGGCATTGCATATTAACTGTATTGGGCCACGAATTATTGTTAAAGTTTATTGTGTCAGTGTTTGAGGGTTACGGACCACCGATGGTTCCAACCCACCAGCGGTTCCAAACATTGGTCACATCACATTGCAACGAAAACTGTGACATTAAACTTTAACTGGAAGTGAACTCCTGGAGCCTTCATGACATTAATTTTACACATATCACATGCAACTGTTTGTTAATGACTTCTGCACAGTTACGCTAACCATTCGTTCAATCGAGAGTATGGGAACATTATCTCGAGGTTTAAGCAAAGTTTAGCTCTGCCGTAAGTGGTAACCGCGGGGTCTTGGGGTTAGCATGTGGCCACTGCCAACCACAATATTTATTATTATGGTTAAATTCAACAAGATTTTTGAGGCTATATTTTTTGTGCAGAAATTTCAAAAATAACTCCAGTTAAGTGGAGTTCTCTGCAATTAGTGGAGTTTTTCTAGGTGTTACTGGGAAAATGAGTTGGAGACTCAATTTGCGACGATTATGAGTGAACAGAGGGTCATTATTAGATAATTGGAGAATTTTGGAGCCATTGGTGATGTTTGCAGAGCTAGCTGAGGACTTTTGAGCGTGATTTTTCTTCAGAGAAGTTCCAAGAGCCACTAGGGCCACTAGAAGCCAACAACAAAATGAGGCCTAGCCATGGAAGCTAGAGGCCATTCTAAGGAAACCAACAATCATTTTTGGATTTTTCAGACCTTATGGAGCCAGTGGTGAGGTTTTGAGAGCCATCTAGGGACTTCTGAGTGTAATTTTTCTTCTGAGAACTTCCAAGGGCCACTAGGGCCACTAGGGGCCAGCAGGAGAATGAGGCATATCGAGGGTAGCCAGAGACCATTCTCAGCAAACCAATAGTTTATTCTAACTATATTGAACCTTCTAAATCCAATGAAAGATTTTCATAAGTTTTTGGAGACTTTTTCAGGTCGAGATGCTACAGAGAAGTTTTCAGTGAGCCTACAGCCACAGGGTGCTACCAGGTGTTGGGGGCATAACCAAAGTAACCACAGGCCAATTTCAGCAAGTGAATAGTCATTTCTAACTATTTTGAACATTATGAATCCATTATAGGGATTTTCAGATCAATTTGCAGAATTCTAGAGCCAGAAAAGCCACAAGGATGTTTTGGGGCCACTAGGGCCACCTAGGTTGGAGGCTTAGATTGGGGAGCCAGAGCTCATTTTGAGCAAATAAACAACCTATTTTTTTATTTATGATATATGTTGGAGACAATAGAACAGTTTTTAGGGACAGAAAAGGACTTCTAAGGGATTTTTTGCCACAGATAAGCTCAAGGAAGCTTAAGATCACTAACAGAAGAGGTCAAGTCAAAGTGAGCCTAGGTCCATCTCTAGAGAGATAGAAGCAAATCCAGGGGTATGAAGATATTCTAAACCCATCGGTACAATTCAAAAAACCATTGGAGCTGAGTAGTTAATTGTAAAATAAATTATCCATCATAATCCCAAAGAGCCAAGTCAATTAACAAAGGCTCAAGGAGACGTAGCCCAAGACATACGGGTGAAATCTTTTATTAAATTTGTTGTTATGTGTTGATGATTAGATTGTTGCAATTTATGCTTGATGTACATGCTTTTAATCAGTGAAAACAAATGTTTGATTCCTCACACATAAAGCCTTAAAGTAGTTAAAACACATACACCTGATTCAAGTATTCAATTCCGCACTATCAAATATAAGCAAGAACTTAATTTGTCTAACTGAGTGGGAGGTACTTGCATAGAATAACAAGTGAACCACCCATTTCAGGTCACTACTGGACCCTGAAATGTATGTGAATTTCCTCTAGGATTGAGGTTGCCTATGTGTGCCCCCAATCTCTTGAATTGTAACAAACACCTTCGTAGAGATATCCAAGAAATCCATTTATAGCAGCAACACCAGAACGTCTGTCTCGAACATATTGATAGAAAACTCCACACTATGCATCAGGTTTACATGCTCGGGTCGAGTGTCAACTTTTTAAGTTTTGGATGGCCTATAACTCTTTAAGAAGACCAATAAGCTTGGTTTCCTACGGGTAAGTTGAGGTCAGAAGTTGTATATTTTGATATAACCTCCATTTTAATTTTATAGAATGAATAGAAAAGCATTTCTAAATTTACAGAAGAGGAAAAAAAAAAAAAAAAACCATTTCTTCTTTTTCATACTTTTTCCAAAGGGTTTAAAGAAATTCACTATCGGAAATTTTATTAGAATCTATTCTTACGACCGAAACTTTTAAATGAAATATAAACTCTTAGCCAATAGTTCTAAATAGAATTTAGAATTTAAACTGTTAGATGAGAGTTTGTCCCGAAAAAAAAAAATTCTGCCAAACTTCTCGGCCAAAAACTCATTAAACTCTCAGGTCAGATATTGTTAACTTGAAATCAACCCGACCAAACTCTCAAGCGACACATTATAAAAATATTATCTAATAAATATTATCTGTAACTCTCGGAACAAAAAAATCTGCTGAATTTTTCCTCAGCCATGACACTTATAAACCACAACACGCATTCTGCCAAACACTACAAAAAGTATTTCCCAATTTCATATTTAAACACAATTATGAATAAGTGACATGCGTAAGACGATAATTCCTTAATCTATCACTTCTTATCTACGTAGGAAAAAGATATATATGTACAAGCTAATGTTCTAGAAATGTCTAAAATCAAAATATAATATCTTTACATACGTTACAAATCAAAATCTCCATGTTTTACCACACTTAACATAAAGAAAAACCACATTTTATATTAAACAAAATTATCTTTAGCATGGGAAGCTATTTCCTGTTGAATATTATATTTTGTTTTAAATAAATATAGTTAATATGATAATTGAGATTTAAATATTATATTAAACTAAAATTTATTTGTAATTTTAAATAATACAACTCCTTATTACTTATAAATAAAATTCCAATATTATTTCAATTTATATTCAGTCGAGCCTAATCGATTCAAGTCACTCACTCCCATAATTCATCTTTTTTCCCCTAAGAATCTACTATAATTATGTACTCTAAAACATGATAAAGAAATAAGGGAATCATATACCTTCCTTCTCTTCAGTAAAATCCTATTTTATAAAACCATTCCCTAATATTTATAATAAATCATATTTATAAGTTTAAAAATTGGTGTTAATTATTAATTAAACAAAGAAATTTAAATAACCTATTTTCAAGTATAAATGTATAAAAATATTATAATATAATTATCTAAATCCAATTTTATAAAACCATTCCCTAATATTTATAATAAATTAGATTTATAAGTTAGAAAAATTTAAAAAGAAGTGTTGTTTATTAATTAAACAAAAAAATTTACATAATATATTTTCAAATATAAAATGTGTAAAATATTACAATATAATTATTTAGGAATTTGGTTTATTTTTAACATATATTTTAGATTAATGATTTTTAAAAGATGTGATTAATTTTAATTTTAACATTTTCCATAATGGGGTGTTTATTGTAGAATATCATATGGTGAGTGTTACACATTACCTGGCTTAAAACTAGTGCCCTTTTTAGTCTGCCACCATCTTTAATCAATTTTAATTATCTACGATGATCAAGACACCACCCTCTTCATGTTTTGCTCTACAATAATCTCACTAATATAGGCAACTCCAAATCCTTCATAAAGGTCACTCTCTTTAGGCTCATGGACATGGTTTCCATTTTTACTTAGGGGCTCTCCTCCATGTTGTTTCCTCCTCTCATGATCAATTTTACTTTTGATTCTCTTTCCCTAGATCTGCTACATGATCTCCTACCCCTTTCCTTCCTCTTGCATTCATTGAAACTTACAAACATGTATGGTTTCAACTTTGTCATATCTGAATTAATCATATTTAGGATGGCATCACTCTCTTCTTCAACTCACACTTCTTACACCTCTTGCTCTAGTTACTTTTAGCCATGTATGTTTCTTCCTCCCTCTTGTCACTATGACCAAATAACATTATTGTTGTCATAGAGGATGTGGTGGTTGACATAGCATGGGAGGAACACAAGCACTATTCTACGTTGAATGCTTGTCCTATAATTATCAAGCTCATTATTTCCATAACACTCAAGTGGAAATCAATGTAGTTTAAGGGGAAGTGTGCCAAGAACATCAGGTAATTATGGATTAGAAGGTTCTCGATGTTCTTGCAGCTTAGACCATGTACATTGCGAACACTAGGGGGCATTAGAATCACTACCTTTATATAATTTATCTCTGTTGGAATGCCATATTACTTCTTAGGAAGGTTCTTATTTGTAGGAGGGAAGCACAAGACACCCTTATGCATAAGTTGGAGGAGCTAAATCTATTGAGGACGGATGTGGATGGTTGTGTAGAACATATATAAATGGGTTTTCCTCTAGGTTCTAACGAAAAGACCCCACTACAAGGATGCTAACTAATCAATCTATAGAACTAAATGTATTCTTGATTTATAGGTTTTTCCTTATGCCTGTTATCTTTACTCATCTAATAATTTTGGTCTTTATGATGTTCAATCTCAGGGTTAGCTTTCCCACATATGGGAAAACTAGTTTTTTCCTTTTAGTCATATGTGGTTAGTGTTGGAAATGCATCTTCTTACTCATTCATTTGCATCTTTGTTAGTTTCCTCATCTATTTTCTGAACAATGGTTGACCAACAGTTTTATTCTATGGTTGGTCTCCCATGTGGACGGCCAAATATAATTAGAAACTTTAATGGGTTGTAAATTATTGAATTATGACTAGAGGAGTTAATATTTTTTTGTGAATTAAAATATCTTTCCATTAATCAAACATAAAAATTACATGTAGCCTGGAATTTTAACATCCATATTCCTTTTATCATAAAATGAATATAAATAATGGCCTATCAACCAAAGATATATTAAATCTACCAATGAATAACAAACTCTGAGTGAGTAACAATGACAATAATTACAACAACGAACATATTCTCTGAAGATTCGTGGTAAAAACTTTAGGTTTTTTGGGTTGAGAAGGAGGAAAGGCATCCGGCATTGGTATAACACACCCTCAGTTGATTAAATTTTATCCTTATTCTTGGCATGACCTCAATGAGAATCCTAGTAAAATCTTTGGAATATTGCATATGAACTCCTAAATGTGGATTTGAAAAAATCATTAGGCATTAATTGTTTGAATCTCGAATATGAGATATGACCGATAAAGATATTTAATATGATGATATAGCATGGATTATAAATATTTACCAATAGAGGTCTTTTCTATAGAAATCGGGTATGGGTCATCCAAATCCATGTCTCCTCACAGGTCACGAGTCTTATCATCTTCCATTTTGAGCTAGTTGGCTCCTTTAGTAGATAATTTTGTTGATTACCTTCTAGATTACTTTGTTTGAGCTTCGTTGGGGATGGTAAAGACTTGGGAATACTTCTATCAACTGACTATGGGACTAATCGATTACCTTCTTATGTCGGGGTCTCATTGAGAGAGGAAAGAAACATGAAAATGTTTCCAGATCTTGGGCTATTAACGGAACTTTTTTCTCCCTAAGACCTCAAATTGATTCTCCTTTGGGGGAATTTTTAAAAAATCTATACCTATTTATAAGTTTATTGATATAATAGTAAATTCTTTGCAATCAATGGATATTTCAAAAAAAATTTCCATATTCACGACAATAAATGCTTCTAAAAGTGACACTTGATAATGTAGTGTATATTTCAAAATATGATCCTAATAATAAATGTCTATTGAAGCTAGAAGAAGATGTGAAATTTTCATATAGACACAAATCCTTGAATAGGATGTGTTTATCCCTCTCCCAGATGCTTCAAAAACCTTGGCAAAGCTACCAATTGCATGTTAATTACTTCAAATATTTATTCCTCCCAATATTCCTTTAGAAGGGAAAATAGCCAAACCCATAACATGGCAGTAAGCAAGTCTTCCTTTTCAGAATGATCATTCTTTCCAAAGTCCCACGAAGAGCTTAACATTATTAAAAATGTAAGTCCTTAGTTCAAAAACATTCATTATGTCCTCTAAGATGGAAAATATTACTTTGAATATCCCTTTTGCTCATAGATTCAAATCTATTTGTCACATGAGGTTCCATTTATTTTGGATCCAATCAATTAGGGACTTTTGAGAGTGCCATAATCTGATGAACTTGCAAACGAGAGAATGATCCTCTGTATATTGAACATATTTTGCAATTTTGTTGGATTTTACATCATACATTGGATCTTGCACAACTTTCGGCAAGCAACACCCTTTAATTTTATTTTTCCAAAATAATCGAAATAGTGGTTTCTCTAACTAGAAAATCCATTTCCTATAGCTGAACTCTGAAAAGATATTGAATGATAAAAAATTTCAGAAATATTTGTAATCCATATAACATTCCTACCAACTCTTAAAAAAAATTAAATCATAAAAATTTTCAAAAAATATTATAATCCAACATTCCTACAAACTCCTGCGGAGCAGAAATATACATTAATAACTACACAGAAATAGGCCCAGCTCCACTCCAATATCCATAAAACTAAAAACATTTCAGAACCCATAATTCCATAAAATACTTCTTCTATGAAATATTATTTCATAGATTTTATTTATAACTTTCTATTTAATATGTATTTAAACGCTCCTCATCGTGTTGTAAGTGTTGCTATTTAACGATAGCTCGATTTAAGCAACACGAACGACGAGATCCAATAACCCAATATATAATGTTTGTTATTAATATTTTAATAAATTAAATCTTTATTTGATTTAAGATATATATTATCATAATAGTATATTCTAGAATTTTTTATTAAATTAAAAGAATTTAAGGAAATATTAATTTTACATTAAATATAATTAAGATTAAAATATACATTTCATTTTCTTAAATTAATCCATATAAAATAAATTTATGAGCGGATTTGTTGGTAGAGTCTAATCATATTATTATATTTAAATAAAAAGTAACGAATATTATTTCATATAATTATATGTATAGGTTTGCTTGTAGTTTTGTTATAGGTATAGGTTTCATTGTAATTTTGTCAAATTTTAAAATTTAACTATTGGTTTGGCTGTAATTTTGTTAAGATTTATTTGTTGGGAATTCATTTTTAATTTTTTATATTTGAAAATTTGTTTTATTTTCTATATTATTATTTGTTTAAATTAAATATTTTAACACAAATTTTATTAAAAAATAATTTGCTTCAAATTTAGATATTTTATTCATACTTATGTAAAATTTAATGAAATTTAAAAAAAAAATGGAAAGTAAAAGAGGAAATATAACCCATATCTAAATCGTCAAAAGGTATTATATCTATATGCTACTATTGTTTTATAAAAGGAAAGCATGTAAAGCATGTATCATAATGTTTAATTTTTTTAGATTTCTATCTAAAATAACATAAAAGGAAAGCCTGTAAGCCTGTATCATAATGTGTAGTCTTTTTAGATTTCTATCTAAAATAATAATGGTATTCACAGATGGATAGAAAATTATTGCATTTCTTAAAATTTTAAATTTTAAAATTATTGTATTTTTCTAATTATAAACAAATAAATTTGTGAAAAATCGTTATATAAAACTAATTTTCTCCATTTTATTAAAAAATAAATCGAAATAAAAAATAAAAAGATATAATCTTTTAAGCTAAAGATATTTTATCATTATTTATAAATATTATTCATAGTATTTTTATTTAGTATTTATTTACTCGTAGTATTTTTTTAAATAATATTAAAAACCTCAAAATATTATATAATAATTTACCACATCATAAATTATATATCATATAAAAATATTTTTAAAATAAATGTAAACCAGTAATTCTTTAATATAATTAACATTTTATTATTCAATTTTTTTCACTAGAAAAAATCGTAATTTTATTAATGAAACTAAAATTACATGTTATATATGTTAAAGGAGTGCCCATCAATCAGTCCTCACTGGTGATCAAAGATCATACAAAAGACAACAAAAATACAAATGAGGAGAAAAACTAAGCTTTTCTCCATTTCTTCTTCTCAACCTTTCGTCGGTCACCTTGTGTTGTTGTCGTGGAAGTTGCAAGGATGAGCTGATTGTCTATAGCTGGTTTTCCATTGTAATTTCTATATCAAATTTGTATGATGTATGATATCGTTTATTTCCACAATTGTCTGAGGCCCTTCTGATTCATAACCGGCTACTCCAGGGGAATTTGTATATCAAATGGATCATGTGAATCATTACCTTGTACATTAGGTTCATTCGCTGTTTTATTTTTCTCATTAGGAATGGGATCATCCTCTTCCTATTATGCTTTCTTCTTGGACCTAGATGGGGGAAATTACCATCGTTTGGGTTTTTTTCCAACCTTATTATTTTTTTCGATTTTCTTTCTTGGCATCAAGGCATGTGTTTTGTAAATGACCAGTCTATCTGCAAATTCATCATCTGAAAGAAATTTTTCATAATCTAGGTGTTGCATCCAATTTCGTTGATTTTGCATCAGTTGGATGCATTTCGGTAATCATTTACTAAGATCTACTTCGACACAAATGTGTGCGAAGGTGTAGAATCTCTGCTCCAATAGTTGTGTATTTTTTTTTATGTTTCACCCAATGATGTTCCTAATACCTTCTTCTAGGAGTGAAGGGGAATATTGTGCATCCTGACCCATACGGGCATTTTAGAAACAACCATGGTGTTTGCATAAAATTATGAAAACCATGGCGTAATGAAGAGACCAGTGGATCCCCAGAACCATGGTCCTTCTTGGAGTATAAAGTCTCTAGCCTCTGAAGATGGAAATTTGAAAATGAATAACCCTTTGTAGCAAATATGAATTACAGATTTTGTGGTCCAGTTTGTGAATATCCAATGAAAGAGCTCCATTCGTTTAGGCCAAAATAGTCAAGAAACAGAATATAATAGCTTGTGATTCATATGTAGTACAATGTTCATCTATTTCTAGTATGTCTATGGTCGATTCTGGTGTATGGTTAAGTTGCTCCACTATGTAAGGATTGGGGGCATTGTGAGCTTCTTCTGGTGGAGCAATAGCCATTTTTTTCCCTTGAAGGATGTTCTTGTAGGAGGGACCTCCATTAATGTGTTCTTGTTTTGAGGAGTTGCTACCCAATGCTCCCCCGTAACCTTTTGTTTTACCATGTTCCACAACTCCACCTCTCAAATGAAAATTTAGGGTTATGGTAGACCCAGAGCTAATGAAGTGATCCTTAATTGACCAGTTATCTTGTAGTGTTATGCCTCCAAAACTCAGGAATTGTAGATTTAATGGGTATCCCAATGATTTTCAGATGTTTTGTTTCAGTTGTATCACCCACTCTATACCGTGTACCCAAAATAAAGTTTTTTTTCCCAATAGGAGGTCTAATAAAAAATTTGAAACAAGGATGCAGATACCTAATGCAGAGTGTCTGATTCCATTTTTTGTATCGATTTTGATCTAGTTCTGGAGGCCGAGTTAATAGTGAGTTCAATTTGGATTGATGGCTAAGTTGTTTCCAAGGAAAAATCGAAACAATGTCTCAATGAAGCAGATTGACTCATTTTTCCTTGAGGTAGCACATTTTATTATATTGATGCCGAGATATATATCTAAGGATGACCAAATCAACAAATTCAAAGTGATCAGGGACATGGATGTCTCGAAAGGGCTTCTGTGCCACTAGCATTTTTCCATCCTGCGAATAGGGAAAAATAGGCCCCAAGTATTATGGACATAAAGGTCTAAGGGAACCGTTTCACCTTCAACAACCACCGGCACAATGCACTAGGACAAATATAGCAGGGCAGTCCATCCTGTCGTAGCAAAAACAATAGATTCAATAGGATGATTAGGCTGAAGTTGGGCAGTGATGATATTCGATGGTTTAATATCACATGGGAAATGAAATCCCCTTGATTGGAGACAGTCGAAGTGTGAGGGGTGCCTGTTGATGCAAGTTTCATGGAACCAAGGCGGCGAATCCTGAATCGCCAGCACGTGATACCTCTATCCAGGCAGTGAATCCAATTGGGATGAGTGCCCGCATAACCAGGGTAGCCATTCCAAATCTCTGAGAGCAAGTTCGAGTCGGTCGAGGGAGTACCTGAAAAACCAAACAGAGAAACCCTACCACACTCGCGCTCCATTTTTTTCCCATAATAAAAATGAATCTAGATTCAATTTATTATTCAATTATATAAATATAATATTGTTATATCCTTCAAAATCATGATATTTTATATTTTTTGTTTAATTAGAAAATTTAATTAATTCATAATTATTTAAGTAATTATTTAATATAATTAACATTTTATTATTCAATTATATAAAGACAATATTGTTATATTCTTCAAAATCATGATATTTTATAATTTTTTGGTTAATTAGAAAATTTAATGAATTCATAGTTATTAAATTACAATATTAAAAAAATTTCCTACTGATTATGGATGCCAAATCAACAGTGTCGACTTTTGACTGGTCTCAACATCCCAACTTTCTTAAAGTAAACACTATTCTAACTAGGGTGCTCTTAAACAATTGTCTGAAAAGTTTGACAAAATTATCCATATCATTTGCTAGCTATGTTAACATACATATAACACAAAAAAATAAAAATATGAAACCAAAACTTCAACCAATATCTCTGGAAATGATCATTTTGTCAGATGGAGGACATTACTAGAGTTGAGTCTTGTGCACTAGAGCCTATTATATGTTTGAGGACACACTAGAGATTGCCTTCGATATGCACTAGGAGAGGATTGAGGTTGACCAAGGAGTGGTGGTAGAATTTGAATCTCTAAATTTCATTGAGGCATGCAATTATCTCATTACAATCGTCATAAAATTTCTTTAAGTACTTAGCCTAGGAGAACCTTCATTTTCAGATGAAGACTGATGGAGTTTGAGTATTCACTATGTTGTCCCTAGTATGACTAGGATCATGCACCCAATTAAGAACCCCAATTTGGATTTCTGGATCAAAATAGGCCTCATGATCATTTGTGTTTAAGGACTTCAATATATGTATTTCTACCTAAATTTCAAGGGCGGTGGTAGAGTGGAAGACGATGGTAACAACTTCAGCTTTTGCTTGAGCTCGAGGTTAGCTTGAAGGATTGCGACCTCTTGAACCCATCTAGTATAGCATCTTTTGACATGGCATATGAAATAGGAATAAGTTATATAGAAGAAAGATAAAACCCCCATAGGAGGTGAATACTAATATACCGAACAAGACATAACCAGGGGAGAGCTAAGAGGGAGGTTAAGGACAGGGTGTAGATAAGTAGAGGGAAGGAGTGAGGAGATAATCATGAAGGAGGTGATCTCAGGGATGAGTTCCAGGCTTTAAATAAAGGTCCAATAAACAAGAACAATCCTAGAGTCTCTAATTCCATGAGGTAATACAACACACCAAACACTAAATGCTACTATGCAAAGAGAAATAAACTCATAGTATGATACTGACTACACATAAGAAATGTTACCCATTTCCTAACATCCCACTAAGTGTGGAGAAGTAATTTTGGAGACCCCCTTCTGGATTGGATGATGTGAGTTCTTTGTATTACTATCTTTACCACCTCATCCCTCCACCTAGTGTCAAACATTTTTATATTGAAAATGCTTGTAGAGTCGAATCTTGGGGTACAATGATATATTTTAATATTTTAAATGGTCTTACAATGATATATTTTAACTTATTTAGAGGTATATATTTTCGCTCAATTTAGCGATTATTCACTGGATTTGCAAGTTAAACCTGTGTAGTTTATATAATCAAAGTGCTCAATAAAATTCTCAAGTCATTGAATTCTTTTATGTATTAAAAAATGATATATATATATATATATATATAAACTACTTTTCAAATATGTAAATCTTTTTTCAAGTTTTCCAAGTCTAAAAATCTAACTGCACTTGCTAAATTTATGAATGGTAATATTATTATGTATGAAATATATATATATATATATATATATATATATATATATATATATATATTCTTTTATTATCTTTCTTTCCAAAATAAATTTTTTATTTACAAATTATATATTATATAATGGATAAATGATTATGATTACTCTTCCTTGTAAAAATAGACATCAAATTACAAAATTAAATTAAATGTTATATGTTTTACAAAATTTTGTAATAATTGAACTACTCAATCTTTAGTATCTCTTCATTATACCACATACAATTAAATTAAATGTTAAAAAATTTGTAAATAATATAATTGATCTGTGATAGATCGCAAACAATTAAATATACCAAAACAAAAAAAATTAGTCTCAAATTCAATTAATACGATGTTACGTTTTACCGAGTCGAAACCCAACCCTTAATGAAAGATACGTTAAAAAAACATCGCGTCCCTTACCAAATTTGATTGTAAAGTCAAAACTGCAATGAAAACACATGTTCAAAAAAACATCACCAAAAGCATATTCTAACTCTAAGCATATGAGAACTTATAATTATCTAAAAGTGATAAGTATCTACATATTACGCATGCGAGTACGCAAACCAATTGTTTTGATATGAAGTCTCTATTAAAAGATTGATTCCATAGATAGAGTCTATTGATTCCATCGAATGTCGAATAGGTGGTGCCTGAGCGAAAAAACATGTACAGATATACTGTTAAAGTGCACATATATATTATTAAAAGAATTAGTGTGTTTTATATATGTAGTCAAAATAGCTGTTGTGTAGATTACGCTTTTTTTTTCGTTCTGTAATATTTCAGAGAGTAATATCTCAATCTAACTGTTTTGGATCTTTGAAAAGATTTTTGAGAAAATAGAAAATATACCTGATAATAAAGTCAAGTTCTTTATTATTATTATTATTTGTAAATATAATAATATTTTTTTAATTCTTTAAAGTGAAATTATATTTTTTTAATTATTAACATGGTTTTTTTAATATATAAATAAATTTAACATTCGAAATCATTTTGAATACTAGAATTGAATTATATAGATGATTTCAACCAACTCATATAAAAAGATTTATAGAACTGATATTACATGATAATAGAAGCGTTAAACACACTGATAATACATAGTGTTAGGGTTAAATTTATTGGCTTGTTAATGAACTGGATAACATATGCTAAATAATTGATGTGTCTAGTGTTGTGTAATTGTCGATCTCATGTGTGGTCAATCACATTTAAGTTTTGAAATTTGAAAATAACATGTCTAAGTTTCAGAGGTTTTGAAAATAACATAATGTCCATGTGATAGGAAAATATCATCTACCTTCTAAAAAACACGTGGTAGGAAAATATCATGTACCTTCTAAAAATTTCATTATAGGAACGTATAAATGGGGAGAATTTGAAGAATAAAGATTACCTATTTAAATCGACCAGACACATCTTACCATAATATGATGATTCATCATACCAATTATGTATTTATCAGCTTGATCAACGAAAGGGTTCACAATAAAATTTGAATTATAAGCCGAATTATCCAATCGAGGGGAATTGAAATTTGAATGACTTCATCGCTCTCGTCATTTTACCAGATAACTGGTAGATCATGAAAGATGGAGATTGATGCGACGAATCCCTTCAATTTATTTTTTTCTGACTATTCGCGTTTGAGATTAAAACATATCATTTTTTTATATTTGTGTACAACCCTACAATGCAATTGCTTATGAGTGGCCTTCGATGATAAATTCTTTTCAAATGATAATCTTCCAATGAACACAGAAATTACTCTTACAAATCCATCACTTCAAACATCCGTACTTTGAAATTGTACGTATCAAAAGACTTCTTACAAGCACTTTCCAAAGCTGGAAATTTTTGTTTTTATATACGGGTACTAATTATTAGTTATTGTGACATTTAGCATTCATGTTCAACTATTAATCTGTTCTGTACATTTTTGGCTTTATAGGGTAAACATAAAGTAGTTGTATGTATTGCGTTTGGTAGATTTTTTTTTGTTTAATTTCTTTAAAATCTTGTAGGAATTTATTGAAATTACAGGTTTGATAAGTAATCTCTGCATAAAAATGTCTTAAAGTTTTTTATCTAAATAAATCTATATATAAAGTCTCCATATATATAATCAAAAACCAATTTAAATAATACAAATCAATATAATCTAAAAAATCACACTAAAAACTAATCCAAACATAAACATTAAAATTTGTTAGTTCCGAAATAATGACATGAGCCTGCATCCACCAAGGGTTCAAATATTATTGTTTTGCTGAGTGGTGACGTCAGCTTGCATCCATGAGAGCTTCAAATGCCGAGGCTTGTCACAATTGTTTATTACCATTGAAATATATCCAAATGCAGAGGCTCGACCTCACCACACGTTATTACCATTGAAATGCCTTTTTCACAGTGTCCGCAATGTCAGCCCTAGGGTTTGCTACCTCTACGTGTTGCATGATCCTCGCACTTCATTTTTGGCGTCTTCGTCCTTAAGCGCGGCCCTCCTTGCAACGAGAAGGGTCTTCGGGTTTTCTAGATAATTCTATTAGTGTAATGTAATAGGGAAATAAAGGGTGTAAATGAGATTTTCCATGTTAGAATTTCTGAACAATTTCGAACACAGAGGAAAAATAAAATTCCTCTTCAACAACACAAAGATTTAAATAAAATGAGTTGCGGACAAAGATGTGATGCATAACATATATTTCATTAATAAAAAAAATGGACTGTTACAAACTGAAATTCTTCTTCAGAACTACTTTGTTTTAGATTATAAAAAATGAGATGCTTCTCTCGGCTGCTTCAACAACACAGTGCTTCAACAAAAAATTGTTTTTTGCTCTCTCTGTCTTTGTTTCTACCTTCGGGAAAATTACACAATACACAGTCTTCACAATTGCACTCACGAAAAATCTATATAAAACATTACAATATGTATATATATTATAAATATTTCATATATATATATATATATATATATATATATATATATATATCAAAATTTATAACCAAAGTTAAAAAAACAAAATTTACCGCGGTAAATAAAACGTTAACCCAAAGTTCAAAATTAAAACATAATGCGGTGAATAAAAATTAAATCAAAACATTACACAAATTTTCCATGGGGTTCAATGGTTATGGAAGAACTAATTTCTATGCCCCTCGAAAACAAATTGATTGGTGACATCACCTCCTCCGGTGGGTTGCCTTCGGCTTTTTTCTCAAGCTTGTTCCCCCCGGAATGTGTTGCTGGCTGTGCGTTAATTCAAGACAAAAGGTTGGTGGAGAATTCATGGCGGGTAGATAAGTGTTTAATGCAAAGGTTGTGTGGAGATCAGAATCACGATCTGCAAATCTGGAGGCTGCAGTGCTGTACTTCGAATTCGGTTGTTCCTGTCATTCAAATTCACATTTGAACTGAATTCTCTTCCTTTTATAATCTCTACAGTTGGAATTAAACTCCAACACTCCCCCTTAATTACAATTGTTGTTCTCTTGCATACCCAATCATTTCCTGAGATAGTTAAAACTCATCTGCGTTAATGCTTTTGTGAGGATATCAGCAAATTGTTTCTCTTTCCTGCAATGCTGCAAAACAATCTCACCATTATTAACCAGTTCTCTTATAAAGTGAAATTTTGCATCAATATGCTTTGTTCTCTTATGGAAGACAGAATTCTTTGATAAAGATATCTTTGAGATATTATCATAATAAATTGTTGTTCCTTTCTCCTATTCATGACATAAATCTCTGAGCATCCTTCTCATTCATACTGCCTGGCACGCTGTTGTTGTTACTGCCACATATTCTGCCTCTGCTGTTGATAACCAACTATTGGTTGCTTCTTGGAAGCCCATGAAATGGCCTCGATCCAAAATGAAACACATATCCAGATGTTCTCTTCCTATCATCTACAATTCCAGCCCAATCAATGTCATTATATCCATTCAATTTAAAATTTTCAGATGAGGAGTATAAAATAGCATACCCCTTCATTCCATTAACATACCTTAGAATCATCTTGGTTTCCTGCCAATGACTCTGTTTTGGTGTTTCCATGTATCTGTAAATTAAACTTACAACACACATAATATCCGGCCTAGTTGCAGTCAAATATGTAAGGCTGCCAACTATGTTTTTATACAATGTCGGATCGACATTCTTGCTGTGATCTTCTTTGCTCAATTTTAACCCCATGACAGTTGGAGTTACAACTACATTATTGTTCTGCATGTTGAATATTTTCAACACTTCTTCAACGTATTTTTCTTGGGAAATATAAATCCCATTTTCATTTTTCTCTACTTGTATTTCAAGAAAATATATCAAAAACCCAAATCATTCATTTCAAATTCACTCTTGATTACTTCTTTAAAATCAGCAATGAGAGAAACTTCATTGCTAGTAAAAATTAAATAATCTACATATAAAACAACAATAACAATCTTACCACCATTTTCTTTTATGTAGATGTGGGTTCTCCATCACATTTCCCAAATCCATTTTCAGTCAGGTAAGCATCTATCCTACAATACCATGCTCTTGGTTCTTGCTTCAACCCATAACGATATTTCTTCAACTTGCATACTTTGTGCTTTAGTGTTCAATCTCATAGCCTAGAGGTTGTTCAACATATGCCTCTTCTTTCAAAACTTCATTCAGGAATGAATATTTCACATCCAATTGGTAAACCTTCAATTTCTGTTGTGCTGCTATGGACAACACTGTTCTCATTGTTTCTATCCTTGCAACCGGTGCAAAGGTTTCTTCATAATCTCTTCCTTGTTGCTGCTTGTAGCCTTTGATGGCAAGTTTTTCTTTGTGCCTTTCAATCTTGCATTCAGCATTTCTCTTAGTCTTATAGACCCATTTTACTCCAATGACTTCTTTACTTTTAGGGAGGTCCATTAACTCCCATGTATTACTCTTTTCTATTGCACCAATCTCTTCGTTCATTGCTTCAATCCATTTTTCTTCTTTTACAACATATTCAAAATGAATTGCGTCATCAACATGACAATATAAAGCAACTAAAGAGTTCAGGCCAACACTATCATTTACCTTTCCTTGTTCATAAATCTCACTCATATTTCTGAATCTCGGTCTTTTTGGTGTACTTGGCGTTCCACTTGAACTCGAGGGAGTTTCAGTTCCCTGTGGTGTGCTTCGAGAATAAATTCCTTGATTTCTCAAGGCTATTCTCTTTCTAGATTGCGGTGTGGTTTGTTCTGCTTGTGGTGGTGGAGGAGGAGCCACCAAGGAGGGATTACTCATTGATGTCCCTTCCTCTTTTTCTTTGTGAGACACACATGTCTTCACATTCATTGTTTTCTGTAAGCTTCCATCCCAAGCTTCTGCTTCAATAAAATACACATCTCTACTTATTATTACTTTCTTGGTGGATGGGTTATAGAGTTTGTATGCCTTGGACTCATCATTGAATCCAAACAAGATACACTTCTCCCCCTTGCTGTCAAGCTTCTTTCTCAATTGATCTGCGACATGTGCATATGCCACACATCCAAAAACTTTCATGTGAGTGACAAAATTCTTTGTTCCACTCCATGCTTCTTTCGGAACTCTGTTCATGAAAAATTTGGTTGGGCATCTATTTAAGATATACGATGCATAATTGACAGCTTCAACCCAATAATCATTTGGCAAGTGTTTTTCCTTCAACATACTTCTGACCATGTCCATGATGGTCGTATTCTTCCTTTCTGCAACACCATTTTGCTGAGGTGTGTACCTTGTGTTAAATTTCTTGTGTATGCCATTTTCCCTACAGAAACATAGGAACTCTTCGGAGATGTATTCTCCACCTCTGTCAGGTCTTAGAACTTTGATGTAGTACCCACTCTGCTTCTCAACAAGAGCTTTGAAGTGGCAGAACTGTTCAAACACTTCAGTGTTTTGTTTCAAGAAATACACCCATGTCTTTCTAGTGTAATCATCTATTAATGTCAAAACATATTTATTGCCAGCTAAAGATGGTGTTTGGATTGGTCCACATAAATCTGAGTGGAAAATCTCTAAGGGTGTCTTTGCCCTTATACTCTTCCCTTCTAGAAATCTTCCTCTGTGTTGTTTTCCCAAGATGCAGCCTTCACAAAGGTTGTACGGTTTCTCAATCAGTGGTAATCCTATTGTGATTCCCTTTCTGTGTAACAAGTTCAGGCCTCCGAAATTGAGATGTCCAAATCTCAAGTGCCATAACCATTTTTCATCTTTCACTTCCTCTTGAAATACCTCTTGTGTTACAACAACTACATTTCTTCTTTCCTTCAAGTCTATTCTGAGCTTGAGTGGAAGCATCCTATTGCTTCTCATCTCCACCTCTGAAATGACTTTCTTGCTTGGAGGTATGTCCATTATTGTGCACACATCACCTTTAAAGAATTCATTTTAGCCTTTGTTTATGAGTTGTCCAATGCTCAAAAGATTACATTTCAAGCCAGGCACATAATATACATCTGGCACAAACTTTCGTTCTCCTTTTCTTGTCAAGATACTTACTCCTGCTTTTCCCATGACAGAGACATTACTATCAGTCCTTGTTGTTACTTCAGATTTAACATTTCCATCTAGATTGGAAAACATTTCTATGTTCCTAGTCATGTGGTTACTACAACCTGAATCTAAGAACCATACATCATCTTGTCTATCTTCTGCTACATTACATGTTAAGAACACATTCTTCTGGTTCTTTTCTTCTTTTGTAAAATTAGCATTTTGCCTATTATTCATGCCATTCTCCTTTTTTTCTACATTCATTGGAATAGTGTCCATATTTCTTGAAATAATGACATTGGACTTTGGATTTATCATACCTTTGTCCATGAGCTTGATGTTGGCTTGAGCCTTCATTCTGGTTCTGATCGCTGCCCCTTCCACTCATGCTTGCAGGGTTGTTTCTTCCACCTCTCTGTGGGCTTCTTCCTCTTCCTCGGTTGTTTGATCTGCCTTGACTTCTTCCTCGGCCAAAAGACATTTGAGTCTTGAAAGCTTGTTCCAATGAGGAATCTGTTCCTCTATTCATTCCGTGTTCATGAGACATCAGGGATGCACTAAGCTCATCCACTGTAAATACTGAGAGATCATTTGTCTCTTCTATTGCCACTACTATGGCATCAAATATTGTGGGTAGACTTCTCAATATTTTCTGCACTATCCTTCTTTCTTCAAGTGTCTCTCCATGAGACCTTATCTGGGTAACCAACCCAATAACATGAGTGAATAATGAGTCTATAGTGTTAAACTCTTTCATACGGAGAGTTTTAAAATCTCTCCTCAGCATTTGCAGCTTTGCTGTCTTCACCTTCTCCATGCCTTGATAGGCTGTTTTGAGAATATCCCATGCCTCCTTAGAATTTTTTGTTGCGGCAACCCTTGGGAAAATACTCTCATACATTGATTGAAAGATATAGAAGAATACTTCGGAGTCCTTCTTCCTATTATCTCTTAACAAGTCTCTTTCTGCTACTATCAAAGCAACAAGTGCTACTGCGTCTACCGGTTCTAGGTAGCCATTCTCAACTAGCTCCCATATGTCATGTGAAGCAAAGAGGGCTCTCATCGTGATTACCCAATAATGATGGTTCTTCCCGTTAAATTGTGGAAGTTGGGGATTCGTCAGGCTGGTGCCTGCTGCTGCCATCGTAACTGTTAAAACATAGCAGTTTTCTTAACTTTGTTAAAAAAAAACACGAAACAATCAAACTCTTTTGATTGTGTAAACAAACAGAAGCTTTCTCTCTACTGGAAAAATATGCTTCAACAACCTTCTTACAGCTTCTGCAGTGAAGAGCGGTCTCTGCTTCGTTCACTGAACACCTAGAATAGCTCCGATACCATATTGGAATTTTTGAACAATTCCGAACACACAGAGGAAAAATAAAAGTCCTCTTCCACAACACAGAGATTTAAATAAAATGAACTGCGGACAGACATGTGATGCAAAACATATATTTCATTAATAAAAAAACTGGACTGTTACAACTGAAATTCTTCTTCAAAACTACTGTGTTCCAGATTATACAAAATGCGATGCTTCTCTTGGCTACTTCAAAAACACAGCGCTTCAATAAAAAATTGTTTTCTGCTCTCTCTGTCTTTGTTTCTGCTTTCGGGCAAATTACACAATACAGAGTCTTCACAATTGCACTCACGAAATATCTATATAAAACATTACAATACGTATATATATTATAAATATTTCATATTTATAATATATATATATATATATCAAAATATATAACCAAAGTTAAAAAAAAAGAAAATTTACCGCGGTAAATAAAATGTTAACCCAAAGTTAAAAATTAAAACATAATACGGTGAATAAAAATTGAGTCAAAACATTACACAAAATTTCCATGGGGTTCAACCATTACGGAAGAGCTAATTTCTATACCCCGAAATGATTGGTCCAGAGGAAGGTGACGTCAACTTCTTTGGTGGGTTGCCTTCTCCTTTGTAGCTCAAGCTTGCTGCCCCACCAGAATGTGTTGCTGGTTGTGCGTTAATTCAAGACAAAAAGTTGGTGCAGAATTCATGGTGGGTAGATGAGTGTTTAAGGCGGAGGTTGCCGTGGAGATCCTGACCACGATCTACAAATCTAGAGGTTGCAATGATGTACTTCAAATTCGGCCGCTGCTGTCATTCAACTTCACATCTGAATTGAATTCCCGTCCTTTTCTGTTCGCCACAGTTTGAATTAAATTCCAACATGCCATTGATTGAAATATTGGTCCTAGGTTGGGACTGCTCGTTTGTATTAAATAGTGAAATATTTTCTTTTCGTTTTGCACCGATCTAGTTCCAATTACTTCATATCCTTGTTCTTAAATTGTTCAAATGAGGCACATCCAGAGAAGCATTGTCTTACTACAAAGACTTGTTGTTTCACTTCCTTTAATTAAATACAATTACATGAATCCTATTTATGTTTCTTACCCGTGTTAATGAAGGTTATAACGCAATGTTTTTCCTTTTATTTGGTCTTACTTGTTAAATAAATTTATATTATATTATTTTATACAACATTTAAAAATATTAATAATTAAAAAAAAATTGATTTTAAGAATTTATGTAATTCTTAAAAATAAATTTTTATGTATATCTTTTAATACTTTAATTATAAAAACATATTATATAATTTTTATTGAAATACATTTATATATTACAAGTTATTGAATGAATTGAATGATTAAAAATATGTGTTTCTTTTTATAGTCAAAACTATAAAAATAAAATATATATACCTTCTAAACATAATAATTTGATGATACAAGTTCAAAACAAGAAAGATAAAATATATATGCATTAATAATCTAATGATGTTAGCAAAACGAGTACGACGCTGCTCCCTATTGCCACACCACTCCCGGTCATATAAACATTTTTCTGCACATGGCTTTTGAATTAGCATGGGGCTGCATATGGTTGTCCAGAAGTGTTCATGAAAAATTCAAAGTCAAATTCGTCGTGGTCATCCCCGGACATCTGCACCACCAAGCAATATTGGATCGTTACAACTTCAAAGCATATTACATAGTGCAACCAATACTTTGCCAGCAGAGTCACTTAATATACACATTAACTTTTCCGAATATGCATGTGTTCTTGGAAGCAAACCCTGCACCTCCAAACACAATACAACATAACAAAATATTATTGAGAATTTATTACATGAACAG
Organism: Pinus albicaulis; assembly: GCA_034641835.2. Classification (NCBI taxonomy): domain Eukaryota; kingdom Viridiplantae; phylum Streptophyta; class Pinopsida; order Pinales; family Pinaceae; genus Pinus; species Pinus albicaulis. Next base: position 474,994,361 of record CM076576.1, on the reverse strand, counting down.
CAGAGTCAGAGGTATAAAAATTAGGAAAAAATATAAAATAATAAATACCAGAAATGGGATCGACCTTGAAGCTGGAGCAACTCCCCTTGGGACATGACATTATGAAGGGCCCAACTGGGATAGAATAAATCATTGAAGGCTGTACATTGGCATCCCATTACCATGGGACACATCATTACCATTATGAGAACCAACCATGGCATGATACACCCTTCTTCGTATCTTGGCATTGCCAGGTCCGGTAGGTAGTTTTATCAAGCTAGTGATGAAAATGTAAGGAAGTTATCCAAGGAAAAATCAAGATTGAATATTATATTACATTACATTAGTTTATTAAATAAATTTGTATTATATTATTCATAAAATAAATTTTATTCATCTATTGTGAAGTAGACTGAAGGATTGAAAGAAAATATTTAGGTTAGGAATTAATAGTGAAGAAAAATAAAAGAGTCCAAAAGAGTTATTAATAAGGTATTTAAAATTTGGGTGGAATTCATTCAAAATAGAAGTTGAATGGGTAACTTTGCACAATCATAGTGCCCTAGAGGTTTTTTAGGGTGCTAAATCCATATATACAATCCAAAAACTAGTTTAAACAACAGAAATCAAGTTTCTACCTCAAAAATTTTCACCAGATTCTAACACATGAAACTCCAAAAATTCTCACTAAAGACAACTCCATTAATAATCATAATTAAGATATTTTTCTGAATTATTATTATTAATTTTTTTTATAAATTATTTGATTTTTTGTTTAATTTTAATTTCATATACATTAAGTAATAATTTTTTGTTTTTAATGATTTATTTTAATTTCATAATAGTTTTTATTTTTAATATTATAAAATAATTATAATTTAATTAAATAACACATTTAATAATTTTTTTTTTGTAAGTAAGAGTAATTCTATTAGTAAAACATATGGTACAAAGAGGCTAGGGCCTCAGTAGTTGAGGCCATCATTAGTGGCATAAGTCCAGAAAAATAGAAAAAATTGAGCTGCCCCTGTGGGGAAACCAGCCCATGTAAAGTTTGAAATGCTGCCTTTGTAGAGGAAACCAGCTACATGATAACATAAGCAAGTACATCCCAAAACATCCAAAACAAGAGAACTAGAAAAATTGACTTGGACAAGACCTGTAAAACTAGATACCATAATCAGCAGAAGGAGATTCTTCAACAATCGAGCACCAGTACTCATCATCATCAGCGAGAAGGGGGCCACGTAGAGTCACTGCAACATCAACACCGCTTCCTCCTTCCAGCTTGCACATGTCCTTGAGGTGGCTCGAACTGCCTTCACCCACCGTACTAGAATTATGCCCTGTAGGTGCTTGAGGAGGATTCACTTTCTCAGAGGGACCAGACTCATTGTTCGGACGCATAGGCGAGGAGGGGCCAGGAGCCACACCAGGGATCTCATGAAAAGAAACAAAGATGGTGGCCACGATGAGAGGGCGGTCAGAGCTGCATTGGAATTGGAAGTGGGCAGTGGTCGGGTTATGCGAGGAGACAGAGGCTGTGAGGTGGGAAGGAGGAGGTGCCATCTGCTCAGAAGCAATGTGCCGAGGGGAGGAGGTGGAAATATGACCACGTCCACTGTGGGTGTTGGGGTATCAACCCCAGAAATGCTTGAGAGATGACGAAGAGGAGCTGGACGTGGATGAACGCTGAGGGCAAGAGGAGCGGGCTCTGGAATTTCCTCTTTGGCATTGCATACGATGCCTGAGCTGAGGCATGTTAACACTCAGTAGATGAAGGGCGTTCAAAGCAGAGGAGAGGACAGAGTTGGCTGAGGCGAGCAAAGAAGTGGAGGGAGAATTGAGGTCCAAAGAGGCAGAGAATCTCAATGGACATAAGAGGCTCTGAGAGTAATGGAAGTCAGGGAGAAATTCAATACAGCTTCCCAGGTTGCATCGCCACCCATAAGATGTGCGAGAACTGGGATCCATAGCCTCAAGGGAGCAACTAGTTCACAGAGGTGAGAGCAGTGGTGGCATAGAAGCAACCAGGAGGAGCCAAAGCGTCACAGGTGAACCAGGCACAGAGACAAAGTGCTGAGGAGGAGAGTTAGAGTGCGGCATTTTGTAACGATAAAGGCCTCGATGTTCGCAACGACATAAATTCCGCGCAATGTGATGGCCTGAATGTTTTAATGTAGAGGGGCTCCATAAGTGAGGCCTGTGGGTGGCCATGTGGCCTTGCCACGCGCCGACCCACAGGCCAAGCGTCGTATGATCAGGCATTAACACCCACATCTGAGGCATATTTAATATTATTAATATAATTAATAATAATAATTTTTAATTTCATAATATCTAATTATTAATAAATTAAAACTAATAATAATTAATATATAATTTAACTAACTAAAAATCCAAAAAATATCTTGATATGAGTTGGTAAAGATAATTAATAATTAATATAATTAGTAATCGATATTATTATATATTATGTTATAATTAATAAGATAAGAATAGAAAATATAGTAAGTAATAAATAATTAAAATAACATGAAATAAATACAAATAAACTAACTATTTACAAATTAATATTAACATTTATTTATTTATGGAAAGAAATAAATAAATATTAATAAAGTAAATACTTATTTATTTTCATTTTATTTTATAATTACTAATTTAATTAATTTTATTTTATTTAATTTTCCTAGGATTTATATTAGGTTATTTTTTAATTTAATATTTAAAACAATCGATACTAATAATAATTACTAATTAATTAACTTTTATTATTTGCAAATATAAATTAATTAATAAAAATAATTATTAAAAGGGAATACTTTAATTATTAAAATTAACAGTTGAAGCTAAAAATGCCTGAACTCTAGAATTCAATAGAAGAGAAACAAATGTGAGATGTTATTCCAAGAATTTATGTATTACCCAAGAATAATAAAGAGGGAATTCCCCTTAGACCAATTGTTAATACCATAGGATCCCCCTCCTATGAATTGGCGAAATATGTTGCGAAGATCCTTAAACCCCTTGTTGGAAACACAGACTCCTTCATAAAGGACTCTAATGATTTATCAAGCTCATTAAGGATGAGAGGGTGGAGGAGAACGAAATTTTGGTAAGCGTTGTTGTGGTATCGTTATTTACCAAGATTCCTTTAAATGAAGCAGTTGACATCATTAAAGAAGTCACTGATCCATAAAAGACTAAGCTTGTGGAGATTTTATTACACTCCGCTTTTCTCAGCTTCTAAGGGGAATACTCTAAGCAGGTATTAGGTGTCAGAATGGGATCTCCGCTATCTCCTATTGTCTCCAACTTATACATGGAACACATTGAGAAGGAGGTCCTTGCCTCCTCTCCCTTAAAACCAACTTGGGGAAAAATATTTGAAGAGAAATCCAGCATAAAGTGGACTCGTGGGAAGGATAATCTTGAGAGATGTTTTAATCACCTTAACTCCATTTCCTCAAATATTAAGTTCACTATGGAGGTTGAAGTAAACAGGAGCATTCCTTTTTTGGAAGTTCTTGTTACCACGAAGGATGATGGAACATTAGGGCATCAGGTGGTTAGAAAGAAAACTCATACTGACAGTTATCTTCATGCTGAGTTATACCATTATCCAACTCAAAATTTTGGGGTCCTTAATACTCTTGTTGTTAGAACCATGAGGATATCTGATGCAGAGCACTTTAGTGAGGAAATCAATCACTTGTCGTATGTATTTAGGGGTATAGGTTATAAATAAAAGGATATCAAAAAATCCGTAAAAAGAGACGGGGGTTCGATCTTGTCTCACAAGCGTCACGAATCTCAGAAAAACGGTGGTAGGGTTCTTCTACCATACAAAAAGCGTGTTGCTGATAAAATCACTAGGGTTATAAAGAGGAACGACATTTTCGCGCAATTTTCAGCAGCACGAACAATAAGACAAAGAATATGATCAGTTAAAGATAGTATAAGCCCTGAAGAGGTTAAGGGAGTTTACAAGATTAAATGTTTGTGCGGGAAAAGTTATATTGGTGAAACGGGCATTCTCTACAAAGAAGACTTAAAAACATGAAGTTGATATTAAGAAAGAGAGATCTTGCATCTCATCTGTTGCAGAGCACTCCTTCAAAATTAAGCATCTATTGCATCTAGAAGATGCCAGGATCGTTGCGAGAAAGGAGCACTATCGAAGAAGGAAAATTAGAGAGGCCCTTGAGATTATAAAACATCCTTATAACCTTAATAGGGATGGAGGATGTAAAATCAATGACAGTTGGAGTCTTCTTATTCGACAAATTGGTTCCTCAAATTCGCCATCCTCCCAGGTATAACATCTTAGGTTTGTTTCTCTTCTATTGAATTCTAGGGTTTAGGATTTTTTAGATTGAGCTATTAATTTTAATAATTAAAGTAATTTCTTTTAATAATTATCTTTATTAAATAATTTTTATTTGTAATTAATACAAATTAATTAATTAGTAATTATTATTAGTATCTATTGTTTTAAATATTGAATTAAACAAAAATCCCTAATATATATCCTAACAAAATTAAATACAATAAAATTAATTAAATTAGTAATTATAAAATAAAATGAAAATAAATAATTATTTACTTTATTAATATTTATTTATTTATTTAAATAAATAAATGTTAATATTAATTAGTAAATAATTAGTTTATTTGTATTAATTTCATTTTATTTTAATTATTTATTAGTTAGGATAGGATTTTAAGTTTGTTAGATTATATATTAATTATTATTAGTTCTAATTTATTAATAATTGGATATTACAAATTATTATTATTAATTATATTAAATATAATATTAAATTAAATTAAAATTAGTTTATAATATAAAAATGCAAATTATTATGAAATTAAAATAAATCATTAAAAATAAAAAAATATTACTTAATGTTTATGAAATTAAAATAAAATAATTTATATAATAATAACAATAATAATAATAATTCAGAAGAATATATTAGGTCTTTTATTTTTTTTCACTATTAATTTTTAAGTTAAATATTTTCTTTCATTTAAAAATCTGTCTTGAAGATGGATTCTCGTTGGGATTCGCAATGTTCACCAATTTTCTTTAATATTGTCGATAATCTGAAAAGCTCTTCAATAATTGATAACCACAAGAATTTAGAAATATATATATATATATATATATATATATATAAGATTACATTATAAAATAATTAAAAATATTAATAATTAAAATATGTTTTTATTATAATAATTTACATAATTTTTTTAATTTAAAATATCAATTTTTTCAGAAATTTGAATTTAAATGAATTTAAACCTTATATATATATATAATTCACATAAATTAAATATTTCATAATGTAAACAAATTTTCAAACTTTGCAGGCTTAAAAAAAAGCTTTGCAATCAAGAAATTTGATCCTCTCTAAATTTATGGGTGCTAATATTAATATTTCAATCTCTCAAAATATAAATCTTTTTTCATATTTTGCACGTTTAAAAGAAAGTTTTTGGTCGAGAAATTTGATGTATTCTACGACTCTTTTTATAATCACTAGACATTCATTCTTTTATTACCTGTCTTTCTAAAATAAATTTCTGATCGGTGATTATGATTTATCTTTCTTATAAAGAATCAAGATGAAATTCAAACCAGAAAATAAAATGTTATGTGTTTTACTAAATAATGTAGTTAAAATAACAAAGTGAGGAAAAATCTATGATGTAGAAATTAAAATAAAACGAGTTAACGCTTTCACTTTTATATATGGTTAATTATATATTAATTATAATTAACTATCAACCACCAAGTTATTGCGGGAAGCTTTGGAGGGTAAACTGAGTACGTTTTTGTAATTTATCGAGCATAAGAGGTTGATATTTCATATTGGAAACGCTTTTGATTTTCGCTTATACTTGTTATTCCAGATTAACCCCAGAAACATACATTAATACACAAAGAGGTTGATGAGTATTTATGTGAAAATATAGATACATAAATTTTTTAATGACGCGAACACTGGTTGCACATAGAAATTCTAGAAACAACCAGAATCATGGTAAACATTAGTGGCCTAGGTTTACTAGAATAGTTATTCTAAATAAACAAAATTATTTGTATCTAAAACAATTTATATGTATTCACATATTGCCAGTGATATGGGAGTGGACTGGCAATATGGGAGTGGATTTAGAAGAGAAAAGCATGATTTTTTTATTAATTTTTTATTCTCGTGAAATTGAAATCAAAATTATTTATATCAATTTGTTTGTTTTTTTTTATATATCACATTTTATTGTCTCTTACTGAGTCTAACAAACTTACATATAAGTGCAAAGCAAGAAGAAGATGCATAGAAGGTAGAACATAAATCTAACAACTCAGCTAAAAATATCCAATGAACCCAACAACTCTGCGAACACAAATGTAGAAAATTTGAATAATAATCATCCAATTGTGTTGGGTTAATAGATTTGCTATTGTTTACCTATAAAATTTTCTAAAGATTTTTATTTATAGAATCTTTTTTTTTTTTATGAGCTGACATTAACTATTATTTTGATCAAGGACAGACAATGTTACACATCACACTGGGTTATATAGTGTGTCTCTCAGTGCAAACCTCATACTCAGCTGTAGAATGCGCCTCTCGGAACAACCAACCTAAATCCATCTGAACTCTGGATCTATCAAGTGCCAAGAGAGATTGAATCTCTCAAGCTGCAAACCTCTTTTTTGAGGAAAGGTTTTCACCTCAAGAGATTTGATCCCTCTCGGCGCTTTATAGATCTAGAGTTAAGATAGATATAGGATGTTTTTAGTCGTGTGCTACCAAGGAAAATCTATCGAACATATGATTAATTTGATCAATAATATATAAATATATATAATATTAATATAACAATTTTATATATGTTAAATATGTCTTAGATTTATGAGGTTATTTTAATTTTAAATTTTCTTAGTTACTTTAGTTTGTTGAGATGATAAATATTGTTAATAACTTAAATGATGAAAAATGATAAAATAAAAATTTTGATTGCAAGGTAATAATGTAATACTTTTGAATGATAGAAAATGTGAATAATAATAATGTAGTCAATTACAAACAATCTTCATTGTAATCAATCTCAAAATATTTTCTTCTACTATGATTATTGTCATGTTTGTTAGTTTTGTCATGTTTTGTTAAGCATAAAACATTTAAATATTGTCATATTTTCATAACCGTAAACCATTTAAATATTTAGCTCGAGTTGTTGTAGCAAAGATCATATCTTGTCACTCTTGCTCTCCAATATTAATAGGTTGAATTACTATAACACAAAAATTAATGTACATTGTCCATAATATTTTGTTCTTACACTGAAATAAATGCACACTATTAATCCAATCACTTTAAAATTAATGTACCCTCATACATCCAATTACAATAAATAACATAGTTATTCGGTGCTCAATTTCAATATAAATAACAAAATCGGCTGTAACGAAATCATTCCTACATATGATGTTTATATGCAACCCAAAGCATGGTTAGCATCGCATGAACATACAATATTAACTCTGAAAATATATGCATATCAATATCACATGAATGCAACATCAGCATCACATTAATATAATATCAATGTATGCAATGTGGGAACAAACCCCTAATTGTGGATTTTATCTCTTCATATTTAGGGATTTCAATGGTGTATTATTTACTAAAAACATGAATTTCAATGCATATAGCTCGAGTATCTCTATTTTATTAACTAAAAATATGAAGTACAATCCAACTATCTTCATTTATCTTTTTTGTTAATTCACAATAGGAAATACAACTTAAACTAAAATCCCAAAAAAACTACAATTAGGTGAACATATAAGAATGAGAAATCTCTTTCACCACCTAGAGTCAAATGGAGGGAATAATATAGGAATATTTGGTATAGGAATATTAGTTTTCATGTTAATACCCTCTAACATCCATTAACACCCATAACCTTGACATATTTTTTTTTAGCAAGGATGAGATTGAGTGAATCATAATGACACAAGAATATAAATAGAAAATCACCCAAACAATACTAAATTCAATTCCTGAAATGCTTAATATAATTTTCAAGGTTAACTGATACATTGTATGACATATTGAATTGTACATTGTTATAACTTCGAGGTTAATTGTGCATTACATGACATATTGAGTTATCACAATTCTATTCAAGAATTATTATACGGATGATTGATTGAGGTTGTGTCTACACTCTCAGATTTAGTGTCGATATTTGTCTCACATACACCTGGTGTCATTTACATTTCAACCCGGTGGACTCATACAATACCTGTAGAACCTTCTCGACCTCTTCCACAAGAAAATAGTGGTGGCATCATAAACATTTGGGACTATGCTCACTGTTGATCGACCTGTCAGGAATTAGATGGATCTCGTGCTTTGTTCAGGAATTAGGGTAACAAAACCTAACTCTCTTCCGTCTTTGAGACCTCGTTTTGCCGCAACATGCCCTCGGTTCGACTCTTCAACAGTTTTGTCGTGATGGCGTTTTGTGACACTCTCGTTATCGCCCCTCCTATGTGTGAGGTAAAAAACAGTTCACCTTTACCTTTTACAGTCAAGTTTTTCATTTAATTCCCATTCCTTCGATTTAGTACTGTGTTATTAGTATTTTTATTTTTCGTTCAACCAAGTTTTCTAATGTTGCAATGTTTGGCACTGCAGGTCTCATCCCGACAGGAGCTTCCTACTCTCGAAGGCAAGAATGGTCCTAATGAATCTTCTCATCACTCTGAATGGGTATTTCCTATGATATTTTACCTTCCATAATGACTCGCTCTCTGTTTTACAATGGTATAATCAGTACTAATGTTTAACAACTTCTCACTTACCAACATGTGGTGGAACCCCTTTCACCTCATCAGAAATCCACGCTTCAAGCCCTTGACGAGAGTGACACCATCCAAGGTTTTGAAGGTCTCTTCGCCAAAATCACTCGGGAAAGTACCCTTGGTTGAAACACTCATAGAATATATATTTTTGATTATTGGTTTGTTGTTATACTAAGGGGTTTAAACCTATGTTTGAAATATCTTTCCAAATTGCTTGCCTCTCAATGGGCTTCTTTGCATATCTACAATGTTTTTTAATAGGGATTATAGTTTTACACATTTTTATATGAGCTTTTAATCTCTCCGTCGACGTGTGACATATTTTTGGAGCTAGCTGTAATTATGAGGAGCCAATGTATTTGTTACCCTAAGCATTTTACGATATTAATGTCGAGTGTTGCAGGACTCTTTTTTTATCTGTTATGGAAGACAATATTTATGCATATACTTATAGAACAGTTACGACCCTTCGAGTCATGTCTGCCGTTTTCTAATTAATATTAGAAAATTTATGGTTACAGAGATTCTTCAATGATATTTTTTGGTCAATTTGTTATTCAATCTGTTCCTTTTTCTTATGGTCAAACCTTGCCCTTCCCTATGGTTACTTTGGTTGTAATATTATGAAGACTATGTCAAGGGCTTTTCCTCCTCAATATGTGTATGAAAATAAAATTTTTCTAAGATTCAGTATTGTTTTTCTGCACTGTTAAATTTAGTAGGGATTCATTTTTTTAGGAATGATTTCCATGTACAATCATTCAGGTTTCCAGCTACAATTATTTATAGTACATTTTTTTTCTGGTAACTTAACTATTCATTTCCATTTTAATTATTCGAATGTAAATACTTTTGTGTGATGCATAGTTAGTTGTCTTGAACTGGTTTTTTTTTTTTTTTTTCTTATAAATACTTAACATTGTACTTTCAATACTGCTAGAGATATTATTGAATTCCTAGTCTTATAGTTCACTCTCGGTACTCAAGATTTTAGTCTCGGCATCTACACAACTCATGGCATGGTCCCAGAAGATGAAGGAATGAGGATGGGTCAATTACCAACTAGGGTCTTAAAACTCTACTACTCTTTTAACAACCAATAGAGTAATTACCCATAAATAAATAATGTCATCTAGTAGAGAAAATTATAATTTACAACCTACGATTTAGCAGAATACACATCACCTGTAGTTCGTGTAAAATCCCTCAATCATTTTACGAAACAGATACATGTTTACAGTAACCTTAAATATAATAGAAAACTCTATTCATTTCCAGGCACATAACTATTTTAACTAAAAAACTCATAACAACAAAAATTTCACGTATTCATTTTCTTCTACCACGAGTTTTGAGATACTTATTTCAAATTAAGTCAAACTGATGGTGACCGCCCAGCCATGAGAGATGCAATAACATCCTCAACTCCCAACGTGCTCCACACCAGAGCTTAATGCAGTAGTGTTAATCAGAAGTTGACATCAAGAGTCTTGTCTAGCCTTCACTTCTCCGGGGTCACAGAGATCCACTAGTTTTTAAGATAGCTCTGGAGAACTCTCTTCTGCAACATTCTGTTGTTTAACCCTTTTCATTTTTTTTTCACCAAACCCCTTCTCCTCACTGATATATTCTATTTATCTTCAAAGAAAAAGGTAATTGTTTCTTTTTAACTTCTGCTTCCAATTGCTCTTGAGTATTGGAATTATTTACTAGTCGGTTATAGTAATTCTGAATATAAATATTTTATTCATGAAATATAAACATAATTTCAATAAAAATGTCTTAACACATTTACCATTCTTTCTCTTAATTAAAAAATGTAAGTTGTGAGAGGTAAAAGTAAACTAATTGAAATATGGGGTTGTTACATCTCCCCCCCCTTTAGGAAAAACATCGTCCTCGGTGTTTTATTCCATATTGTAAAAAAAAATTGGTACAATTCCCATATAAAATATTCATCCTCCAAGGTAACCTCCTCTGGGCTAAAGTGCTTCCACCGCACTTTAACCTGGGTGATGACTCATCTCTGCAATGTTATTTGTCTCCGCTTGAGAATACGTCAAGGCTTTACCAGAAATTCACTGTCCGGTTTGACCTACATCACGAATATTCAACAATTAATACATATACATCCCATTTCCAAGAACAAATTAACAGTTACAATTTACATGAAAATCCTGCCAATTAATTACATGTTCGGGATCATACATATGTCGTTTCAGTAGACATACGTGAAACACATTGTGCACCCTTATGTGACTAGGTAAATCCAATCGATATGCCACCAGCCCTATACTTTCCAAAATTTCGAATGGCTCACAGAATCAGGGAGAATTTTTTTCACAGGTACTCCACCTCAAGGTTCTTTCCTTTGGTTTAATTTTGACATAGATGTGATCTCCCACTTCAAAATCCCGATAGTTTCTTTTCCGATCAACATAAACTTTCTTCGTATCCTTGGCACCTTTTAAATTCTGCCAGATTTTCTTCACTTCGCGTTCCATGTCCTCCAAAATTTTGGGTTCAAGCATTAACTTAGTTTCAGGACTACTCCAATTTATGGGTGTCCTACACTTTCTTCCATATAATGCCTCAAATGGACTCATGTTTAGGGACTCTTCGTATTCTTTATTGTATGAAAACTCCACTAAATGTATGTAGTCTTCCCATTTCATGGGTTGCTACATAACATATATTCGTAACATATCTTATAACACTTGATTCACATACTCAATCACCTCATCCATTTGTGGATGATAGGAAATACTAAATTGAATTTGTCTTTCTAGACTGGTGAAGAGTACCTTCCAGAATGCTGAGGTAAACTTCACATCCCGATCTGAGATGATTTTTTAGGAATACCATGTAATATCAACACTTCCCTCATAAATATATCAAGAATTTGTATGGTTTTATAGCTAGAGTGAACTGATATGAAATGAGATCCCTTATTGAGTCTGTCCACCAACACCATTATCGAGTCATTATGACTCTTGGTTCTAGGTAGAACCATAATAAAATCAAATGAAATTACTTCCCATTTCCACTCTAGTACATGTATGGGTTTTAATAAACTAGCAGGGTGTTGATGTTCAATATTAACTTGTTGACATTCCAAACATTTAGTTAAGTATTAAAAAATTTCTTTGTGCATCCCAGGCCAAAAATAATCCTTTGGGATTGATGTCAACATCTTCTAGTAACTGGGATGGGAAGCATAAGTACTTTAATGATACTCATCTAGGAAACTTTGTCTCAAGGCCACTTGATTATGAATATATATATTTTCTCGAAAATTCAATAAATTCTCACTATTTACCTTATATTTAGACTATTTTCCTTGGTTGTCTTCTTGTTGCGCTTGCTTCCATAGAAACTTATATTCTGGATCTTTTTGCGCCTCTTATTTAATTTATCCCTCAAACTTAAATTATACTCGGTTATATTGGAGCTCATAAATATAGTGCATCCTTCCACTTAAAGCATCAACAAACCGGTTTTATTCACCTTTTACATGTTGAATTTTGAATTCAAATTCACTCAAGAATGTGTTCCACCGTGCTTGGCAAGAATCTAGGTCAGACTACTTGAAGTAACTAGTCAGACTATTGTGATAACCTTGAATGGTGAGCCAAAAAAATTAACTCTAAGTCATAAGTGAAGTACCTATGTTCATGCTCCTTTAGTTTTCATGGATTCATATGCAATCACTTTTCCATCTTGGGTTAGTACTGCTCCCTCTCCTCCTTGACATGCATCTGTGTAGACCTCAAATTCCTTATTTGGGTCAGCTATCTTTAATATAGGGGTAGTAGTTAATAATTTCTTTAATCGTTCAATATTTTTTTGGAAATCACTTGTCCATTTAAAAGTTTGTCCCTTCTATTGTAAGGAAGTGATAGGATATGAGATTTGAGAAAAACATTCAATGAAACATCTATAGTATCCTGCTAAACTTGTGAAGGAACATATGTCCGCTACGTTCTTAGGTACCGGCCACTCCATGACGGTCTTTATTTTCTCTGGGTCAACCGATATCCCATTAGCTGAAATCACATGGCCTATATACTAAATTTGATCTTTATAAAAGTCACATTTACTGAATTTGGCATTAAGTTGGTGATCCCATAGTACTTTTAGCATAATACATAAATATTCTTTGTTTTCTTCCATGGTCTTTGAATAAACTAGTATGTCATCAGTAAAAATAAAAACAAAATTTTCCAAAAATGGATGAAAAATGACATGCATAAAACTAATGAAAGTTGCAGGTGAATTAGTTAATCCAAAAGGTAAGACCATGAACTCACAGTGCATGTATCGAGTTCTGAAGGTTTTCTTGTATATGTCTTCATCCTTTATCCATATATAATGACATCCAGATCTCATATCTATTTTGGGAAATATTGTTTCATCCTTCACTTGATAAAAAAAGATCATTTATCGGAGGCCGCTAGTAATTTTTTTTAATGGTCAGCTTATCAAGCTTCGTGTAGTTTATGCACATACAAAAAGTACCATATCTCTTTTTAACAAAGAGTATGAGAGCCCTCGAGGGAGATAAACTAGGAATGATGTACCACTTATCTAACAGTTCTTGTAGTTGCATTTTTAATTCAGTCAACTCGGGTACACTCATTTGATAGGGGCTTCATATCAAAATCCCAAAATTATTTCAAGAAATACATCAGTAAATTACTGAATCATAGGGATGTTTTCCAATGTAAGGGTTTTTTCCTTGGAATTGGAAAATACCAATTGAATAACATAAATCGAACACCCCTTTCTAATGCATTTTCCTAACTAGGAAGCATTAATTGGTTGTATTTGAAGGGGTTTATTGGTTCCTTGTATCGATTGGCAAGTCCCATCATCAACCAAATAGCTGATGGTTTTCTGTTTACAGTCCACCAGGGACCAATGCCCCACCAATAAATCCATCCCAAGTAATGATTCATAGGAACCCAAGGGTAAAATATTTATATCTGTATTTATACGTTGATTTCCTATATCTAGGGAAAATTTGAGACTTTGGCATTTACTCTCCTATTTGCCCAAGTTACTAATTGCACAAGCCAAGGAATTCTAAATTTCTGAATTTGTAAATTACATTTTTCAACTACCTTGGGGCTGATGTTACTTAAAGCACCACCACAGTGAACCAAAATAGATATAGACTGGGAAAATATATTACCTTCGAGTTTTATCATTGTCAGCTAGTAGTATTCTTGCTTTTATTATAACGTTGCGTTGATCCTCAATATGGTTCTTTCCACATCTCCAACAATGGATTACTCTTGCAGATTATCTACAGACTCATTTTCACTCTAGTGGGGGAATTGTTTTTAATAGTGAGCCCCACTGTAGCCCAAAAACTACAAGGGAGGCATTTTTGTTTGAAGATGATCTAGCCTATTGGAGGCCTCCGTAAGCCTATATTTTTCCTTCCACATAGATCTTTGTTGATTCCTTCAAGGTTGCCTACTTGACAGATTTCTTGCAGATTTCTAGAAACTACCTCATTTGGTACTATTAAAACTCTGAGTCCCCTTCTCACCTTTCTTTTGCATCCAACTCTTCTCAAATTCCCATTTCTATTTCGAATGTTCATAACACATCTGTTCTTTTCAGATCACTTCATCCATATTTTTTGGATTTTACGAACTCTATTCTTTATTTCATGTTGGCCAACAAACTACTCAAGAATCAATGTACCTTTTCTTTCTCATCCGGGAAATATCATACATACCTTAATAAGGAAGTGAATTTTGTGATGAAATTGTCAATAGTCATCTGTCCCAACATTAGATCATGAAATTATATGGATTTTCCATCATAAAAGTGTTTTGTTAAATATTTTTCCTTAAAATACTATTGGAATTCGTCCCACTTCACGTTCTGATATTTTATTTCTTGAAAATTATTAAATTCCTCCAACCATAAGGTATATTTTTCTCTAAGTAGATAAATAGCCAATCAGGCTTTAGGTTTACTTCTATATTCATAGACTTGGAAATACTTATTCATTTTAATAAGCCATTTTTCCACAACCTCCTCTTATTTTCCATCAAAAGTGGGAGGTTTTATCTTCCTGAATTATCCTTGTAATTCCATTTTCTATTTCCTCATTTCCTGGTGATCTGAAACATCGCCTGATTCTACCTTAGTATACAATCTATTTTTTTTACCTCATTTAGTATGGCTCCCTTAAGGAATATCTTCGGCATGTTGTTAATGCTCACCCTCACCCTTGGTGCCTCGTTCCGGACTAGGTTGATATGTGAGATGATTCTTCCTATCTGAGAGACTCTTTAAAATTCTCTCTTCCTCATGCATTAATCTCTCATTATCATTTCTGACTCAAAAAATATTGGTCTACAACTGCTGGAAAGTGTCGAGTAATATTATAGTCTAACATTTTTTCTCTTGTAGTAGTCTACTGGTTCGATGATGGTGGTCCACATTTAACTGTACCCAAATTTCTGGGTTAATTTTTGGATTTTGCAGGGGATTAGTTTTCTGTGTTGCTCTGGGCATGTGATTTCTAGATACCCTGCTTATTGAAACTTGTCACCCGCTTTCTTCCATTCTTTCTATCATTGTGCACAATTTCAACACACTTGTTACAATGGTCATTTGGCCAATTTTTCCAAGTATAGTAACTTAATCTCTGATACCACATGTAACATCCATTAGCAGCCATAAACTTGACATAAAAAAAGTAAAATAACTAGTATGAATTTGACTACATCATAATGATATAAGAATATAAATAGAAATCACCCAAACCATATTAAATCCTATTACAAACATGCTTCTTAAAATTTTCAAGGTTAATTTGTATATTATAAGACATATTGAATTGGACATTGTTATAACTTCAAGATTAATTGTACTTTATATGACATATTGAATTATCACAATTCTATTCAAGAATTATTAAATGGGTCATTGATTGAGGTTGTGACTACACTTTTGGCTTTAGTGTCCATACTACTCCTACAGACACCCAGTATCCTTTACCTTTGAACCCGGTGGACTCGTACCATAATTGCAGAACCTTCTCGACCTCTACCACCAGAAACTGGCAGTGGAATCACAAACATTTGGGACTTTGCTCACTGTTGATCGGCTTGTCAGGAATAAAATGGATATGGTGCTTTGTTCAGGAGTTAGGGTAATGAACCCTAACCCTCCTCCGTTGTTCAGACCCCATTTTTCCGCAACACGCCCTCGGTTCGGCTCAGCAAAAGTTTTGTCTCTATGGAATTCTGTGACACTCTCATTATCATCCATCCTATCCATGAGGTGAGAAAGGGTTCAACTTTACCTTTTTAGAGTCAAATTTTTCATTTATTTTCCATTCCTTCGGTTCTGTATTGTGTTCTTTATCTTTTGATTTTTCTTTCATCCAAGTTTTCCAATGTTGCAATTTTTGGCACAACAAGTCTTATCATGATGGGAAATGCCTGCTCTCGAAAGCAAGAATGGTCCTGATGACCCTTCTCATCACTCTTAACAGGTATTTCCTCTGTTAAAATTCCTCCCATGAAGACTCACTCTTTGTTTTACAATGGTATAATCAGTACTAATGTTTGGAAAATTCTCACTTACCAGCATGTGGAGAAACCCCTTTTGCCTCAGCAAAGAACCATGCTTCAAGCCCTTAAGAGGAGCGGTTCCATCTAGGATTTTAGAGGTCTCTCCCCCAAAATATGTTGGGTAAGTACCCTTGGTTGAAACACTCATATAATATACTGTTTTTCTTCTTGTTTTGTTGTTCTACTAAGGGGGTTATCACTCTATTTGAAATAGGTTTTGAGAGTGTTTCTCTCTCAATGAGATTCTTCCCATATCTAATTTTTTCTGTAACTAGGATTATAGTCTACACATTTGTATATGATCTTTTAAGCCCTCTGTCAAGGTGCAGCGGAGTTTTGGAACTACATGTAATTACTAGGAATCAATGGAATTGTTACCCTAAGTGTTTTACGATATGAGTGTCGAAGTGTGGCATGAGTCGTTTTTATCTATTATGGAATATTATATTTATGTATATAATTATAGAAAATTTATGGCCCTTCTTGTTATCTCTTTCATTTTCTAATTAATACTTGAAAATTTATGGTTACACAGATTCTTGAATGATGTTGTTTGGTCAATTTGTTATTCAGCCTATTCATTTTTTTATTGCTTTTTTAAACCATTTCCCTTCCCTAGGGTTATTCTAGTTGTAATATTATGAAGACTGCGTAGAGGGATTTTCCTCCTTGGTAAGAGGATGAAAATAAGTTTTTTCTAAGATTAGTACATTCTTATTCTGCGCTGTTAAATTTAGCAGGGAATTTTTTTTTATGAATCATTTACATGTTCAGTCATTCTGGTTTCTGGCTACAATTATTTATACAACATGTTTCTTCTTGTAACTTCACTGTTCATTTTTTTTTTAATTATTCGAATGTAAATACTTTGGTTTGATGTGTAATTGGCTATAATGCACTTGTATTTTGTCTTGTTTTTGTCTTATAATAATTTAACACTGTACTTTTGCTACTTTTAGAGACATTGTTTAATTCCTAGTCTTATAGTTCACACTTGGTACTGAGGGTTTTAGTCTGGGCATCTACACAACTCATGGCATGGTACCGAAGGATGAAGGACCCAGGGTGGGTCATATACCGGCTAGGGTATTAAACCTCTACTACTCTTTTAATAACCAACACAGTAATTGAGCATAATTAAATAACTTTATATAGTACAAAACAATATAACTCACAACCTATGATCTTCTAGAATACACAAGACTAATAATTCATGGAAAATCCCTCAATAATTTTACAAAATAGATATGTGTTTACAATAATCATAAAGAGAAGCCAACTCTGCTTGTTTCCATGCATATAACTATTTTAACTCAGAAACTCATAACAACATAGATTTCATTTATTCGTTTGCTTCTACCATGAGTTTAAGATACTTATCTAACATTAAGTCAAACTAAAGGTAACCACCCATCCATGAGAGAGGAAATAATGTCCTAAACTCCCCCCATGCTCCTCACTAAATCTTAAGGCACCACTATTAATCAAAAGTTGGCATCAAGGCTTCTCTATAGCCTTCGTTTCTCTTTGGTCACAAATTTCCACTGGTTTTTATGCCAGCTCTGAACAACTCTCTTCTACAACATTTTTTGTTTAACCCCTTTCATTTTTTTTCACTGAACTACTTCTCCTCACTGAGAGGTTCTATTTATCTGCAGAGTAGAAGGTGATTTTTTTTTTTTAACTACTCCTTAAAAGTGCTCTGGAATCTTGGAAGTATTTACCAAACATTTTATAGTAATTCTGAATATCAAACTTTGATTCATGAAATATAAACACAATTTCAATAAATAGGTCTTAACACATTTACCAATATTTCTCTTAATAATATTTTTTACACTTCTGCGGTAGAAGTTATGAGACTGAGAAAACAGATTAACCACAATCTTCATTTTTTTGTCAACGTTTTGAGTGTAGAACAAGACTCATCCTCATGATAAACCTATAAAGAAGAGAAGAAACCAAAGATTATAAATAATGAATGATAGAATGAGAGGGTGACAAGATTCGACTGGGACAATTTTAGAAATGAGAAATACAATAAAATAATTTAATTTGAATTTTATTATTATTTTGATTAATAATATTTTTTATAAAATCTACGAATGAGAGTTCATAATAGAAATTTTTAAGCATTTATAAATGTAATAATATTATTTTATATTAATAAGAAATATATTTTTATGTGTTAACGATGCTAATTAATTTATTTTAATTAATATTAATATAATTTCGATGTATTACCCTAGTTAATTATAAAGTATGTTAATAGAAAAACTCAATGTGAAAGTTGATTAAATTTTATTTATCTATTTTGTTGGCAAGGGATTAAGATAAAAGTGTAAGAGGGAGAGAGAGAAGTGTAATTGGGGAAATATAAGGAATGACATGAGAGGAGGAGGTATAAATTAAGGGGTAATGAATACTAAGTGTATGATGTTTAGGGATGGAAGGAGTGATTTTTAAGTTTTAAAAATATATATTAATGTAAGATGTAGTTTTAATAATTGTTAATGTTAAGGTTAGTAAGTGTTAGTATTAATATTTAGGTTAAGTGAGGTGGAATAAAAGATAAGGGGAAGAAACGAAAGGAAGGTCAAGGCAGTATGAAATTAGAGGAGCATATATGTGAGAAGTGGGGCTGCTAGTGGAGGCCAATATTAGGGTCAAGGAAGAGGGGAATAATAAGGAAAAAAAATATAGTTTATTCTTTTGTCATGTGAGAGAGTAAGGGGATCCAATTTCTTCTCACATCCATACCTCCATCCCTATTGATGTTGTTGGGGTGTTTGATTATTTCAAAGTCTTCACGAATTTTACACTTGAAATTGTGATTTTCATTAGCGATTACCTTAGTATCTTCCAGGAACATATGGTGACAAGTGTTATCTGCATGGTTGGCCAAAGCTGAGGATTGAGTTATTCCTTTTCCAATGTCAGCACCATGTTCTTTAAGCTTAATTATAAACGAAATTCTTGTTTCTCCAATATAGAAATCACTGCATGAATAATTGATTTTATACACACCCTTTTGTTGGAGTTGCTAAGGTATGTATTTCACACACTTCATCATTTTTTTAATAGTTTTCATGGGGTTTAAGAGGTTCCAATGTATTTTTTATTGAGTACCTTATTGATTTTGTCTGTGACTCATTGTATGAATGGTAGATGTTCTTCGGCAACCAGAGGATCTTCAGGTACACGACTGGTCCTGGATCTAGATTTCTACATGGCCTCAATGAGGTATTTATTCTTATAGCCTAAGTTTGCAAATACCTTTCTTAAATATTCAATTCCTTATTTAGCATGAATGTGTTTCAATATTATAAAACCTCTATTGAAAATAGTCCTAAGGATACCCTTCTTTCGTGCTGGGTGGTCGTGTGAATCTGCATGTAAGTAATTATCAGTATGCACCTTCTTTATAAACACCTTATGCCCAAGAGATCCATATTTGTTTCTTATGAGGAGAATGTCTAGGAATGGGATGTTTCCATTCTTAACAATCTCCATAGTAAACTTGGTGTCTTCGGATATGCTATTCAAGTGGTTAAGGAATTTGTTTAGTTTTGAGTCTCCCTTGTGCCAACTAACACTTGTGTCATCAACAAACCTAGCCAAATATTTTGGTTTCAATGGGTAAGTATCAAGAGCTTTCATTTCAAATTTCTCCATGAAATTTTTTTCTACTATGGTATATAATGAAGATCCCATAGCTGCCCCAGATGTTTGCTCACAGATATGACCTTGGAAGGTAAGGAAAGTGGAATGAAGAGATTTCTACAAGATTTGTTTTTTGGGGGTCCACAACTTCTTTTACAACTTGGATGACCTCATCTAGAAGGATCTTAGTGAAGAGTTGGAAAACATCAAAAATTACAATTTTATCATCTGGATCCAAATTTGTTTTCTTTATGCATTCAATATAATGGTAGGAGTTTTTTTTTTTATGAATAAGCTTGTTTTTCCGACAAAAGGGGCTAGGGTACTAGGTACATATTTTTCTAATTCAAAGGTGGGTACTCTGATAGTATTAACAATAGGTCTGAGGGTGGTACCAACTTTATGAATTTTGGGTGCCCCATAAATTCGAGGGGTGACTTCATTATGAGGAGCCAGGTGCTTTTTTACTTTTTCACCTAAATTAAACTCCTTTATGGATTTTTTGACAATCTCTGTGATTTTTGAAATGGGTTTTTATTTGAGTTTCTTGTAACACCAAAATTATGAAGGTGGTATTTCATTTTTCTAACGTATTCTTCTTTATCCATCACCACAGTGGCCCCCCTTTTGTCAGCTTTAAAGATAACAATGTTATTGTTAGTCCTTAGGTTTTTTATGGCAATTGATTTCTCATGACTTCAATTATTTTTGGCAGCTATGACTTTTGTTAGAATGAGGGCACATTCTTGCCTAACATGGTCCTTATCCTCCTCACTAAGCACTTCGATTCCTTCTTCAAGGTTACAAATAATTTCTTCATTTGGAATATAGTGGGGGGGCTAAAGAAAAATTAAGCCCTTTTCATGGGACTTCAAATTCTTCTTTATTTAATTGATAGGAGGAAATATCATTGAATTTTAATTTATGTAAGAGAAGAGAAAAATTCAGAAGTCCTCATGCAGCTGAAGGTAGAGCTTGAAGAAGCCAAGAATATAGAAGACATGTTACTTCAGCAAATCAAGGATAAAACTCGAGAACAAGAGAAGCTGGAAGAAGAAGTAGTATGTTTGAGGAAGAAATTAGAAAATTCCTAGATGAAAGTGTCTACAAATTCCTCTCAAACAACAAACTCTAGTAAGTTGAACGAAATTCTAGATGCTCAAAGATATCCTCTTATAAAAGCTGGACTAGGCTATGAAGGAGAATCAAGTAAAAGCAAAGAAAAGGAAAACAAAAATATTATTTTTGTAAAAGAAGAAAAGGTTGATGAAGCGGCTCAAAAAATTCCTACAAAAGAAGAAACATGTAATGAGGAAGACAGAGATCAGGAGAAACCTCTAGTAACAAAGAATGCAACAAATACTAAGACAGCAGAAAAAGGATCATATACCCCTAAGTATGTCAAATTTGGAAGCCATCAAAGGAGATTCTTCCCTCCTATGAAGAATGCCACCTGTTACTTTTGCCACAAGTTGGGACACATTGCTGCATATTGTCATGCAAGGAGGACTAATTCAAGCCAGCAAAAGATGCAAACAATGAAGAGACTGCCTCAAGCAAGCAAATGGAGAAGACAAACTTACATCAGGTATGCAAATAGTTTCTATGGTTACTATTCTTATTGTAAGGAATTTGGAAATAAAATCATTGGGTGTAGAAAGTATGGAAAAATATTGATTCTCAACACCTCAAGGAGGTTTACGAATCAAGGAAATTTTACTTATACTCACGATTCTACAAAAATCATAATCAAATGTTGTGTATGTAATAAAATTGGACATATGCCTTCTAAATTTCCTCTCAGAAGATGTAGTTCATCATCTCACCAAAGATACCAAACAAAAGGATGCTTCCAGTGGAAAAAGAAGATGAATAAATGTGACCTAGCTCTAACTTCCCAAGACCTGAAAATCCAGTGGTATTTGGACAATGGTTGTTCTAAACACATGACTGGAGACAGAAGCAAGTTTATAACTTTTGATGAAAATAAATATAACAATGTTACCTTTTGTAATAATAAATCAGGAAAGATAAAGGAAAAGGCTCAGTCAGCTTAGATAATGGCAGAGGAAAGGCCCAAGATATACTATTTGTAGATGGGTTGAAAGAAAACTTGCCTAGTATCAGTCAAATGTGTGATAAAGGCTGCGAAGTTATTTTCAGAGAACAAGACTGTGAAGTCAGATCAAGCACCACATGTAAGACTCTGCTCAAAGGTGTTCGAACAGAGAGTAATGTTTACATTGTGAAAGAGGAAGATGAAGCATGTCATCTTAGCAAACTTGAGGAGTCATGGTTATGGCATAAAATGTTGGGACATCTCAGCATCGATCACATCATCAGACTAAGCAAGAAGAAAGCTGTCAGAGACATGCCAGAAATAAAAAGGCCTTCTAATACCATATGAAAATCTTGTCAATTGGGAAAACAGACCCACACATCATTTAAGGCCAAAGATGAGTTATCAACAAGAAGACCACTCCAGCTTGTGCACATGGACCTGTGTGGACCTTTAAGAACTAAAAATCCAAGTGGAGAATCCTACTTAATGTTGATAATAGACGACTTCTCCAGAATGACATGGGTTGCATTTCTCAAGAATAAATCAGAAGCTCTAGAAAAATTTAATATATTCAAAGCATTAGCAGAAAGTAAAAGGGGATGCAAGATAAAATGCATCAGATCAGATAGAGGAGGTGAATTCACATATTATGAATTTGTTGACCTATGCAATGAGCATGGGATAAAGCAACAATTTACTATTGTAGGAACACCTCAGCAAAATGGTTTAGTAGAGAGAAAAAACAGGTCGGTATAGCAAATATCTAGAGCCATGATGCAAGAGAGTAATATAACTCAAACCTTCTAGGCAGAAGCAGTACACACAGTCGTGCATATTCTAAACAAAGCCCACTTAAGGCCAAGCAGTGACAAGACTCCCTATTAACTATGGAATGGGAAACCAGCTTCAATCAAACATTTTAGAATCTTTGGAATCAAGCGTTACATAAAGAATAATGATGAAAATATTGGTAAATTTGATGCAAGAGAAGATGAAGGGATATTTCTAGGATATGCTTCCAAAAGTAAAGGGTACAGGTGCTACAACAAGACTCTTCGAAAAATAGTAGAAAGCATTGACGTGAGATTTGATGAAGAACTTCCAAACAATACAAGAGATACAGACTGCAGCATTCCATCAGACAACCATGAAGAAGAAAACCAAGATGATGATGAAACAAGCAAGACAACAGAAGATGTTGAACTAGGATTGAAAGCCCCATCAAGATACACTCAGAAGAACCATCTAGAAGATCAGATCATTGGAGACAAGAGAGTAGGGGTCTTCACAAGAAGGCATCTAACTGAATAGACAGAAGAGGTATACATAGCCATGTTATCACAAATAGAGCCAAAGGAATTTTAAGAAGCCAGCAAGGACAAGTCGTGGGTGTGCTATGAATGAATAATTGGACCAAATTGAGAAGAACAATACCTGGGAACTAGTTCCTAGACCCACTGAGAAAAATGTCATAGGATCAAAATGGGTATTCAAAAATAAAATGAACGAGGAAGGACAGTTAGTCAAGAATAAAGCAAGATTTGTCTGCAAAAGATATTCAAAAATCGAAGGACTTGATTTCGATAAAAAAATTTCCCCTGTAGCCAGAATGGAAGCCATCAGAATGTTTCTGGCCTTTTCATGCCACCAAGACTTCAAGGTATATCAAATGGATGTAAAATCTGCTTTTCTGAATGGAGATCTAGACGAAGAAGTCTACATGGAACAACCATAAGGTTTCTCTTTAACAGAAAAAGAACACTATGTCTGTAGACTGAAGAAGGCTCTATATGGACTGAAACAAGCTCCTTGTGCTTGGTACTCAAGACTGGATAAGTATTTGCAAAAACAAGGCTTTAAGAGAGGTGGAGTAGACAACAATCTATGCATAAAATCCCATGAAAATGAACTCCTGATTGTTGTAGTATATGTTGATGACATTATGTTTGGAAGTAACAGAGATGAACTAGCAAAAGGGTTTGATGATGAGATGAAATCAAAGTTTGAGATGTCCATGATTGGAGAGCTCAGTTATTACTTAGGACTTCAAATTCAGCAAAAGAACACATGTACATTCATCGCAAAGGAAAAATAATTAAAATAAATGTTGAAAAAGTTCAAAATGGAGGACTGCAAACCTTTATCAACTCCCATGATCATGAGATGCAAGCTGTGTGTTGATGATGGATCTGCTGATATAGATCAAAAACTCTACAGATCCATGATAGGAAGTCTGTTGTATCTGACAACATCAAGACCAGACATCATGCTAGCAGTAGGACTAGTGGCTAGATATCAAATAGCACGTAAACAAAATCATCTTATTGCAGTCAAAATAATATTCAGATATCTACGAGGAACTACACAGTATGGACTTTGGTATCCTAAAGGAAAAAGCTTCACCTTGATAGCATACACAGATGCAGATTGGGCCAGTTGTGTGGATGACAGGAAAAGCACAAGTGGAGGTGTATTATATCTAGGATAAAGTCTGGTGGCATAGCTAAGCAAGAAACAAACATATATTTCTCTATGTACAGAAGAAGCAGAATACATAGCAGCAGCAACATGTTGTACACAAGTCATGTGGATGAATAAAACCCTCCAAGATATGAAGGTATGCATTGATGAACCCCTCTCAATCAAATGTGATAATACAAGTGCTATAAGTATTTCAAAAAATCTTGTACTTCATTCAAAAACTAAACAAATCCCAATCAAGTACCATTTTCTAAGAGAACAAGTAGCACAGAAGGTAGTAAGGTTGGAATATGTGCCCACAAAAGAACAAACAATAGATATATTCACAAAACCTCTTGCTAGAGAGCCATTCGAATATCTGAGACATAAACTGGGGGTAGTTTCTTTAGATACTACTCTCTGAAAGAAAAAGGAAGCTTCAGTCCAGGGGGAGAGCAGAAACGAAAATATCATTCCAAGGGGAGATCAGCTAGCAACAAAATCATGAGACAAATCATAGGCGAGAGTTGAAAGCACACTGAAAAATGAGCAGCCCCTTGCCATTGATGTCAAAGGGGGAGGAAGAGCAAGCAGCAGGAGGAAGGGTCCTAAAAGGCAAACAGAGGAAGTGTATTGCCATCAATGCCAAAGGGGGAGACTGTCGGAAATGTTGTCATTGATGGCAAAGGATAGCAGCGGGACAACAACAGAGGCAAAGCAGGATATAATGACAGTATTTGCAGGAGCATTTGAGAACAGAGTGAGAAAGAGGCGAAGAAGAATACAATGACAGGATGTGTACAAACTGCAGAAGACTATACATATAGAGCATGAAAGGACAGATGTCTACATTTGGCAGAGCAGCAGATTGCAAATACAGGAAATACAGTAAGGGCTTTGAAGAATTCGAAATACAAACCTGGATTGCGTATTGAGTTTCTGATAGAACTGTTGGTTTAGCATGCGAAGGCACCAAGAGTGCAACAAAATGTGTATACTAAACCATTGAAAGGTCAAGACGGAACCCTGAGGATAAGAGGTGGAACCGAGCTTCGAGCAGTGAAAACCTAATGGAGTTTGGGGTTAAATATGATGGTAGCATCATATTAAAGTAATAATGAAACACGTTTTTTATGTTAAGGCCGAAATAAGAAGGAAAATCTTTGAACGGAGTATATATATCTTTGTATATAATGAAGGCATGTTTAGTTTTACGGTGAGATCGATCCCTCACATGAAATTAAAAATGCAGAGTTGAATGAAGCCTGCGCGGAATGACGATTTAGTGGTAGAGCGATGAAGGAAACGTAATAGAAGGTGGAGCTATGTATCAAAGGGAGAAGACATGAAACGAGAAGTTATAAATCAAATAAATGAATTTTTGATAGTACGCGAGATGAAACCATGTGCAAACCGGAACCATGAGTACTATGAATAGTGATAGCGGGTTTTCGAAACCAACCCCACCATATTGGACCGCTTTTGTACGAAAATTTGTATTCCCAAGTTGAACGCGATCAATGCCATTGGTTGTCATGTGTCCCTGAGCAAGTTTGTAAAACCACTCTCATCGCGAGTTAAATTTCATGCGTAATAGTCCGCGCGAGATCTGATTATGGACGTCAGATCACTGAAGTGAGCGTGACAACACCTTTTCTGTCAGATAAGAAGGGCAAGGAAACCCAAGGTATGTTCGTTTGAGTTGTGGGACCCGGAAGATCATTAGCGCTAGAATCAAATTCAAGACTCGTTATAATGCATTATCATTAAATGAAACTTTGCAAATATTACTCATACAATATTTAATTATTAAGGGTGTAGGCCATACAAATATGTTATGAAGTTTGGCGGAACCTGGAGTAAGAGGAGCAATCGGAACCGTGAGGTATAAACAGTGACTATGGTTTAGAGCTTAAATCCGGTAGTATCACGTGTGATCAAGGGTGGAAAGCTGTATTGAGGGAAACAATGCAATACGGTTGAGCATTTGACACGTGGTTTGAAGTGGTTTTCGAAAACCACGTATTTTGCATGCTTTTCGGATGTTAAAGCTCGGAATGAAAATTAACGCGAAAATGCGTAGTGATCGTCCAATCAACGCTTGGAACGCAACGTCATATGGATCATTGGATCCATTCAATACTTAAGTCAAGGTACATTATATGGATGTGGGCCCGAACATTCGTTTAAATGTTGTTGAGTTATTCAATTTGAAGTCCAAGAAGGTTGGGGTTGATATATGTTGCATGGCTCACTTTATAATATGGAGTTATGTGATATGATTGGTATATATACTATATGATAAGGCGCATATGAATTTTTGATGTAATGTGTGCACCCGGATATGAAATAAATTGATATGGTGAGGTTATTAAAGTATTTGCATATGTGTGAGGCCTAATCAATAGTAGGCTATAGTCGAGTACATTTATGTTAAGAACTAGGTCCTTAACCAAGGTTTGCTTAAATTAAATATAAATTATGACAAAGAGCGAGTGGGCCATCACTTTGAGTGTTATTCCAAAGTTGAGATATTCATTGATGCCTTCATAAACCAGAGTTCAATATAACTTATTGACCATTGGATTCAAATTATAAAAGCCGAGTATATGCAGAGACTTCTATGTAATGGTTTGGCCAGAATATTCGAATATTAATTCAAAATATTATAAGTTGGGTTTTTTATTATGGTTTAACCACAGTTTTGAAGATGTTGAGAGTTGATTAAACCAAAGGTTCTGTAGTAAAAGTATTCAAGAGGTGAATTCAATTGGAAATGAATTAAGTTGACCTTGGGTTAAACGAGCTTTTGCGTATGGTTTCAAAATCCTATATTTAATGTAAGGAGCACTTGATAGGCATTGCAGGGTCTTAACCATTGATTCCAAAGGCAGATTCCGCATTTATTAAATTAAACTGCCAACCCAGAAAATAGAGTAATGAAATTTCCAAGATTGACAGTTGTATTGAGTACAAACTTGCTATATGCATTTTATATGCACAGAGAGAGAGGAAGCATGGGGTTGACAGAGGTAAAAAGAGATTACGGGTTTGACAGGTGTACATGCACAGGTGCACACAATTGCAGTGAATAGAGTTCTGTAGAGCAATTATCTAACAGCAACAGAAAGGACAAAACCAACAAGCCAAGGGCTGAGTGAAGTTTATATATTGTAACTGAAAATGAAAATTTTATAATTGTTTTACATTGTTTGTGATGCATTGGCAAGTCTCCGGAGGAAAAAAAAATCCCATTGTAAATTTGAAATTAATATATATTGTTATATTTTTATAAATGAGCCGATAAAAGAAATAAGGAGGCAGAAGGCAAAAAGTCAGGACTATTCACTTCAAATTCCTAGAGGAAAACAAACAGTCATCAGGAATTCTCTATAAGTAACACCACCTTGATATGCAAACTGGTTAGAGAGAGTAAGTGTAGAGAATGCAGATTATAGAAGATTGGGGCAGAGAAGATAAGGAAGAGAGGAGTAGAAAGAGATGCTACAGAACAGATCTGATATCTGAGGTAAATCAGCAAACATTTATTTAGATAAATTGAGGAAGTTGGAGCTTCCCTATCAATTTGAAGCTTGACAGCTGTCAGTTGTAACTGACTAAGGTTGGAGGCTCCCGTAGGTCGCTGCCTACAGAAAAAGAATGGTGAGAGGGAGTTGGAGCTTGCCTTTGCATCACAGTAATAATAATATGTGGTTTTCTCCCTTTATGGGTTTCCACTTACATCTGCTGTCTCTATGTGTGTTTCTTATATGATATGATCCACTTAATCTATTTAATTGTTTGTTGCTCTCATAATAAGGTCGATGACACATTAATTTAATACTTGCTACAAAATTTGAAGACTGTTAACATATTGAGCTGTAAATAAGTTTGATGAAAATTTAAAAAGCTAATGCATGTGTTAAATTGATTCACCACCCCCCCCCTCCCCCCCTCCCCACCTCCTTTCATTTTAACAAAAGATTCAACAATTAGTATTAGAGATGGTTCCTTTTGTATCAGTTTAACAACTGAAAGGAGATCCTAGGTTCCCAAGATGGCTAGTAAAGAAGGATGCTCAACCAATAAAGCCCCTATTTTCACTAGTGCAAATTATGCCTTCTGGAAAATTAGAATGAGGACATACATAATGTCTCTAGGAATAGAAGTTTGGGCTGCTGTGGAATTAAGATATGCCCCAAAGGCAACTAACTCAGAGAAAGAAACCAAAAAAGATTTTGTAGCTAATGCAAAAGCAATGAATGCCATCTTAAAAGGATTGTGTGAGGCAAATTTTATCAAAGTAATGCACAAATACACTGCTAAAGAGATGTGGGATACCCTAGAGAACATCCATGAGGGAGACAAGAAGGTAAAGACTGCCAAAATTCAAGTCTATAGAGCCCAGTTTGAGAACTTAAAAATGAATGATGATGAAGAAATTGCAAGCTTCTTTCTAAGGGTTGCAGAAATAGTAAATAACATGAAGGCCCTAGGTGAAACCATAAAAGAAGTTGTAATTGTAAAAAATATTCTAAGATCTCTTCCACCCAGTTTTAACCCCAAGGTGTCTGCAATAGAAGAAACAGTTGATTGGGAAACCTTGACCATGAACCAGCTACTAGGAAATATAACAACATATGAGATGAGACTCCCACAGAAGAAGCCAAGTATGAGGGAGGCAACCTTTAAAACAGAAAAGAAGAAAGAAGAAAATGAAGACATATGCGATTGCTCAGATGAAGAAGAGGCTAAATTTGTCAAGAAATTGGATAGAGGCTCAGGAAAATACAAAGGTAAAGTTCCATTCATATGCTTTAACTATGGAAGAGTTGACCACTATGCTGCTAAGTGTCCTCACAAGAAAGTAAGGAATCAGGCTCAAGAATCAGACAAAAATTCATCAAAAAACTGGCAGAAAGGAAAGAAGTTCAGCAAAAAATCCTTCTATGCTCGACAATATAGTAGTGCATCTGAAGATTAGATGAACCTTCAAGTTAAGAAGGAACCTCTGAATTTTTATAGATGGTCGTAGAAGAACTTGAAGGACTCCTGCTAGAAGATAAAGAAGAAGAAGGTGAAGTCGACCTTGAGGGGGAGCTAAGAAGTGCCCTTGAGGAGATAGATAGACTCAAACTGAAGTGCAGAAAACAAAAGGACATTCTCCTCAAGTATGTAAGAGAAGAGAAAAATTTAGAAGTCCTCATGCAGCTGAAGGTAGAGCTTGAAGAAGCCAAGAAGATAGAAGACATGTTACTTCAGAAAATCAAGGATAAAACTCGAGAACAAGAGAAGCTGGAAGAAGAAGTAGTATTTCTGAGGAAGAAATTAGAAAATGCCCAGAGGAAAGTGTCTACAAATTCCTCTCAAACAACAAGCTCTAGTAAGTTGAACAAAATTCTGGATGCTCAAAGATATCCTCTTATAAAAACCGGACTAGGCTATGAAGGAGAATCAAGTAAAAGCAAAGAAAAGGAAAACAAAAATATTATTTTTGTAAAAGAAAAAAAGGTTGATGAAGCAACTCAAACAATTCCTACAAAAGAAGAAACATGTAATGAGGAAGACAGAGATCAAAAGAAACCTCTAGTAACAAAGAATGCAATAAATACTAAGACAACAGAAAAAGGATCATATACCCCTGAGTATGTCAAATTTGGAAGCCATAAAAGGAGATTCTTCCCTCCTATGAATAATGTCGCATGTTATGTCTGCCACAAGCTAGGACACATTGCTGCATATTGTCATGCAAGGAGGAGTAATTAAAACCAGCAAAATATGCAAACAGTGAAGAGATTGTCTCAAGAAAACAAATGGAGAAGACAACCTTACATCAAGTATGCAAATAGTTTCTATGGTTACAATTTTTATTGTAAGGAATTTGGCCATAAAATCATTTAGTGTAGAAATTATGGACAAATATTGATGCTCAACACCTCAAGGATGTTTATGAATCAAGGAAATTTTACTTATACTCACAATTATGCAAAAATCATAATCAAATGTTGTGTATGTAATAAAATTGGACATATGCCTTCCAAATGTCCTCTCAGAAGATGTAGTTCATCATCTCACCAAAGATACCAAACAAAAGGAGGCTTCTAGTGGAAAAAGAAGATGAATAAATGTGACCTGGCTCTAACTGCCCAAGACCTGAAAAGCCAGTGGTTTTTTGATAGTGGCTATTCTAAACACATGACTGGAGACAAAAGAAATTTTATAACTTTTGATGAAAAGAAATCTGGCAATGCTACCTTTGGCAATGATAAATCAGGAAAGATAAAAGGAAAAGGCTTAGTCAACTTAGATAATGGAAGAGGAAAGGCCCAAGATTTACTATTTATAGATGGGCTGAAAGAAAACTTGTTAAGTATCAGTCAAATGTGTGATAAAGGCTGCGAAGTTATTTTCAGAGCACAAGACTGTGAAGTCAGATCAAGCAACACATGTACGACTCTGCTCGAAGGTGTTTGAACAAAGAGTAATGTTTACATTGTGAAAGAGGAATATGAAGCATGTAATCTTATCAAACTTGAGGAGTCATGGTTATGGAATAAAATGTTTGGACATCTCAGCATCGATCACATCATCAGACTAAGAAAAAAGAAAGCTGTCAGAGACATGCCAAAAATAAAAAGGCCTTCTAATACCATATGAAAATCTTGTCAATTGAGCAAACAGACCCGCACATCATTTAAGGCCAAAGATGAGTTATCAACAAGAAGACCACTCCAGCTTGTGCACATGGACCTGTGTGGACTTGCAAGAACTAAAACTCCAAGTGGAGAATCCTACTTCATGCTGATAATAGATGAATTCTCCAGAATGACATGGGTTGCATTTCTCAGGAATAAATCGGAAGCTCTGGAAAAATTTAAGATATTCAAAGCATTAGCAGAAAATCAAACAGGATGCAAGCTAAAATGCATCAGATCAGACAAAGGAGGTGAGTTCACTGATTATGACTTTTCTAACCTATGCAATGAACATGGGATAAAGCAACAATTTACTATTGCAGGAACACCTCAGCAAAATGGGATAGCAGAGAGACAAAACAGGTCTGTACAGCAAATAGCCAGAGCCATGATGCAAGAGAGTAATATTCCTGAAACCTTCTAGGCAGAATCAGTACACATAGTCGTTCATATTCTAAACAAAGCCCACTTAAGGCCAAGTAGTGAAAAGACTCCCTATGAACTATGGCATGGGAAACCAGCTTCAATCAAACATTTTAGAATCTTTGGAAGCAAGTGTTACATAAAGAATAATGATGAAAATCTTTGGAAATTTGAAGCAAGAGTAGATTAAGGGATATTTCTAGGATATGCTTCCAAAAGTAAAGGGTATAGGTGCTACAACAAGACTCTTCAAAAAATAATAGAAAGCATTGACATGAGATTTGATGAAGAACTTCCAAACAATACAAGAGATACAAAATACAACAGTCCATCAGACAACCATGACAAATAAAACCAAGATGATGATGAAACATGAAAGACAACAGAAGATCCTGAACTAAGATCGAAAGCCCCATCAAGATACACTCAGAAGAACCATCCAGAAGTTCATATCATTGGAGACAAGAGAGTAGGGGTCTAGACAAGAAGGCAGCTAACTAAACAGACATAAGAGGTATACATATCCATGTTATCACAAATAGAGCCAAAGGAATTTAAATAAGCCAACAAGGACAAGTCTTGGGTGAATGCTATGAATGAAGAATTTGACCAAATTGAGAAGACAAATACCTGGGAACTAGTTCCTCGACCCACTGAGAAAAATGTCATAGGCTCAAAATGGGTATTCAAAAATAAAATGAATGAGGAAGGACGGGTAGTCAGGAATAAAGCCAGACTTGTCTGCAAAGGATACTCACAAATAGAAGGACTTGATTACGATGAAACATTTTTCCCTGTAGCTAGAATGGAAGCCATCAGAATTTTTCTGGCCTTTGCATGCTACCAAGGCTTCAAGGTATATCAAATGGACGTAAAATCTGCTTTTCTGAATGGAGATCTAGAAGAAGAAGTGTACATGGAACAACCAGAAGGTTTCTCTTTAACAGACAAAGAAGAATATGTGTGCAGACTAAAGAAGGCTCTATATGGACTGAAACATGCTCCTCGTGCTTGGTACTCAAGACAGGATAAGTATTTGAAAAAACAAGGCTTTAAGAGAGGTGGAGTAGACATCAATCTATACATAAAAGCCCATGAAAATTAAATCCTGATTGTTGTAGTATATGTTGATGACATTATGTTTGGAAGTAACAGAGATGAACTAGCAAAAGGGTTTGTTGAGGAGATGAAATCAGAGTTTGAGATCTCCATGATTGGAGAGCTCAGTTTCTGCTTAGGACTTCAAATTCAGCAAAAGAACACATGTACATTCATCTCACAGGAGAAATAATTAAAAGAAATGTTGAAAAAGTTCAAAATGGAGGACTGCAAACCTGTGTCAACTCCCATGATCACGGGATGCAAGCTGTGTGCTGATGATGGATCTGCTGATATAGGTAAAACATTCTATAGATCCATGATAGGAGGTCTGTTGTATCTGATAGCATCAAGACCAAACATCATGCTAGCAGTAGGAGTAGTGGCTAGATATCAAACATCACCTAAACAAAATCATCTTCTTGCAGTCAAAAGAATATTCGGATATCTACAAGGAACTGCACAGTATGGACTTTGGTATCCTAAAGGCAAAAGCTTCACTTTGAGAACATACACAGATGCAGATTGGGCCAGCTGTGTGGATGACAAGGAAAGCACAAGTGGAGGTGCATTCTATCTAGGATAAAGTCTGGTGGCATGGCTAAGCAAGAAACAAACATCTATTTCTCTATCTACAGTAGAAGAAGAATACATAGCAGCAGCATCATGTTGTACACAAGTCATGTGGATGAAGCAAACCCTCCAAGATATGAAGGTATGCATTGATGAACCCATCTCTATCAAATGTGATAATACAAGTGCTATAAGTATTTCAAAAAATCCTGTACTTCATTCAGAAACAAAACACATCCCAATCAAGTACCATTTTCTAAGAGAAAAAGTAGCACAAAAGGTAGTAATGTTGGAATATGTGCTCACAAAAGAACAAACAGCAGATATATTCACAAAACCTCTTGCTAGAGAGCCATTCGAATATCTGAGAAATAAACTAAGGGTAGTGTCTTTAGATACTACTCTCTAAAATAAAAAGGAAGCTTCAGTCCAGGGGGAGAGCAGAAACGAAAATATCATTCTAGGGGGAGATAAGCTAGCAACAAAAGCATGAGACAGATCATAGGTGAGAGTTGAAAGCACACTGAAAAGTGAGCAACCCCCTGTAGAGCAGTAAATTGCACATACATGAAATACAGTAAGGGCTTCGAAGAATTTGAAATACAAACTTGGAATGAGCATTGAGTTTTTGATAGAACTGTTGGCTTAGCATGCGAAGGCACCAAGAGTGCAACAAAATGTGTATACTAAACCATTGAAAGGTCGAGACGGAACCCTGAAGATAAGAGGTGGAATCGAGCTTCGAGCAGTGAAAACCTAATGGAGTTTTTGGATAAATCTTATGGTAGCGCCATATTAAAGTAAGAATGAAACACGTTTTTTATATCAAGGCCGAAATAAGAAGGAGAATCTTTGAACGGAGTATATATATCTTTGTATATAACGAAGGCATGTTTGTATTTACGATGAGATCGAGCCCTGACATGAAATTAAAACTGCAGAGTTGAATGAAGCCTGTGCGGAATGATGATTCAGTGGCAGAGCGATGAAGGAAACAGAATAGAAGGTGGAGCTATGTATCAAAGGGAGATGAACTGAAATGAGAAGTTATAAATCAAATAAATGAATTTTTGATAGTACGCGGGATGGAACTATGTGCAAATCAGAACCATGAGTACTGTGAACAGTGATAACGGGTTTTCAAAACCAACCCCACCATATCGCACCACTTTTGTATGAAAAGCTATATTCCCAAGTTGAACGCGATCAATGCCATCGGCTGCCGCGTGTCCCTTAGCAAGTTTGTAAAACCACTCTCATCGTGAGTTAAAGTTCATGCGTAATAGTCCGCACGAGATCTTATTAGGTTCGTTGGATCACCGAAGTGAGCGCGACAACACCTCTACCATCGGATAAGAAGGGTGAGACAACCCAAGGTATGTTCATCCTAGTTGTGGGACACGGAAGATCGTTAGTGCTAGATTCAAATTCAAGACTCGTTATAATGCATTATCGTTAAATGAACCT
Organism: Pinus albicaulis; assembly: GCA_034641835.2. Lineage (NCBI taxonomy): Eukaryota > Viridiplantae > Streptophyta > Pinopsida > Pinales > Pinaceae > Pinus > Pinus albicaulis. The sequence goes on along the minus strand of CM076576.1, from coordinate 474,959,447 downwards.
TTGCAAAGATTACTCATACAAGATTTAAGTATTAAGGGTGTAGGCCATACAAATATGTTATGAAGCTAGGCGGAACCTGGAGTAAGGGGGGCCACCGGATCCATGAGGTATAAACAATGAACATGGTTTAGATATTAAATCCAGAAGTATCGCGTGTGATCAAGGGTGGTAAGCTGTATTGAGGGAAACAACGTGATATGGTTGAGCATTTGACACGTGGTTTGAAGTGGTTTTTGAAAACCACGTATTTCACATGCTTTTGGGATGTTAAAGCTCGGAACGAAAATTAACGTGAAAATGGGTAGTGATCGTCCGATCAACTCTTGGAGTGTGACATCATATGGATCGTTGGATCCGTTCAATACTTAAGCCAAGGTACGTTATATGGATGTGGGCCCGAACATTATTTTAAATGCCGTTGAGTTATTCAATTCAAATTTCAAGAAGGTTGGGGTTGATATATGTTGCATGGTTCACTTTATAATACGGAGTGTTGTGATATGATTGGTATATATATTATATGATAAGGCACATATGAATGTTTGATGTAATGTGTGGGCTCAGATACGAAATACACTGATATGGCGAGGTTATTAAATTATTTGCATATGCGTGAGGCCTAATCAATAGTAGGCTATAGTGGAGTATAGTTATGTTAATAACTGGGTTCTTAACTAAGGTTTGCTTAAATTAAATATAAATTATGACGAAGAGCAAGTGGGCCATCACTTTGAGTGTTATTCCAAAGTTGATATATTCATTGATGCCTTCATAAAGGATAGTTCAATATCACTTATTTACCATTAGAGTCAAATTATAAAAACCAAGTATATGCAAAGACTTCTATGTAATGGTTTAGCCAGAATATTCGAATATTAATTCGAAATATTATAAGTTGGGTTTTTTATTATGGTTTAACCACAGTTTTGAAGATTCCGAGATTTGATTAAACCAAAGGTTCTATAGTAAAAGTATTCAAGAGGTGAATTCATTTGAAAATGAATTAAGGAGACCTTGGGTTAAGCGAGTTTCTGCGTATGGTTTCAAAATCCTATATTTAATGTAAGGAGCGCTTGATAGGCATTGCAGGGTCTTAACCATTGATTCCGAAGGCAGCTTCCGCATTTATTAAATTAAACTTCCAACCTAGAAAATAGAGTATTGAAATTACCCAGATTGACAGTTGTATTGAGTACAAACTTGCTATATGCATTTTATATGCACAGAGAGAGAGGAAGCATGGGACTGACAGAGGAAAATAGAGATTGCAGGTTTGACAGGTGTACATGCACGGGTGCACACAATTGCAGTGAAAAGAGTTATGCAGAGCAATTATCTAATAGCAACAGAAAGGACAAAACCAGCAAGCCAAGGGATGAGTGAAGTTTATATATTGTAATTGAAAATGCAAATGTTTTAATCATTTTACATTGTTTATGATGCATTGGCAAGTCTCCTGAGGAAAACAAAAATCCCACTGTAAATTTGAAATTAAAATATATTGTTATATTTTTCTAAATGAGCTGATAAAAGAAATAAGGAGGCAGAAGGAAAAAGTCAGGACTATTCACTTCAAATTCCTAGAGGAAAACAAACAGTCATCAGGAAGTCTCTATAAGTAACATCACCTTGATATTCAAAGCGGTTAGAGAGAGTAAGTGTAGAGAATGCAGAGTATAGAAGATTAAGGCAGAGAAGATAAGGAAGGGAGGAGCAGAAAGAGATGCTACAGAATAGAGCTGATATCTGAGGTAAATCAGCAAACATTTCTTTAGATAAATTAAGGAAGTTGGAGCTTCCCTATCAAGTTGAAGCTTGATAGCTGTGAGTTGTAGATGACTGAGGTTGGAGCCTCCTGTAGGTTGGTGCCTGTAGAAAAACAGTGGTGAGAGGGAGTTGGAGCTTGCCTTTACATCACAACAATAGTAAGATGTGGTTTTCTCCCTTTATGGTTTTCCACTTACATATGATGTCTCTATGTGTGTTGCTTATATGATATGATCCACTCAATCTGTTTAATTGTTTGTTGCTCTCACAATAAGGTCGATGACACATTAATTTAATACTTGCTGCAAAATTTTAAGACTGTCAACATATTGAGCTATAAATAAGTTTGATGAAAATTTAAAAAGCTAATGCATGTGTTAAATTGATTCACCCCCCCCCCCCCCCCCCTCTCAGTTTAACCAAAGATTCAACAATTGGTATCAGAGCTGGTTCCTTTTGTATCAGTTTAACAACTGAAAGGAGATCCTAGGTTCCCAGGATGGCTAGTAAATATGGATGCTTAACCAATAAAGCCCCTTTTTTCACTGGTGCATATTATGCCTTCTGGAAAATCAGAATGAGGAAATACATAATGTCTCTAGGAATAGAAGTTTGGGCTGCTGTGGAATTAGGATATGCCCCAAAGGCAACTGACTCAGAGAAAGAAACCAAACAAGATTTTGTAGCTAACGCAAAAGCCATGAATGCCATCTTAAATGGATTGTGTGCGGCAGAGTTTATCAAAGTAATGCACAAAGACACTGCCAAAGAGATGTGGGATACCCTAGATAACATCCATGAGGGAGACAAGAAGGTAAAGACTGCCAAACTTGAAATCTATAGAGCCCAGTTTGAGAACTTAAAAATGAATGATGATGAAGACATTTCCAGCTTCTTTCTAAGGGTTGCAGAAATAGTAAATAACATGAAGGCCCTAGGTGAAACCATAAAAGAAGTTGTAATTGTACAAAATATTCTAAGATCTCTTCCACCCAGTTTTAACCCTAAGGCGTCTGCAATAGAAGAAACAACTGATTGGGAAACCTTTACCATGAACCAGCTACTAGGAAATCTAACAGCATATGAGATGAGACTCCCACAGAAGAAGCCAAGTACAAGGGAGGTAGCCTTTAAAACAGAAAAGAAGAAACAAGAAAAGGAAGACATATGTTGTTGCTCAGATGAAGAAGAGGCTAAATTTGTCAAGAAACTGGATAGAGTCTCAGGTAAATACAAAGATAAAATTCCCTTCGTATGCTTTAACTATGGAAGAGTCAGACACTATGCTGCTAAGTTTCCTCACAAGAAATTAAGGAATCAGGGTCAAGAATCAGAGAAACATTCATCAAAAAACTGGCAGAAAGGAAAGAAGTTTAGCAGAAAATCCTTCTATGCTCAACAAGACAGCAGTGCATTTGAAGACTCAGCTGAACCTTCAAGTGAAGAAGGAACCTCTGAATTTCTATTTATGGCCGTAGAATAACTTGAAGGACTCTTGCTATAAGATGAAGAAGAAGAAGGTGAATTCAACCTTGAGGGGGAGCTAAGAAGTGTCCTTGAGGAGATTGATAGACTCAAACTGAAGTGCAGAAAACAAAAGGACATTCTCCTCAAGTATGTAAGAGAAGAGAAAAATTCAGAAGTTCTCATGCAGCTGAAGGTAGAGCTTGAAGAAGCCAAGAAGATAGAAGACATGTTACTTCAGCAAATCAAGGATAAAACTCGAGAACAAGAGATGCTGGAAGAAGAAGTAGTATGTTTGAGGAAGAAATTAGAGAATGCCCAGAGGAAAGTGTCTAAAAATTCCTCTCAAACAACAAGCTCTAGTAAGTTGAACGAAATTCTGGATGCTCAAATATCTCCTCTTATAAAAACTGGACTAGGCTATGAAAGAGAATCAAGTAAAAGCAAAGAAAAGGAAAAAAAAAATATTATTTTTGTAAAAGCAGAAAAGGCTGATGAAGTAGCTCAAACAATTCCTACAAAATAAGAAACATGCAATGAGGAAGACAAAGATCAGAAGAAACCTCTAGTAACAAAGAATGCAATAAATATTAAGACAGCAGAAAAATGATCATATACCCCCGAGTATGTCAAATTTGGAAGCCATCAAAGGATATTCTTCCCTCCTATGAAGAATGCCACCTGTTATGTCTGCCACAAGCTGGGACACATTGCTGCATATTTTCATGCAAGGAGGAGTAATTCAAACCAACAAAGGATGCAAACAGTGAAGAGACTGTCTCAAGCAAACAAATGGAGAAGACAACCTTACATCAGGTATGCAAATAGTTTCTATGGTTGCTTTTTTTATTGTAAGGAATTTGGCCATAAAATCATTGAGTGTAGAAAGTGTCGACAAAGATTGATTCTCAACACCTCAAGGAGGTTTACGAATCAAGGAAATTTTACTTATACTCACAATTATACAAAAATCATAATCAAATGCTCTGTATGTAATAAAATTAGACATATGCCTTCCAAATTTCCTCTCAGAAGATATAGTTCATCATCTCACCAAAGATACCAAACAAAAGGATGCTTCCAGTGGAAAAAGAAAATGAATAAATGTGACCTGGCTCTAACTTCCCAAGACCTGAAGAGCCAGTGGTATTTGGACAATGGTTGCTCTAAACACATGACTGGAGACAGAAGCAAGTTTATAACTCTTGATGAAAAGAAATCTGGGAATGTTACCTTTGGCAATGATAAATCAGGAAAGATAAAAGGAAAAGGCTCAGTCAGCTTAGCTAATGGCGAAGGAAAGTCCCAAGATGTACTATTTGTAGATGGGCTGACAGCAAACTTGTTGAGTATCAGTCAAATGTGTGATAAAGGCTCCGAAGTTCCTTTCAAAGCACAAGACTGTGAAGTCAGATCAAGCACCACATGTAAGACTCTGCTCAAAGGTGTTCGAACAGAGAGTAATGTTTACATTGTGAAAGAGGAATATGCAACATGTCATCTTACAAAACTTGAGGAGTCATGGTTATGGCATAAAAGGTTGGGACATCTCAGCTTCGATCACATCATCAGACTAAGCAAGAAGAAAGATGTCAGAGACATGCCAGAAATAAAAAGGCCTTCTAATACCATATGAAAATCTTGTCAATTGGGAAAATAGACCCGCACATCATTTAAGGCCAAAGATGAGTTATCAACAAGAAGACTACTCCAGCTTGTGCACATGGACCTGTGTGGACCTGCAAGAACTAAAACTCCAAGTGGAGAATCCTACTTCATGTTGATAATAGATGACTTCTCCAGAATGACATGGGTTGCATTTCTCAAGAATAAATCGGAAGCTCTGGAAAAATTTAAGATATTCAGAGAATTAGCAGAAAATCAAACAGGATGCAAGCTAAAATGCATCAGATCATACAAAGGAGGTGAATTCACAGATTATTACTTTGTTGATCTATGCAATGAACATGGGATAAAGAAACAATTTACTATTGCATGAAGACCTTAGCAAAATGGAGTAGCAGAGAGACAAAATAGGTCTGTACAACAAATAGCCAGAGCCATGATGGAAGAGAGTAATATTCCTCAAACCTTTTGGGCAGAAGCAGTACACAGAGCTATGCATATTGTAAAAAAAGCCCACTTAAGGCCAAGCAGTGACAAGACTCCCTATGAACTATGGTATGGGAAACCAGCTTCAATCAAACATTTTATAATCTTTGGAAGCAAGTGTTACATAAATAATAATGATGAAAATCTTGGGAAATTTGATGCAAGAGCAGATGAAGGGATTTTTCTAGGATATGCTTCCAAAAGTAAACGGTACAGGTGCTACAACAAGACTCTTCGAAAAATATTAGAAAGAATTGACATGATATTTGATGAAGAACTTCCAAACAATACAAGAGATACAGACTGCAACAGTCCATCAGACAACCATGAATAACAAAACCAAGATGATGATGAAAAAAGAAAGACAACAGATGATGCTAAACTAAGATCGAAGGCCCCATCAAGATACACTTAGAAGAACCATCCAGGAGATCAGATCATTGGAGACCAGAGAGTAGGGGTCCAGACTATAAGGCAACTAACTGAACAGATAGAAGAGGTATACATAGCCATGTTATCACAAATAGAGCCAAAGGAATTTTAAGAAGCCAGCAAGGACAGGTCTTGGGTGAATGCTATGAATGAAGAATTGGACCAAATTGAGAAGAAAAATACCTGGGAACTAGTTACTAGACCCAATGAGAAAAATGTCATAGGCTCAAAATGGGTATTCCAAAATAAAATGAATGAGGAAGGACAAGTAGTCAGGAATAAAGCCGGACTTGTCTACAAAGGATATTCACAAATCGAAGGACTTGATTACGATGAAACATTTACCCCTATAGCCAGAATGGAAGCCATCAGAATGCTTCTGGCCTTTGCATCCTACCAAGACTTCAAGGTATATCAAATGGATGTAAAATTTGATTTTCTGAATGGAGATCTAGAAGAAGAAGTCTACATGGAACAACCAAAAGGTTTCTCTTTAACAGAGAAAGAAGACTATGTGTGTAGACTGAAGAAGGCTCTATATGGACTGAAACAGGCTCCTCGTGCTTGGTACTCAAGAGTGGATAAGTATTTTCAAAAACAAGGCTTTAAGAGAGGTGGAGTAGACATCAATCTATACATAAAAGCCCATGAAAATGAACTCTTTATTGTTGTAGTATATGTTGATGACATTATGTTTGGAAGAAACATAGATGAACTAGCAAAAGGGTTTGCTGAGGAGATGAAATCAGAGTTTTATATGTCCATGGTTGGAGAGCTCAGTTTCTATGTAGGACTTCAAATTCAGCAAAAGAACATAGGTACATTCATCTCACAGGAAAAATACTTAAAAGAAATGTTGAAAAAGTTCAAAATGGAAGACTGCAAACCTGTGTCAACTCCCATGATCACGGGATGCAAGCTGTGTGCTAATGATGGATCTACTGAGATAGATCAAAAACTCTATAGATCCATGATAGGAATTCTACTGTATCTGACAGCATCAAGACCAGACATCATGCTAGCAGTAGGACTAGTGGCTAGATATCAAGCAGCACCTAAACAAAATCATCTTCTTGCAGTCAAAAGAATATTTAGATATCTACAAGGAACTGCACAGTATGGACTTTGGTATCCTAAAGGCAAAAGATTCACTTTGATAGTATACACAGATGCAGATTGGGCCAGTTGTGTGGATGACAGGAAAATCACAAGTGGAGGTGCATTCTATCTAGGAGAAAATCTGGTGGCATGGCTAAGCAAGAAACACACATCTATTTCTTTATCTACAGCAGAAGAAGAATACATAGCAGCAACATCATGTTCTACACAAGTGATGTGGATGAAGCAAACCCTTCAAGATATGAAGGTATGCATTGATGAACCCATCTCTATCAAATGTGATAATATAAGTGATATAAGACATCCCAATCAAGTACCATTTTCTAATAGAACAAGTAGCAGAGAAGGTAGTAAGGTTTGAATATGTGCCCACAAAAGAACAAACAACAGATATATTCAAAAAACCTCTTGCTAGAGAGCCATTCGAATATCTGAGAAATAAACTAGGGGTAGTGTCTTTAGATACTACTCTCTAAAAGAAAAAGGAAGCTTCAGTCCAGGGGGAGAGCAGAAAAAAAAATATCATTCCACGGGGAGATCAGCTAGCAACAAAATGATGAGACACATCATAGGCGAGAGTTGAAAGCACACTGAAAAATCAGCAACCCCTTTCCATTTATTTCAAAGGGGGAGGAAGAGCAAGCAATGTGAGGAAGGGTCCTAAAAGGCAAACAAAGGAAGTTTATTGCCATCAATGCCAAAGGGGGAGACTGTTGGAAATGTTGTCATTGATGGAAAAGGACAGTAGCAGGACAACAACAGAGGAAAAGCAAGATATAGTGATTGTATTTGCAGGAGATTGAGGAGAACAGAGTGAGAAAGAGGCAAATCAGAATACAATGACAGGATGTGTAGAAACTGCAGAAGACTATACATATAGAGCATGAAAGGACAGATGTCTACATTTGGCAAAGCAACATATTGCACATACAGGAAATAGAGTAAGGGCTTCGAAGAATTTGAAATACAAATCTGGAATGCGCATTGAGTTTCTGATAGAACTGTTGGTTTAGCATGCGAAGGCACCAAGAGTGCAACATAATGTGTATACTAAACCATTGAAAGGTCAAGACGGAACCCTGAGGATAAGAGGTGGAACCGAGCTTTGAGAAGTGAAAACCTATTGGATTTTGGGGTTAAATATTATTGTAGCATCGTATTAAAGTAAGAATGAAACATGTTTTTTATGTTAAGGCCTAAATAAGAAGGAAAATCTTTGAACAGAGTATATATACTTTTGTATAAAACGAAGGCATGTTCGGCTTTATGGTGAGATCGATCCATGACATGAAATTAAAAACGCAGAGTTGAATGAAGCCTGCGCGGAATGACGATTCAGTGGAAGAGCGATGAAGGAAACAAAATAGAATGTGGAGCTATGTATCAAAGAAAGAAGAACCGAAATGAGAAGTTATAAATAAAATAAATTAATTTTTGATAGTACACAGGACGGAACCATGTGAAAACTGGAACAATGAGTACTGTGAATAGAGATAGAAGGTTTGTGAAACCAACCCCACCATATCGCACTGCTTTTGTACGAAAAGATGTATTCCCATGTTGAACACGATCAATGCCATCGGCTGCCGCATGTCCCTGAGCAAGTTTGTAAAACCACTCTCATCGCGAGTTAAAGTTCATGCACAATAGTCCACGCGAGATTTGATTAGGGACGTCGGATCACCGAACTGAGCGCGACAACACCTCCGCTGTTGGATAAGAAGGGCGAGACAACCCAAGGTATGTCCGTGTGAGTTGTGGGACCCGGGAGATCATTAGCACTAGAATCAAATTCAAGACTCATTATAATGCATTATCGTTAAATGAAACTTTCCAAAGATTACTCATAAAAGATTTAAGTATTAAGGGTGTAGGCCATACATATATGTTATGAAGTTAGGTGGAACCTGAAGTAAGGGGAGCAACTGGAACCGTGAGGTATAAACAATGAACGTGGTTTAGAGCTTAAATCTGGAAGTATCGCGTGTGATCAAGGGTGGTAAGATGTATTGAGGGAAGAATTGTGATACAGTTGAGCATTTGACACATGGTTTGAAGTGGTTTTCGAAAACCATGTATTTCGCGTGCTTTTTGGATGTTAAAGCTCGGAACGAAAATTAACGCGAAAATGCGTAGTGATCGTCTGATCAATGCTTGGAGCACGATGTCATATGGATCGTTGGATCAATTCAATACTTAAGCCAAGGTACGTTATATGGATGTGGGCCCAAAAATTCATTTAAATGCCGTTGAGTTATTCAATTCAAAGTTCAAGAAGGTTGGGGTTGATATATGTTGAATTGTTCACTTTATAATACGGAGCATTGTGATATGATTGGTATATATATTATATGATAAGGCGCATATGAATGTTTGATGTAATGAGTGGGCCCGGATATGAAATACGCTGATATGGTGAGGTTATTAAATTATTTTCATATGCGTGAGGCCTAATCAATAGTAGGCTATAGTCGAGTATAGTTATGTTAAGAACTGGGTTCTTAACCAAGGTTTTCTTAAATTAAATATAAATTATGATGAAGAGTGAGTGGGCCATCACTTTGAGTGTTATTCCAAAGTTGAGATATTCATTTATGCCTTCAGAAAGCAGAGTTCAATATAACTTATTGACCATTGGAGTCAAATTATAAAAACCGAGTATATGCAGAGACTTCTATGTAATGGTTTGGCTAGAATATTCGAATATTAATTCGAAATATTACAAGTTGGGTTTTTTATTATGGTTTAACCACAACTTTGAAGATGCCAAGAGTTGATTAAACCAAAGGTTCTGTAATAAAACTATGCAAGAGGTGAATTCATTTGGAAATGAATTAAGGAGACCTTGGGTTAAGCGAGTTTCTCCGTATGGTTTCAAAATCCTATATTTAATGTAAGGAGCACTTGATAGGCATTGCAGGGTCTTAACCATTGATTCCAAAGGCAGCTTCCGCATTTATTAAATTAAACTGCCAACCTAGAAATTAGAGTATTCAAATTACCCAGATTGACAGTTGTATTGAGTACAAACTTGCTATATGCATTTTATATGCACATAGAGAGAGGAAGCATGGGGCTGATAGAGGTAAACAGAGATTGCAGGTTTGACAGGTGTACATGCACAGGTGCACACAATTGCAGTGAACAAAGTTATGCAGAGCAGTTATCTAACAACAACAGAAAGGACAAAACCAACAAGCCAAGGGCTGAGTGAAGTTTATATATTGTAACTGAAAATGCAAATGTTTTAATTGTTTTACATTGTTTGTGATGCATTGACAAGTCTCCGGAGGAAAACAAAAATCCCACTGTAAATTTGAAATTAATATATATTGTTATATTTTTCTAAATGAGATGATACAAGAAATAACGAGGAAGAAGGAAAAAAGTCGGGACTATTCACTTCAAATTCCTAGAGGAAAACAAACAGTCATTAGTAAGTCTCTATAAGTAACATCACCTTGATATGCAAAGTGGTTAAAGAGAGTAAGTATAGAGAATGCAGATTAAAGAAGATTGAGGCAGAGAAGATAAGGAAGAGAGGAGCAGAAAGAGATGCTACAGAACAAAGCTGATATCTGAGGTAAATAAACAAACATTTATTTAGATAAATTAAGGAAGTTGGAGCTTCCCTATCAAGTTGAAGCTTGATAGCTGTCAGTTGTAGCTAACTGAGGTTGGAGCCTCCTATAGGTTGGTGCCTGCAGAAAAATAGTGGTGAGAGGGAGTTGGAGCTTGCCTTTGTATCACAACAATAATAAGATGTGGTTTTCTCCCTTTATGGGTTTCCACTTACATCTACTATCTCTATGTGTTTTTCTTATATGATATGATCCACTCAATCTGTTTAATTTTTTGCTGCTCTCACAATAAGGTCAATGACACATTAATTTAATACTCGCTGCAACATTTCAATATTGTTCACATATTTAGCTATAAATAAGTATGATGAAAATTTAAAAATCTAATGGATGTGTTAAACTAATTCACCCCCCCCCCCTCTCAGTTTAACTAAATCAGAGGAGTTGAACGAAGCCTGCGCGGAGTGACGATTCAGTGGCAGAGCATTGAAGGAAACATAACAGAAGGTGGAGCTATGTATAAAAGGTTGAAGAACCGAAATGAGAAGTTATAAATCAAATAAATGAATTTTTGATAGTACGTGGGACGGAACCATGTGCAAACTGGAACCATGATTACTATGAACAGTGATAGCGGGTTTGCGAAACCAACCCCACCATATCGCACTGCTTTTGTACAAAAAGTTGTATTCCCAAGTTCAACGTGATCAATGCCATCGGCTGCCGCATGTCCCTGACCAAGTTTGTAAAACCACTCTCATCGCGAGTTAAAGTTCATGCGTAATAGTCCACGTGAGATCTGATTAGGGACGTCGGATCACTGAAGTGAGCGCGACAACACCTCCGCCATCGGATAAGAAGGGCGAGACAACCCAAGGTATGTTCGTGTGAGTTGTCGAACCCGAAAGATCATTAGCGCTAGAATCAAATTCAAGACTCGTTATAATGCATTATCGTTAAATGAACCTTTGCAAAGATTACTCATAAAAGATTTAAGTATTAAGGGTGTAGGCCATACAAATATGTTATGAAGTTAGGCGAAACCTGGAGTAAGGGGAGCAACCGGAACCATGAGGTATAAACAGTGAACGTGGTTTAGAGCTTAAATCTGGTAGTATCGCGTGTGATCAAGGGTGGTAAGCTGTATTGAGGGAAACAACGTGATACGGTTGAGAATTTGACACGTGGTTTGAAGTGGTTTTCGAAAACCACGTATTTCGCGTGCTTTTGGGATGTTAAAGCTCAGAACAAAAATTAACGCGAAAATGCGTAGTGATCGTCCGATCAACGCTTGGAGCGCGACGTCATATGAATCGTTGGATCTGTTCAATACTTAACCCATGGTACGTTATATGGATGTGGGCCTGAACATTCGTTTAAATGCCGTTGAGTTATTCAATTCGAAGTTCAAGAAGGTTGGGGTTGATATATGTTGCATGGTTCACTTTATGATATGGAGCATTGTGATATGATTGGTATATATATTATATTATAAGGCACATATGAATGTTTGATGTGATGTGTGGGCCCAGATATGAAATACGTTGATATGGTGAGGTTATTAAAGTATTTGCATATGGGTGAGGCCTAATCAATAGTAGGCTATAGTCGACTATAGTTATGTTAAGAACTGGGTTCTTAACCAAGGTTTCCCTAAATTAAATATAAATTATGACGAAGAGAGAGTGGGCCATCACTTTGAGTGTTATTCAAAAGTTGAGATATTCATTGATGCCTTCATAAAGCAGAGTTCAATATAACTTATTGACCATTGGAGTCAAATTATAAAAACCGAGTATATGCAGAGACTTCTATGTAATGGTTTGGCCAGAATATTTGAATATTAATTCGAAATATTATAAGTTGGGGTTTTTATTATGGTTTAACCACAGTTTTGAAGATGCCGAGAGTTGATTAAACCAAAGGTTTTGTAGTAAAACTATGCAAGAGGTGAATTCATTTGGAAATGAATCAAGGGGACCTTGGGTTAAGCGAGTTTCTGCGTATGGTTTCAAAATCCTATATTTAATGTAAGGAGCGCTTGATAGGCATTGTAGGGTCTTAACCATTGATTCCAAAGGCAGCTTCCACATTTATTAAATTAAACTGCCAACCTAGAAAATAGAGTATTGAAATTACCCAGATTGACAGTTGTATTGAGTACAAACTTGCTATATGCATTTTATATGCACAGAGAGAGAGGAAGCATGGGGCTGACAGAGGTGAACAGAGATTTTAGGTTTGATAGGTATACATGCACAGGTGCACACAATTGCAGTGAACAGAGTTATGCAGAGCAGTTATCTAACAACAACAGAAAGGACAAAACCAACAAGCCAAGGCCTAAGTGAAGTTTATATATTGTAACTGAAAATGCGAATGCTTCAATCATTTTACATTGTTTGTGATGCATTGGCAAGTCTCCGGAGGAAAACAAAAATCCCACAGTAAATTTGAAATTAATATATATTGTTATATTTTTCTTAATGAGCTGATAAAATAAATAAGGAGGCAAAAGGAAAAAAGTCAGGACTATTCACTTCAAATTCCTAGAGGAAAACAAACAGTCATCAAGAAGTCTCCATAAGTAACATCACCTTGATATGCAAAGTCTTTAGAGAGAGTAAGTATAGAGAATGTAGAGTATAGAAGATTGAGGCAGAGAAGATAGGGAAGAGAGGAGAAGAAAGAGATGCTACAGAAGAGAGCTGATATCTGAGGTAAATCAACAAACATTTATTTAGATAAATTGAGGAAGTTGGAGCTTCCCTATCAAGTTGAAGCTTGATAGCTGTCAGTTGTAGCTGACTGAGGTTGGAGCCTCCTGTAGGTTGATGCCTGCAGAAAAACAGTGGTGAGAGGGAGTTGGAGCTTGCCTTTGCATCACAACAATAATAAGATGTGGTTTTATCCCTTTATGGGTTTCTACTTACATCTGCTGTCTCTATGTGTGTTGCTTATATGATAGGATCCACTCAATCTGTTTAATTGTTTGCTGCTCTCACAATAAGGTCGATGACACATTAATTTAATACTTGCTGCAACATTTTAATATTTTTCACATATTGAGCTGTAAATAAGTTTGATGAAAATTTAAAAAGCTAATGCATGTGTTAAACTGATTCACCCCCCGCCCCTCTTAGTTTAACCAAATATTCAATGGTTTCGAGCTCCCTAAGAAGAATCCAGTATGTCTGCATGTTCACCAATAGCAAAGCATTCGAATCCTTGGACTTCTATCTCATCCCAACGAATTCTTGATTAATACTTCATCGACTTATGGCAATCTGTATTATGACTTCCGCAATCTACATTACGACTTCTGCAATCTGCACTAGTACTTCTGTAGAATAGTTCATCAATCTGGGTTGATACTTATGTAGTCTGCACTACCTTCCTACCTTCTTATGACATTCAACAGCATTGATACTTCTACAGAATAGTCCAGTAATCTGCGTTGATAACTTATGCAATCTACGCTACCTTCCTACAGAGCCGATCGCGATCAATAATTGGCAATTATCAACAACAGAACTTCTAATTACTATTTGATAAGGAACACAATTTGCTGGCCTTTGCGGCCATACAATGTGAGAAGATCAATCGTGACAAGATCATTTTTCAGCATTCGAACCATATGAAGTGTAAACCATTAAATCAATGGCAGTTCAAAACCAACGACATTCAAATTGTTGCATTGTAAGGTTTTGTTCAGGGAAAACCAGAGAGATAAACCCTCGAACCTGTATCCAATCATGTGCACTATGGCTCGGTGTCTTGTGTTTTGTAGTTCGAAACATGATAGTAGTCTTTCCTTGGAGCTCGGATTGTAGTGACATGCAATGTTTTTTAAAATTAGGGAGTGGCAGATTTGTGTATATGCCTCCGCCATGAGTCAAGAAAAAATTGTTGAATTTGGAGGAATAAGTAGAATTTTTTTCTTTTTTTTTACTTTAGAGCATTGTAATATTTTGTAATTGGAGTTATAAGGGGGATTTTTTTTTTTTTTTTTTTGGAGAAACAAGGAGTGATATTATAACTCAAAGTATTTTTTTACTTTGAGGGGGGGTATATTTTGTTTAAGGAGCTTTGTAATGGCATTGTAGAATTTTTCAAAGATTTCATTGTAAACACTCAACTAGAAATTGACTAGAGCCAAGTGCAAAGCTCAGTCATTTTTCTCCTTTTCTAAATGAATATACGAGGGTCAAGGCCAAGCCCCAAAGCTCATTTTTTTTTGTGTGGGATGTGTCATCTTTGCGTGGCGTGTTTAATGTGACAAGTTTCTCAATTTTTTGTGCTTGATTCTTTCGGTGCACTGCTTCAACACTACATTGTCAAAGTTAATTAATTTTTTCTTTGAATCTGATAAGCGAGAAGGAGTGAAATCTTATAAGACATGGAGACGTCTAATTGAAAGCACTCTTATTTTTAATGAATTGTGGCATGACATTTGTGATGGAAACATTAAGCCAAATAAACCAACAGATCCAGCTTCACTTGCAAAATGGGAAATAAAATATGCCAAGGCATTATCTCTTATAAAAGCTTTAGTTAGTAATGAAATGTACATACACATTGAGAATTCCTCCGATGCATGGGCTCCTTTACGTACATTCAAATCTCTCTTTGATACACAACCTAAATCAAAGAAATTTGATCTTCAAACAAGATTTTTCTAGGTCAGTACTTTGTGCTAGGCAAAATCCATGGAAGTAAGGATAATTTGAACCCACAATATCATTCAATAAAATTAAATTTTCATAAAAATTGTGTGAGTGCATTCAGAAATGAATTCTTAAGAGAAAGGGATACCTCCTTGTAACATCAAATACCTTTTGGAGATGACATGGTTGCACATTGTTTATATATAAAGACAAAGACTGTATAAAACGAAGCTAATTGATATTTTCAAAGAGTAAGTGGTAGATACATAGAAATTTGGAAGTAGACAATTATTTCTTTGAAATAGGGGATTCCCCTAACATCATCAGGAGAAAAGCGTTATCACATAAAATTTTATCACCTATGATATTTAAGAGAATATGTGGAAAGGCATCATTGATTCATAAAAAATTAAATAATGTAACATGGCATGCTACTTTATGATTTTTTTGTACTCTAATAATCAAGGTTATACCTTTAATTGGTTGCATTTTAAATTATGTAAATGTTCATCTATTGAAAATAATTATTGACATTATTTTTTTTCAACGATTCCACACGAAGACATATTTTAGAGGTTCTTGTTCATGTCCATATTGATTTCTTGCAAAAGAAACATATTCTTTATCCTAGCCAAAAATATCTATGTTTTGGTTAAAGAAACTTTTATAGACAAAAGGTCTCATGTTCTATTTATAATAGCATTGCAAGGAAGCACTCCAAGAAAATATAAATTAGACAAATATAACAACTGATTTTTGGATGTATATTACTTTTAGAAAATAAATTGAGGGTCAACATCGGAATAACAAAATTTGCATCAAAAAGTGGGTTGTCCCTTCTTCTTTTTTTAGATTCATCTATATTTAGTGAAAGTATTATGAGTATTTCTTTTTAGATTTATTATTTATATTTCTTTTTCATACAATTATATATTGTTTCGAGGATAATTACCCTGCATCATGGTGAATGGGCTGAGAATGTTGATTGTTGGGTAGTTGGCTTTCTTGAAAAGTTTAAGGGGTGTCGTATGATAGTGAAACTTTTACATTCTATACACTTAAGTTGTATTATGTTTACTTGAAATGAGATATTGTTAATGCACATAGGAAATTAAAATTGATATGATTCCATCTTAAATATTCAAGAATGTACTTTCCATTTTTAGTTGGGGGTGTTTTACATGTAAAACTATAAATTACTAGCATTTCTGAATAGGTAACAATATTGTGATTATGATTTCAAATTCAAAATTCTACAACACTTAAAAGCTTAATATGTCCTTATAGGCTAAAGAGGTAGAACTTAAGAAGTCCATTAGCTTCTTAAATGTTAGAGAATACATTGCAATAGCATAGACTTGTGCTATCTATTAAGTTATAGAATAATTCTTACTGCATGATTTTTACTAATCTAATAGTGGATGGAGTTCATTGCTCAGGAAACTATATTAATAATATACTTTGTATTATTAAACATTCATATACATTATTTTTGCTAATCTAATAGTGAATGGAGTTCATTGCTGAAGAAATTATGTTAATAATATACTTTGATATTTTGTATTATCAAACGTTTATAAACATTTCTCACTTCATATATTCAATTACTACATCTTGTCTCAGATTCTTTACTAATTCAAGTCTTATGATGTTTAGGTATACACACCATAATACTAAATAGCTATGTAATAATTCAAATCATTTTTTATTTTTCAAACAATGTCTCTTTGTTGTTTAGAATCCATGATAACAATATTTCAAGTTATGAAGGTTATGGAATTTTGGATTCAAAGAGATTTTCCATAATAAAGGAATTTTTCTATCATATCTCAGTATTTTTTTTCATTAATGTGAGTTTTATGGAAATGTTAATGTACATGCTCATTACTGTATGCATTAAATATATTACAACATAATG
The DNA here is from genome assembly GCA_034641835.2 of Pinus albicaulis. Taxonomy (NCBI): domain Eukaryota; kingdom Viridiplantae; phylum Streptophyta; class Pinopsida; order Pinales; family Pinaceae; genus Pinus; species Pinus albicaulis. Next base: position 474,942,387 of record CM076576.1, on the reverse strand, counting down.
TAAATTTTCAATGATATATTTTTCGTAAAATGGAGTGATGCATTATTAGTTATTGTACCCACATCCTTTTAGTTATTTTCATTCATAAACAAATACATGAATCTAGGTAACAAAATCTAAATTGTTTTATAATAACAAAATTTTAAATTCCTTTATAATTTCAATAAGATATATTAATAATTGGAGAGAATAGAAACGCACAGCATTCACACACAAATAATTATTTACTATATTGCACTAATTAGATGCATCAAATATATAGGTGAACTCATACTAATCTTAGAGAGAGAAGTTGAGAGATTCTCTCAACTTCCTCAACAAACCCAATCCATGATCAATCTAAAGTAAGCATGATCCTAACTAAATCTAATACCCTCCCTTAATGCTTACTTTACAAAACATATAATTAATCACAATTACAACACTTTAAACTTTTTGTGTCTTTGTCTGATCTGGTCTTCATTAACATCTGTACCCACTCTGAGATCTCGTAGGAAATGCTCTTTTCTCCACCATTTTCGAGCTATCATTCAACCCATTTAAAATACATTGTTTCTGACCAGCAATAATGAACTTTTTCAAGATCAACAGTATTGACAACTCGGCTCGTCGAGGCTTCCGCGATAGAGCTGACAAGTGATGAACCATCCTATGGACCAATCACCATCTGATTTCACTTTCGGCTATCCATCAGTGGCTAGGCAAATGGTCTGAATACTGAATGTGTTCAAGAGCTAATCTAACAACTTCACCTGCTAACCTGTAACTGATGCTCCTTGGCCCGTAGCACAACAACATCAGCATATAACAAATTCACACAATCAAATTAGTCAATTGTTCTCTCGTCCCTGTAGAACGTCAAGAACGACTAATTTAAATTATGCTAAATTGTTCATAGTTGGTTCTTCACTATACACATCTCACAACAAATGTCACATAATATATATCTAACAAGCAGCTTTAATTTCTCTAGCAGTATAGCACCTTTCTCCTGAAAATTTCTAGCAATTACAGCCTCCGTCTTCCGCAAATAAATTTGCAGCTTTCATCAAACACAAGACAAGAAATATATCTATCCTCTTATTACATATAGTTGACCAACAACGTAGTTGGGTCAACTCAAATGATACCCATTAAATAGAATACAGTGGCATTTTAAAACACTGCTACAAATGCATACTTGGCTGCAATGCACGCATCTAACACAGGAAACACTATCATTAATAGTGCATAGAAAGTTGCCCAAATCAGAAATGAGTGGTCGTCGAAACTGAGGAATAGCTAAGCAGATCGTACTGAAACTGACCAGATTTTGTTTTAGTAATTTGAACAAAAGAACTAACATTGGCAGCACTCCGGCAATATCACCTAAAATTAATTTGTGTTATTCCTGCACAACAATGTTCAAACTACAGCTACAAACCAATGTAACCTCACCGCAATTTTTCAAAAAGAAAATCGGATCTGTATACAAGTGACGCAGTGCATGTGCGTAGAGACTGTAGTGGAATGCGCAATTCTTGAATGTTGCCAGATCACTGTCTACTCGTACAGCCTTTTCTCGAACCCAGCCGCACTGGAACGCGCATGATTCCCCGTCTTCAAAGAATTTTTGATGCTGTAATTACCAGGATTTCGACATAGCTTCGGGTGCATCCAATCCCAAATCTCCTTCTTCATCTTAAGCTAGCGCTGTTAGCTGCAACTGCTTTCGGACTTCTGGCAACCTCCAACTCCGCACACAGTCCCTCTCTGCTTTTTTCTGGAACTATGAGGATTATGTAACGCTGAATGAGCAAGTCTCTGATGCGTGTGTATATATATATCGAGAAAACAATAGCGAGTAGAATCCGGATAAAAATAAAACATGAGTGTGTGCACAGATGTTTACAAAATCAAGAGAAGTTCCTCTGCACACGTTGTTCAGAAGGAGTCCCGGGAAAATGTAGGTGGAAAACTGCAAACCAAGCAATCTAGGAGTCGTGGACGAGATTAAGTCAATTAAACTGACTGTTAAATACATATAATTAAACAACCGCGCTAATTACTTTAGAGTATAAGAAATATTCCTGGATCGAATCGAATGGTGTCCGTCGAATGATACACAGAGATACACAAACTCAACACTCCTAATCTACGTATGTACAGATAATCAGCCACATAAACTCTCACATTTTCCTGGCCTTCCCGTGAGGGATTTAAGCCAGTAGTGGCTCCTATACCATATTAATAATTGGAGAGAACAGAAACACACAGCATTCACACACAAATAATTATTTACTATGTTGCAATAATTAGATACATCAAATATATAGGTGAACTCATACTAATCTTAGAGAGAGAAGTTGAGAGATTCTCTCAACTTCCTCAACAAACCCAATCCATGATCAATCTAAAGTAAGCATGATCCTAACTAAATCTAATAAGATAATATAAAGAAATATAAATATTCACTATTGCATTAATGGAGAAATCACATCTAACTAAACCTACCAAACCTACCTCGTGGTGGTGTAAGGTGGATTTTTCTTTGTACCGGTACGCCTTGCTTTTGTTAGGGGAATTTGTACATACACGCATTCCCTAATGTTTCGCCATACAACCTCTAAATAGGTGTATAATCATAACCATAATAGTTTCCCAGAATTGGTTTGATAGCCTTGGTTGCTTCCATGGCATGGTAATGAGGCAGTGTGAAGAAGAGATGGTGCATTACATGGGTGTCCCTATCACTGTTAGAATGGATACCATATTATCAAGCATAGAGATATCTAGATAAGGAGAGATAGCAACGAAATAGATAGGAGAAACTGTACTCAATTCTAAAATTATGCACCAACCTCGGAAAAAAGGTAGCGTACCTAACCCTCGCAAAACATTCACGTACTGTCATAGGTGAAATGACATGGTAGTTAGTTGCTTTCAGGGCCAATTTACTGTCGTGCAAAAAATCACAAGCCTGCAGCCAAGTCACATTCGCGCGCCAATTATTGTTGCCAGATAAATGACAATGAAGTTGTTTCTTCTTTTTTATACTTTGCAAATTTTTGGAATCTAAACTCTCAGCGAATAGTTATAAATAGAATTTAAACTGTTGGATGAGAGTTTGTCCCCGGATAAAAATTCTGCCAAACTTCTTGGCCAAAAACTCATTAAACTCTCAGGTGAGAGATTGTAACCTGAAATTAACCCGACCAAACTGTGAGGCTAACACTCTATTAAAAAAAAATCTCATCTCATAAATACTTTTAACTCTTAATACGACCAAAAAAAAAAAAAATTGCTATTTTTATATCCTCCAAGACACTTATAAACACAACAGGAATTCCGCCGCAACACTCCAAAAAATATTTCCCAATTTCATATTTAACATAATTACGAATAAGTGACGTGTAAAATGATGAATAAGTGACATGTGTAAAATGATGTTTCCTTAATCTATCACTTCCCATCCAGGTAGGAAAAAGAGATATATGCCCTACCTAATGTCTTAGAAATGTTTAAAATAAAATTATAACATCTTTAAAAACTTTACGAATCAAAATCTCTCAATTTTATTACACTTCACAAAAAAAACCACATTTTATGTTAAACAAATTTATCTTTAAAATGGAAAGATATTTCTTGTTGAATATTATATTTTGTTTGAAACAAATATCCTTAATATGATAATTCAGATTGAAATATTATATTAAATTAAAATTTATTTGAAATTTTGAATAATATAATTTCTTATTATTTATAAATAAAATTACAATTATCAGTGATATTATTAATCCCTGTTGTTGGACTGGGGGACTATAGTAATTTAAAGTGTACAATTGATATTAGTTTTTCTACTCTCCGGCAAATAATCAAATTTAATGTAACTTTTGTTTTTTCATGGTTTTGAAGCATAAGTTATAATCGCAAAGTTTTCATATGTATTTCGCCAAGGTAAACTAATGCTAGCACATCATTAGTTCATATATATTAAATTCCACTCACTACTGTATAGAGAATACAATCGCTCACTGCCATATAGAGAATACATCTGACACATGTTCAAAGTGTTGGACACAAATTTGAAAAATGTTCTAAGTTTGCCTCTTCACCTCCACTTCCAACTCCGCCTCCAAAAACTATATCGCAACACCTCCAAAAGACTGGATGGAAACATTTGATTCCCCTATTAGTCTGTGTAGGCTTACCAAGGTTCCATTCCCACATTCCTTCAAGGGTCTTGAATTCCTCCTGAAGCGGCCGCCACAACAACAACATTCGCACTGCCCCAATTTGGAGATGAGAAATCACCCCTAAGAAGTGTCCCGCCCCCTGCGCCCAAATTAGGAGGTGAGAAAGCACCCCTCTGCGTGTTTTCCTGAGGTTCTATTTTGATATGAATTGGATATGGATAATTCAAAAAAAATTGAGCTGAGGTTGCACAATGATGTGCAAAAAAATTGAGGCAGAATTTGCCAAAAAAAAAACAGAATGAGAATTATTCAAAAATTGTAAAACGCAAGGAGCAGTAAAAAACTGAATTCCAGGAGCAGGAAGAAAAAAAAGGAGTGCACAATGACAGTCTGGAAAAATGCAGAACATGAGAGAGTTAGACCAAGGGCAGGAATGCCAAAAAAGAGAATGACTCTGGTACCATGTCAGAGCAAGAGATAACTCTGCAAAACTACATACACATTAGATGGAGATGTATGTACTTATACATGGAAGTGAGACTATTAGGATTCACTCCCCAATGTCTTTTGACTTTCCTTATATTACTAAATTAGAATAATATACAATCTCACTCAATTCCTTAAAATTAAGTGTCAACAAATATAATAATAATATTTTAAAATGAAATTATATTATTTAATTATTAATATGTTTTTTTAATATATAAATGAATTTAACTTCTTCTAAAATATTTAAAGTACGGAAATTGAATTCTATAATATTTTGAATTCTATAGATGATTTCAACTAATTCATATATATTTGACCTAACAATGCCCCAAAAACAAAAACAGTCTAGAAGATTTATACAACTGATATTACAAGATAATACAAGCGTTAAACAGACTGATAATACATAGTGTTAGCGTTAAATTTATTGTCTTGTTAATGACCTGGATTATAGATGATAAACACAAAGCATTAAATGCAGCAAGCTCAGTGCTAATAATGTATGTGTCTGGTGTTGTGTAATTATCGATCTCATGTGGGGTCGTCAATCACATTTTAAGTTTCGAAATTTGAAAATAACATGTATATACTTCAAATATTTATCAATTAATTGAGAAAAATAACGTCCATGTGGTAGGAAAATATCATCTACTTTCTAAAAAACACGTCACCTACTTTCTAAAAATTTCATGATAACATAATTGTCCATATGGTTGGAAAATATCATCTACTTTCTAAAAAAACACGGCACCTACTTTTTTAAAATTTTCATGATAAGAACGTATAAATGGGGAGAATTTGAAGAATAAAGATTACCAATTTTAAAGCGACACAACTTACCAGAATATGACGATTGATTGTACCAATTATGTAGTTGTAGTTAACAGCGAAAGGGCTAACAATAATTTTTAGCTGAATTATCCAACGGAGGGGATCTGAAATTTGAATGACTTCATCGCTCTCGTCATTTAACAAGATAACTGGTAGATCATGAAAGATGGAGATTGATGCGACGAATCTCTTCCATTTATTTTTTCTGACTATTGGTCTTTGAGTTTAAATATATTGCACGCTGGGCGCTTTTTCGGGCTGTCAACCAACTCACTCAAGTGGGGAGCAATTAACGTGGTGAAAATGAGGTGCACGCTGATGCAAGGGCAATGGGAAGTGGTGCAGGGAGAAAATCATTTCTGTGTTCTTGGCATACTGGAATTAAAACATAAGAGAGTACAGGATCAAAATGATCATGATGTTAACCAGCTGATTCCCTTTTCTGAACTATGGATTAATGACACTTCAAGCATTTCAAGTCGTGCAGATTTCATAAATCCGAGTCTTCATGTGCAAGACCTTCATAGTTATAACAATACAAAATCACCGACATTTGATGAATTAATAAGAGTGTCATGTAGCACTAAAGTACCACCTGTTGAAGCGTCTCCATCTGCCAATTACTATCTGCATTCAACCGGAATCACCATTCCAACCATTGTTGAACACGAGAGCTTGAGAGGAAAAATTGTGGATGATGAATGTAACACCAGTCATGCCTATCGAAACGCAAATGATTGATCTTATGCTGTTGATCCAGAAGCTTACATGGCCCATGAGGTTGGAATCAGTATGGTGGGAGATTACAAGAGCCTATATGATAAAAATACACATTAGTCATGGCGCCCAGTTTGTTTCCATCCTGATTTGTTGAAACCACGATAGAATGGTCACGTGGCCAATCTAACGATTTTGAAGCTACGGATGATTGTAGGGATAGCCTAAACTTGAGATATGATTTAAAATTAGGCATCCCCTGATACCTTTATAATTACAACAGACAGAAGAGCTCTTATTGACCAAAAATTGAGGGAGGAGGGGGAGTCAGTGATGTACGGGATTCGTTGATAATACCTCATAAAGAACCAAGCTCGAATCCCAGTCCCACAAAATTAGTAGGAGAAGGAAGTGCACCCTTCCACATTTAGTTTAACGGTAGAGCTTTCCAAATTAAAATTTGGGCATGTTATGTCTACAACCTGAGTGCTCTAGTCTCTTCTGATCTTGATGAAATAAATTTCAATTAGGTCACATCGGGGATTGTGTATTGTATAAGTCCTTTTTTTTAATATTTAGAAAATAGAATGGACATGGTCAATTTAAATGTTAAATTTATTATATATATACTGTTGGAATTTCTGATAATTCCAGAACAAATAACTGAGAGAATAATACTCTCCTTCTAATACAGAGAATAACTGGACAGCGATTGCAGAATAAACTTTTTCTATTTCATTAACAGAACTAAAGCTATTACAACTTCCTTCCACTAAAGTGGGATTACAAAAATTCTTGACTGCTACAGATGCAGTGCTCACACATCTTCTCTCTGTCTCTCAAAACGCACAAAAAAAACAGTGCTCTCTAGTCATTTTTTGTGTTTTTTTTTCTTCTCTGCCTGTGGGCTTTTTTTTTTATTACACAACAATACTACAACAACACAATAAGCCTACAGGATTTTGATTTTATATGGCATGGTGTAATAAAAAAACATAAAGACTAAATTCTTAAGCCTAAGTTAAGAACAATAAATCAAACAAATTTTCATATGCACGGTTGCGAGTAGAGCCCACATCGCAATCGGTGATCGGCGGAACAACGGCTTTGGCAGAATGAACTTTGAACTTGGTGATTGCGATGTGCGATGAGTGACATCGGCAATTGGTGGAACTATGGTGTAGCAGACCTTGGACTTTGCGATTGCGATGAAGCGATGAGCAATATGCGATGGCGCGATGAGCGATGTGGGGTCCACATCGCATTGTAATGAAACTTCGGCGGAAAACATATTTGGATGGGCGGACGACGATGTTGCGATGAGTGATTGTGGTGGGACCACATCACATCGCAAACTTTCAATGGAACACAACATATGGCGGATGACCTTTGGGAATGGCGATTGCAAAATCGCATGATATATTTCGGCAGTGGTATATGAAACTCTGTCTGTTGCGATATGTGATGTGCGTTATCGCAACATCGCATCACTCAGGACTTCACATCAACAAGACACTTCAAAATAAAACTTTGCAATTGGCGATAAAGTGGTGGGGACCAGAAATGACGTGGCCCAATTTGAAATGTTCAAAATACTTGGCATGTTGAACAAAATTTGGTTCTGATTGGTTGGTGAGGGCTTAAAAGCTCGAAATGACTGTTCTTTAATAAAACTCTATTGTTGCGTGGTTTGGACCACGATTTTCTTCATTTCCTCTGCAAAGTTGGCTACACCCATCAAACATTAAATTCATTCCTGCAATGGTGGCTACTACCCATAAACTTAAATTCCATTCTTATGGTTCTCCATTCCTCTTGAATGCACAGTGCCATGCATGCAAGTTCTCTTCCCCTTTGTACTTTGTTTCTACCTGCACAGGGTACGCAGGTGACTTTAATATTTCCAACACGCCCCCTTAAAGTCAGCTGCTGGGTTATCAGTCATACCCAAACTTTTTCTTAAATATTCAAAACTCTTTTGCCCCAATGGCTTTGTCAATATGTCTGCAAACTTCTCCTCTATTCTACAATGTTGTAAAACAATTTCTCCATTGTTTACTAGCTCCCTGATGTAGTGAAACTTGGCATTTAAGTGTTTAGTTATTTTTTGAAACACATAATTATTTGAAAATGCAATAAATGAGCTATTATCATAATAAATAAATGTGCCCTTTACCTGTTCTTGACACAAATTCCTCAACATTCATCTCATCCAAACTCCTTGACACACTACTTCTGTAGCTGCCACATAATCTACCTCTGCTGTAGATAATTCTACAATAGGTTGTTTCTTAGAAGCCCATGAAATAGCTCTTGAACCCATATGAAAAACATAACCATAAGTAATTTTCCAGTCATCAATACTTCTAGCCCAATCACTGTCAGTATATCCAATTAATTCTAAATTTTTTGAAGTAGTATATAAAATCCCATACCTCTTAGTTCCTTTCACATATCTCAGAATTATCTTTGCTGCTTGCCAATGTGCTTCTTTTGGCCTTTCCATAAATCTGGAAATCAAACTAACATCATGCATAATATCTATCCTAGTTGCAGTCAAATACATGAGGCTGCTAACTATGCTTTTATACAAACTAGGATCAAAATCCTTGTTGTTGTCATCTTTACTCAACTTCAATCCCATTACTGTGGGAGTAATTGTTTCCTTGCACTCCTTCATATTAAATCTTTCCAAAAATTCATTCACATATTTTTCTTGTGAGATAAAAATCCCATTTTTATTTTGCTCTACTTCTATTCCTAAGAAGTATCTCAGCAATTCCATATCAGTCATTTCAAATTCATCTTTCATGATTGTTTTAAAATTTTCAATGAGGTAATCATCATTACCTATGAATATCACATCATCAACATATAAAACCTCAATCAACATCTTACCATATTTTTCTTTGATGTATAATGTGGGTTCTCCTTCACATTTCTCAAACCCATTTTCCAGTAGATAGGAATCTATCCTACTGTACCATGCTCTTGGTGCTTTCTTCAGCCCATAAAGAGCTTTGTTCAATCTGTACACTTTGTGCTATTGGCCTTCTTTCTCATAGCCTAGAGGTTGTTCAACATAAACCTCTTCCATTAGAACTCCATTTAAAAATGTTGTTTTTACATCCATTTGGTAAACCTTCCATTTGTTTTGTGCTGCTATGGACAACACTGCTCTCATTGTTTCCATTCTTGCAACTGGTGCAAATGTTTCTTCATAGTATCTTCCATCTTGCTGCTTATATCCCTTGACAACAAGTCTGGCCTTGTGTCTTTCAATCTTACCTTCAGCGTTGTAAATCCATTTTACTCCAATGAATTCTTTCCCTTCAGGGAGATCAACCAACTCCCATGTTTTATTCTTCTCTACGGCCTTAATTTCATCATCCATAGCTTCTATCCATTTTCTATCTTTTATAGCATCTTTAAAATGAATAGGATCATCAACATGACAATACAAAGAAAATAAGGAGTTCATACCTTCATTTTTTGTCTCTTTCTCATAGATTTCATTTAAATTTTCGAATCTGGTTCCTCTTTCATTTGGTGTAGTTGTGTTTGAAGAAGCACTCAAATCTGCTCCATGTGGTGTGCTTGAAGAAGCACTCTCATTTCTTCTCAAGGGTGTTCTTACTACTGCTTGAGGTGTCCCTTGATGTCCTTGTGTTGGTGGAGGTTGTGCTACCGATGAGGTAATATTTTCAGCCACATCTTCCTCATCTTCATCATGAGATAAACAACTTTTAACATTGACTGTTTTCTCAATGCTTCCATCCCATGCTTCGTCTTCAATGAATTGCACATCTCTGCTTATCACAGAGTTCTTTGTGGATGGGTTATAAAATCTATATCCTTTGGATTTTTCACAATATCCAAGGAATATGCACTTCTCCCCCTTACTTTACAACTTCTTTCTCAACCGATCTGGACTGTGTGCATAAGCCACACATCCAAAAACTCTCATGTTGGTGACTCCCTATTTTCCGCCAGTCCACGCTTCTTCTGGAACTCTATTCATCACTGCTTTTGTTGGGCATCTATTCAAGATGTATGTTGCACAATTTTGCAGCTTCTGCCCAATATTCATTTGGAAAATGTTTTGCCTTTAGCATACCTCTCACCATATCCATAATTGTTCAATTCTTCCTTTCAGCGACTCCATTTTGCTGCGGTGTGTACCTAGTTGTAAACTATTTTTGTATGCCGTTTTCTCTACAAAAAACGTAGAAATTAGTTTTAGATGTACTCACCTCCTCTATCAGTTCTAAGAACTTTGATATACTTCCCACTCTGTTTCTCTACTAGAGCTTTAAAGTGGAAAAATTTCTCAAAGACTTCACTTTTATATTTCAAGAAATAAACCCATACTTTCCTTGTGAAATCATTAATGAAGGTCAGCATGTAATTGCTTCCTAAAACTGATGCTGTTTACATCAGCCCACATAAATCTGAATGGATAATTTCTAAGGGTGCTTTCGTCCTTATGCTCTTTCCTGATGGAAAGTTTTTTGTGTGTTGTTTGCCCGAGATGTAGCCTTCACATAGGCTGTCTGGTTTCTCAATCAATGGTAGACCTCTTACCATTCATTTTCTGTGCAAAAAATTTAATCCTTCGAAATTGAGATGTCCAAACCTCAAATGCCATAACCAATTCTCATCTTTCACTTCCTTTTGAAAAATCTCTTGAGTTACAGCAGTTACATTCTTCCCTTTTCCCTTCAAGTCAGTATTGAGCTTGAATGGAAACATTCTATTGTTGGTCATTTTTATTTCGGCAATAATCTTCTTGCTTGGAGGTATATCTCTTATTGTGCACACATCATTTTTAAAAAATACATTGTAACCTTTGTTTATGAGCTGCCCAACACTCAAAAAATTACACTTCAAGTCAGGAACATAGTATAGATCTGGCACAAATTTATGCTCTTCATTTCTTGCATGGATACTAACTCTGTCTTTTCCATTGACATAAATCTTAGTATCAGTTCCTGTTGTTACTTTTGATTTAACTTTTTCATCAAGATTGGCAAACATTTCTATGTTTCTAGTCATATGATTACTGCAGCCTGAATCTAAGAACCATACATCATCTTGTTTATCTTGTGCTACATTACATGTTAACAAAACATTCCTTGGGTTCTTTTCTTCTCTTGCTACATTAGCATTCTGCCTATTATTCATGTAATTTTGATTTTCCCTACATTCATTTGCATAGTGCCCATATTTTTTGCAATAATGACATTGGAAATTGGATTTTTCATACCTTTTTCCATGAGCATGTTGGTGTCCACCTTGCTGGTTACTGCTTTGGCCTTGGTTTTGATTCTGATTGATGCTCCTTCCATGTGAATGTGAAGGGATGTTCCTTCCTCCTTTGTTTTGGCTTCTGCCTCTTCCGCTTCCTTTGCCTTGACCTCTTCCTCTTCCAAAAGGAATCTGGGTCTTGAAGGCATGCTCTAAAGATGGGTTTACTGATCTTCCCAATATTTTTTCATGATTCATCAACGATGCATGAAGTTCATCTACCGTGAACTTTGAAAGATCCTTTGTCTCTTCAATGGTGGTAACAATAACATCAAACCTTGAGGGTAGGCTCCTCAATATTTTGTCCACAATCATTCTTTCTTCAAGTGTTTCTCCCTGGGACCTTATCTGTGTGACCATCCCAATCACATGTGTGAAGAATGAGTCTATGTTATCAGACTCTTTCATATAAAGAGTTTCAAAATATCTCCTCAGCAATTGTAGCTTTGTTGTCTTTACCTTCTCCATACCTTGATAGGTTATTTTCAGAGTATCCCATTCATCCTTAGATCTCTTAGCTGCTGCTATCCTTGGAAACACACTCTCATGTACTGCTTGATAGAGATAGAAGAGGGCTTTAGAGTACTTCTTTCTATTACTCTTCAATAAATCTTTCTCTTCCTATGTAAAGGCATTAAAGGCCTGCTCATCAACTACTTCTTCAAAATCATCTTCTACAAATTCCCATAAGTCCGGGGAGGCAAACAGGGCTCTCATGGTAATGGCCCAATAATCATATTTCTTCCCATTAAATTGGGGAAGCTGATCATTTCCAATACTCATACTAGTGCTTGGTCCAGCCATTCCTTATAAACTGAACTCTGGACTTTACTTCTACTTAGCCTTCACGCTGCTGGAGAACTGCTGCAACAAATATTCTTCTTCCTTCAGCTTCTTTGATGCCTTCAAAGAGCCTGGATAAGCTCCAATACCATGTTGGAATTTCTGATAACTCCAGAACAAATAACTGAGAGAATGATACTCTCCTTCTAACACAAAGAATAACTAGACAGAGATTGCAAAATAAAACTTTTCTATTTCATTAACGGAACTAAATCTATGACAACTTTCTTCCATTGAAGTGGGATTACAAAAATGCTTGACTACTATAGACGCAGTGCTCACACATCTTCTGTCTGTCTTTCAAAATGCACAAAAAAGATAGTGCTCTCTAGTCCTTTTTTGTGTTTTTTTTCTTCTCTGCCTGCGGCTTTTTTTTTATTACACAACAATACTACAACAACACAATAAGCCTACGGGATTTTCATTTTATATGGCGTGGTGTAATAAAAAACATAAATACTAAATTCTTAAACCTATGTTAAGAACAAGAAATCAAATGAAGTTTCATATGCACAGTTGCAAGTGGAGCCCACATCGCAATCGGCGATCGACGGAACAACGGCTTCGCAGAATGAATTTTGAACTTGGCGATTGCAATGTGCGATGAGTGACATCGGCAATAATTGGAACTATGGTGTAGTAGACCTTGTACTTTTCGATTGCGATGAAGAAATGAGCGATATACGATGGTGCGATGAGCGATGTGGGGTCCACATCGCATCGATGCATCGCATCAGAATGAAAATTCAGCGGACGACGATGTTGTGATGAGCGATTGTGGTGGGACCACATCACATCGCAAAATTTAAATGGAACATAACATATGGCAGATGAACTTTGGGAATGTAAATTTCTATATGCGATATCACATCGCATGATATATTTCGGCAGTGGTATATGAAACTCTTTCCGTTGCGATATGCGATGTGATATATCGCAGCATCGCATCGCTCGAGACTTCACATCAACAAGACACTTCAAAATAAAACTTTACGATTGGTTATGAAGTGGTGGGGACCACAAATGATGTGGCCCAATTCAAAATTTTCAAAATAATTGGTGTGTTGAACAAACTTTGGTTTTGATTGGTTGGTGAGGGCTTAAAAGCCTGAAATGAGTGTTCTTTAATAAAACTCTGCTGTTGTGTGGTTTGGACCATGATTTTCTTCATTTCCTCTGCAAATTTGGTTGCGCCCATCAAATATCAAATTCATTCCTGCAATGGTGGCTGCTACCCATAAACTTAAATTCCATCCTTACGGTTCTCCATTCCTCTTGAATGCACAGTGTTGTGCATGCAAGTTCTCTGCCCCTTTGTACTCTGTTCCACTTGCAAAAGGTACGCAGGTGACTTTAATATTTTCAACACACACACACACACACACACACATATATATATATATAATTTATTTATTTACGGATTGTTTATAGTATAATTTTTTTGAATATCTAGAACAGGATAAACATGGCTAATTCAAACATCAAATTTCTTTTATATATATATATATCGTTGCATGAGAAATTATTTTCAAATGGAAATATTCCAATGAACACAAAAATTACTCTTACAAATCTATCGCTTCAAAAATCCGTACCTTGAAATTGTACGTCTCAAAAGACTTCTTACAGACAGTTTCCAAAGCTGCAAAAATTTGTTTCCATATACCTATATTAATTATTAATTATTGTGACATTTAGCATCCATGTTGAACTATTAATCTGTTCCGTATATTTTTGGCTTTATAGGTTAAATATAAATTATTTGTATGTTTGGTTTTAGAGGGTAAATAAAAATTAGTTGTATTTAGTGTAATTTTTTTTGGAATTTTTTCTTGGATTTTTTTTATTTAATTTTTCTAAATTTTTATAGAAATTTATTAAAATTAAAATTTTGATGGTAGCTTCTATACAATCAAAATTCTCTAAAAATTTTCAAAGTACTAAATCTCTATATACATTAAAAAGAAAACAAATTAAATAATATAAATCAAAATTTCACTTCAAAATTTTCTGCTAAAAATCCAAAACTCCAAACATAAACATTATAGTTTATTGCTTCAAAATGATGAGGTCAACCTGCCTCCACGAAGGTGTCAAATGTTGTTGTTTCCTAAATGGTGATGTCAGCTTGCATCCACCAAGGATTCAAATGCAAAGGCTCGTCACCACCCTTTATTACCATTGAAATGTATTAAAATGTAGAGGCTCGACGTCACCACTCGTTATTACCATTGAAATGTATTTTTCACAGCATTCCCAATGTCAGCCCTAGGGTTTCCTAAGTGTTTCACGATCCTCGCACTTCTTTTCTCGCAAGGAATCGACTGATAAGAATTACCAAGGTGGTTTTTGTGTAACTGGTCTCTAGTCCCTGGTCCAGTTCCATCCTTTAGCACTGTGTAGATGAAGCTCTGCACCCTTAGGGTTTTCTCAACCCTGGCTAACTCGATTCATCATTGCATTTTTTCTTTGTTGAGAATTCATTATCCTTAGTCTCTATTAAAAATGGAAAGATAAATTATTAGTCTCTATTACAAATAGAAATCTAAATTTTCTAGTAATACTGCGTGTCATTGGAGATAAAGCCGGACTTAAGGAACTCCAAGGCCCTTTAGGTAGAATACTTCATCATTATTTTCTATAGTTTTACAGTATTTATTTAAATTTTTTCTTTTTTTTGTTCAACCCTTGCACTTCCGATATAATCTATAGCCGTTAGATTATTATATTTTGTTTTACAACGACGATGTCTTCTCTTCATTTACTCTGGGTATTATTGCTAAGGCTCCCCATTTTGCCGGTCATTTGTTAAAAAAAATCAAGGGAGGGGAATTATTCTTCAACACACACTTGTGCAGAGGTCTTAATTAAGACAATAGTGTGGCGGAAATTAATACATATGAGTATTCATTTCAACACATAGTGGGGGAGATTTAAATCAGTTGACTTGAGCAACTATAATGGAGCAAAAACTTTAAACAAATATTTTTCACTATGGAAATCAATACATATGATCATGTTTTTCAATACAGAGTGGTTGAGATTTAAATTAGCTGACTTGTGCAATTATGGAAGTTAATACATATAAGCCTACTTTCAACACTTGAGATTTATGTTAGTTGACTTGCGCAACTATAATGGAGCAAAAAATTTAAAAACCTTTACTCATATAACATATAACAGAGTAAAACGTAATGGTTATGGTTCACGACAAACCACTCTTTAGATCATAACTTCAAAACATGAAATAAATTCATATGGAAGTTGCTTGTAACATTTACTACCATTCTACACATTTCTATACAAAATAAAAAAATAAAGAGATATTTTAATATAACCATTGACTAACTTTTAGTTGTTTACGAGAATAGTAATATTTTTAACTCTAAAGTTGATTGGATCGTCATAAAACTTCCTACCCACAGGCCTTAGTTAACTATATCATATTACTCCACAATACACATATTTTAGTCTTAGATAATATGTATTTTCGATTATGAAAGATGCATGGTACCCATATTAATGGGTTGATCACATACAAATTAATAACTCACAGACTCATCTTAGGGACACCAGCTGTCTCTGCACACTTGTTTCGAGGCGCGCTCCGTTGGGGTTTGAATGGGACACTTGGATCCATTCTGACCCTCAATTCATGAAAGGTTTTGATCCACGACTCCTATCGACTCGAGAGATTAACAAGTGTAACCACCTGGTTTCCTCCGGTCTCAGTCCGTCATTTTCATGGTTGTAATTCCTCGAGCTCTAGGCGTGCACACTCTGCATTTGGTTAATGGCCTCAGTGGTAAACTAATGTTGAGTACCGCACCACTATGGTTCCTACCTTTGGATGCCTTGTAAATTGATAACCTCGGTGTTTCCCATAAAACTGGTATTGATCCTCCAACATGGTATTTCTCATTTTCGTTTTTTTTTTTAGTTTAAGTTTTCACTTCTAAATGATTTACTTGGTATCTTCACATGTTGCAAGTATTTTATAGTTATAATTTTGTGCATTCTCTTCCACACCTTATAGGGTTTAAATCGGAACCTCTGGCAAGGGTTTCAACCATAGTTCTCACACGTGACAGAATGTTGATATCTATATCTTTTCTCTGTGTTTAATCTGCTGTGGATTCATATCAAAACTTCTCTAATCATTTTCCTATCTCGCAGGTTCTTGTTCTGAGTACAACCCTTGTGACAAAGAGGTGACAAAACCCTTGGTTCTTGGAGAGGCACATCAACTAGAAATATTTGATAGGAATGCCCAAGTTGGGCACTTCTCCAATGGTCCTTTATGTCAACTCTCCACTAGGTTTGTTACTTATGAGGCCTTCATACTAGTCTTCGTTAGTTGTAATTTTTTTTTTAACATTTGAAATGATTCGACCAATGGCCAATCTCAGTCTCAATACTTTAATATTTTGGTTGGTATGTTGTTTATGTAATTATCACTCACATAGTAATATTATAAGTTATATGGTTATTTTTTTTACTAGTGTTTTCGCCCGATTATGCATTATTTTTTAGGGATCTTCCTAAATGATTGTAGAGTTTAATTGTACATCTATTTCTGTAGTTTTACTTCCTGCACAGTGTTTTCTTGAAACAATTGAATGAGGATTACTTTGTTTCAGCATGCCAACCAAAAAGTTGTTAATAGAAAAATTTCTCATTTTGTGTTATCTTTATTGTGCCTTTTTATGAGTTTTGGTTTATGATATTTTCTTGCTTATTGCACGGGTTTAGTAGACAAGGCCTACCCTCTGTCTTTTTCCCATTATTTGAAGTTTAATATTCTTCATGATGAAATATACATTTATACTATAATTATTTATGTAATATTTATGTATTATTTATTTAAATGTCATCCCATAAGTTTCTGGGGCCTCTGGTTCTTAACAAAATCACTGGAATTTGATAGAATTCTTCTATAACCCTTAACCAAGAACTTATCTTTATTCCACCCATTTTCTTTTATGGTTTCTTCCTCGGATGACCTCCCAGAAGCTCAATGACGTAAAACCATATCGGTCCTTTCCGACATAAGGTTTAAATCTCTCAGCTCTCAGGTCTATCCTTGGGTGGATTATTGTTCTTCCTATTTTCTACAAGACACATATTATATATAATGATAGGGCTACAATACTTTTATGATATGAATATTATTATTAGAAAGAAGCATGGTTACTTGGGAACAAGAGAAAAATCTAGGAGCGGGAGCGAGAGCACACAAAGCCGCATTTTTCTATATAAAAAAAAATTAAAAAATTATTAAAGAAACTACCTCACTCAATATTTTTTCGAAAAAGTCGGAAAAAAGTCGAGACTTCGAGGATAAAATCGTGACTTTTTCAGGGATGAAAAAGTCGGTAAAAAGTCGGCTACAATTTTCAAAAGCTTCCGGTCCGGAGTGTTTCAGGGAGATTTTTTTTTAAATATATATAATTTTTATATTTTTTAATATTTTGATGCATATATGTCAAAAAAATCATGAAGAATGAAGAATTATACATAAAAAATTAAAAACATAGATTGAACCATATAAAATTAATCATCTAGAGGTTATAATCTTCATCAACCACACCCACAAGTTGGAAACATACAACATATTGACTCTTGAGTCTCATGAATTATCAATTTTAAGGTTTCAAGCTTTCAAAATTCAATATATAACATTTATCATCATTGATATATAACATTTATCATTATTGATTCATTGATCACCATAGTTGTACTTTTAAGCTAAGTGTAACAAATAACCATTACAACAAAGAATATTTAACATGAAATGAAATGTTATAAAATCAAACAAAATGAACTTTCATGAAGCATCATATTTATAATTCATAATGACTTATAAACTTATAAATGCCAACTTTAAAGTTTCACCTTTTAAATTCAAACTTCAAACTTAAATTGTCATATATTGTTTACAAAAATTATCATAATAAATATTAAAGAGTCAAATTTCAAATGTTCAACACTTATAAAAGTTAAAAACTACTAGGAAATAGAAAAGACTAGTAAACAACAAATCTGTTTTATCTATTGGCTAGCCCCTTGCCATGCCCATGAGAAATGTCTAATTTGTGAGAACTACGAGGCAATGGTGGTTTTCTAGTACTCTCAGGAGTACCACGACCATAACTAGAAGGAGGAGGGAAACATGAGGATGTAGTTGGAGGTTGAATTTGCAAATGAACAATAATTGGAAATCGAACACTAGCAATAACACCCGCACTACTACTAGATGGTGGGACCAGCCCTGTGTGTGGTGGTGGCATGACTGTTTTTGCTTCTTATCATCCCTCAAAATTTTTGCTTCCAATTCTTCCATATGTACAGTGCCTTCCTCCAAATTATCATCCTCTGGGTTGTTGTCTCAAAATTTATATGATTGATCCTCATATGCCCGATCACAGTAATGACTCAACAACCTCAAGTTGTAATGCACCTAAACCCAGCTTTCAGCTCATTTTTCATTCATCCTGTTTCTTCTCACATTATGTGTGAAGCTGTAGGTGCTGCCACACCTCTCTGTAGAAGAAGTATTTACAACTTGTGAGAGAAATGTTTTTGCCAAATTTGGCAAAAGTCCCATGCCTCCATATGCTTCCCACCATGTGAGAGCATCAAATCTGTCTTTGTCTTCCATTTCATGGAAAGAGCCAAAGTTACCAGTGAAACTAAATTATATGACTAATTCAAGGTGCAATCTAGCACACTCCTCTATGTCGGGGACCAAATTATCTAATGCGTTCATATATCCCTCTTGTACCTCTGGATCTGTGTGAGGTTTGATCCTAACCCCACCTCCAGGTGCAGGTTGGCCCAACCAAGATGCAGAGTAGTATTTTGGCATAAGGATATATGCCAAGGCATGTAGTGGAACATTAATTTTATTCCACCATGCACACACACAGCCGTGAATCATTGCATAGATGTTGGGATAATTTTCCTTAACAAAATCTTTTATTTTCCCCAACATGAAATCCATTTGCTCATACACCTCCCCAATCACTAGTTTATCTGTATCTGGAAAATGAATCATGTGATAAATGGGCTTGGTGAAATTAAAAATTTCCCTGACACGTGCCTAAAACAAAGGATCAAGGGCGGTCTCCTCCACATGTTCAAAAAATTTGTCGTCAACTATTGTTGCTGCCCTGTCCTTTAATACCTGCCAGTGTAGACTTGATACCATGGCTTCCAATGATTCTCTTACCTTCAAAATGCACCTAAAGGTGAGGTAATAGCTAGCAAATCTAGTCTTTCCTATCTTCAACATCTCCAATTTTGAGTGAGTACGGAAAAGCCCATGGGTATTGCTATGAATTGTAATAAATTTCATCATTTTTTTACCTCTCTTCTACAAATCATCAAGCCATTGGTATTGAGGTTGTTTTCCTTTAATGATATCATGCATCAAAAGGTTCATTGTGTGAACCAAACACCGAGACCAGAATATGTTGGTGTATTTATCCTCAATAATTGCTCCCGCTTCCTTACAATTAGCAACATTATCAGTAATGACTTCAATGACATTGTCTGGCCAAATATTTTCAATTGTTTCAAGTAATGGTTATGCAATGTTAATGCGGGTCTTGAAATTGTCTGAATAATCATCTACTGAAAGGAATATTTCACCACTAACAGGAACAACTAGAACTCTTATCAATGGCTTTCCTTTTACATTGGTCCATCCATCAGATACAACGGACACACAATGCTCAATCCAAGAATTTTTCATTCTAACCAAAGAATTAATTATTTTATCTTTTTCATGATCAAGTCCCACGGTTCTCAGCTTGTCACACCCAAGGCTCCTGTATCCTTTGGGGGCATCATTAATGGAAGAAACTATTTCATGTAAATAAGGTGAGCGAAGAACATTGAATGGCACCCCACATGCATAGAGAAACTAGAAAATTTTTTAATCCACATCATTCCTACACCCTTTGTCGAGAAAATCGGATATGGTTCTATGCCTTAAGGAGATGTTTGGTCCAGGTGTGCCTCCATATACACTACCATGGGTGGAAGATGATGGAATTCTTTGTCCATGATGTGATGGACTTGATGGTGCATAAAGAATCAATGAAACCCCTAGATATTTTAGATCTATGTACGAAAGCCTCCTCTTCTTTTCTGTATTTCTCTCTCTGTTTCTGGCATACTTACACCAATTTTGATTCCTAGATTTTTCTCTCGATCCCGTGGCATTTTCCCACAAATTTTCCTTCTGGCATGGGTGTATGAACCTATGTATTCTTTATTGCAATGGGGGAAAAGAAATTTAGTGGTTCCACCACCTTTCCCTCCTTCCTGCCGCTGAACATATTTCCACAATGGTGTTTTACTTTGGTCTTGTTTAGTTGGGGTCTCTCTGGCCTCATGTTCTCTACTCTCCTCTTCCTCCTCAGCATACTCCTCCTCTTCAGGATTTTCATCAAATCCACTATAACCCACTTTTTCATCCTCCTCTTCTCTAATGGACCTCTTTCTTCTACTCTCCAATGCCATTATTACAAAGAAAGGAACCAACATGAAGAAAATACCTAGCAATATACCATGATGTTTCAAGTTTCTAGCTTGCAAAAAAAATGGAGGAATGCCAAATGGGAATAGGAAATGAAACATACAAAAAAAAAAATTCAATTTTTCACTTTTCAACACACTAAAATGTAAAATTGAGAAAAAAATTCAAGTTTTCATTTTTGAACAAATAAAAAATGCAATATAGAAAAAAAAAACTAGATTAGAAGTCCTACCTCTTTGTCCTGAGTCCTGACTCCTTCAATCCTCCTCTTTCTCTCTTGCATCTTTCTTATTTCTCTCTCCTTGCTCTGAAAATCTCAAGCTCTCTCTCTTGCTCTCAAACTAACAACGATAACAAAAAAATGAGAAGCGGGAGGGCTTTTATTTACCCAAACCCCCTCCCTCCCAAAAAATTCAGAAAATTCACTGTCAGATTCTTTTTCCTTGTCAGGGAGCGTTTTTTTTTTTTCCAGGGAGCATTTGGGAGCAAACGCTGGAGCAAACACTCCCCGACCGCTCCCTCCATTTAAAAAATGCTCCCAAATAGTTTTTGATAAATAAAATGTGTTAAAACAATCTGGACAGAGTCTACTTCATTTTCATTATATTTATGAAACCTACTGATGCATATCATAATTACTAGAATTTTTTGAACTCATTCAATATGAAAAAAAACATATTTTGAATATGTTTCGGCATGGACAAAATTTATAAACATATAAGTTATAAACTAAAAATACAAAAACTACCCATTACAGATGATGCACCAATGTAATGCACCATAATTTTTTAAAACAAATTTACAGTGTATTTTGGAAGATACAAAATATTGATTTCACTGAATCATAATGACCTTCATAAATTGTTTTCACCCGTTTTATTACAAAATTAACTAAAATTAGTAAATATTTATGAAATTCCATAAAAGTTATATTTCTTGAAAGTAGATTGAATTCTGCAAATGCTTGTCTTGGTTTCGAAAGTTAATTAACAAAGTTTCATGGAGTTTAGTCAGTCCAAAGTTGAAGAAATGTGTTCAAAGCTCGTCTCTGCGTAATTGCAGATGTGTTAGTTCGGCCAAACTTTAAAAAAAAAATCAGCAATTTTTTTTTTGTCCCGATGGCCCGTCAAGTGTAACGACACAAAAGTTCAGCCAATTGTTTCACAAAAGTTTGGCCGAACTTTTAATTGACTTTATGTCGGCCAAAAGATTCAACGAAGCCACTCCAAAAAAAAAATTCACGTCAATATAAATAAACAGAAAAAAATTCATTATTTTCGCATAATTTTGCACATATCTCCATTTGGTGTGATTTTTCAAAGGAATTTTTCGGCTCAAGGACTCTTTTTGGCTTAACATTCAAAGGAGATTTCTTGGAGGTAGGTGATACATTTTTTGGGTGTTTTTTGGGCTTAATTTTCAAATGACATTTTTTTTTAAGTATTTTGTTTTTAGAGGTTTTGGGCTTAATTTTCAAAGGACATTTTTTTGGATGTATTTTGTTTTTAGAGGTATTTTGAGCTTAATTTCCAAAAGAAATTTTTTGGACATTTTTTGGAATTTTTATGGGCTTAATTTCGAAATGACTCTTTTTAGGCTTAATATTCACAGGACATTTTTTGGAGGTATTTTTTAAAGTGATACTTTTTTAGAGGCTTTTTGGGCTTACCTTTCAAAGGACATTTTCTGGAGGTAATTTTTAAAGTGGCATTTTCTAAGAAGTTGGGCTCAATTTTCAATGGACATTTTTTAGAGGTATTTTTTGAAATGAAATTTTTTAGAGTATGTGTTTTCGGTTGAAGTAAATCTTTTATAATGATTTTTTAAAATGAGGTTTTGTCTAACTTTTTAAATGAAATATTTTTGCAATACTTGGAAGGAAATATTTTGAGCTTCATTTCATTTTTAGAAGACATTTTTTTCTCATATTTTTTAAAGCAAGTGTTTTGGATTGAATTATGTATTTTGTGTAAGATTTTTAAAATGCGTTTTTTTTTTTTTTAAATTAAATCTATTGTGATGCTTTTCTAATTGAATTTTTGTCCAAATTTTTGAAGGAAATTTTTTTAACTTCATACTCAATTATCATGGGAAATCGAAGGAATTGCAAGAGAAAATATGATCAAACAAGAGACCCTAAGGAACGTAGAGAACGGGGGAGAGAAACTCACAAAAAAAGAGAGAAGAATGCGCAAATATTAAATATAATTCACAACCTATGATCTTTTAGATACACAAGACAAGTAGTTCATGAAAAATCCCTCAATCATTTTAGAAAATAGACACCTGTTTACAATAATCATAAATAGAATATATAGCTCTGTTTATTTACATGCATATAACTATCTAAACTCATAAACTCATAACAATGCAGATATCACCTATTCGTCTTCTTTTACCATTTGTTTAAGATACTTATCTCAAATTAAGTGAAACTCATGGAAACCACCCATCCATGAGAGAGGAAATAATTCGGTAAACTGCCCCCATGCTCCTCACCAAATCTTAAGGCATTGGTGTTAGTAAGAATTTGGCATCCAGACTCCTGTCTAGCATTTACTTATGTTGGGTGAAAGAGTTCCATTAGTTTTTAAGCGGGCTCTGGACAACTCACTTCTGCAACATTCTATTGTTTAACCATTTTCATTTTATTTTTTACCGAACCACTTCTCCTCACTAAGATCTTCTATTTATCTAGAGAGTAGAAAGAAACAATTGTTTTTTAAACTGCTCCTTCCAACTGCTCTGGAATATTGGAATTATTTACCAATCAGTTATAGTAATTCTAAATATAAATATTTGATTCATGAAATATAAACACAATTTCAATAAAGAGGTCCTAACACATTTACCAGTATTTATATTAATAATAGTTTGTAGATTTCTATGGTAGAAGTTATGAGATTGAGAAATCAGATTGAACATAATCTTCATTTTTTTGTCAATGTTTTGAGTCTAGAACATGACTCATCTTCAGGATGAAACCTACAAAGAAGACAAGAAACCAAATATTATAAATAATAAATGGCAGAATGAGAGGGTGAGAGGACCCTACCAACCCAATTTTAATAATGAGAAATACAACAAAATAATTTAATTTAAATTTAATTTGAATTTTATCATTATTTTGATTAATAATATTTTTTATAAAATCTATGAATGAGAGTTCATAATAGAAATTTTTAAATATTTATAAATGTAATATTACTAGTTTATATTAATAAGAAATATCTTTTGATGTGTTAATCATGTTAATTAATTTATTTTAATTAATATTAATATAATTTTGATGTATTAAATTAGTTAATTATAATGTATGTTAATAGAAAACCTCAATGTGAAAGTTCATTAATTTTTATTTATTTATTTGTTTAGCAAGGTATTAAGATAAAAGTTTAAGAGGGAGAGAGAGAATTGTAATTGGGGAAATATAAGGAATTAAATGATTGGAGGCGGTATAAATTTAAGGGGAAATGAATATCTAAATATATGATGTGAAGGGAGGGAAGGAAAGATTTGTAAATTTTACAAATATATATTAATCTAAGATGTGGTTTTAAAAATTATTAATGTTAAGGTTAGTAAGTGTTAGTATTAATATTTAGGTTAACTGAGGTGGAAGAAAAGATAAGGGAGGAAATGGAAGGAAGGTGAAGGCACCATGAAATTTAAGGAGCATATATTTGAGAGGTTGTGTTGCTAGCGGAGGCCAATATTAGGGAAAAGGAAGAGGGGGAGAATGAGGAAAGGCAAGATAGTTTATTATTTTTTCGTGTGAGGGAGTAAGGGGATCTAATTTATTCTTGCTTCCATACCTACATCCCTATTGATGTTGTAAGGGTGCTTGATGATTTCAAGGTCTTCACGAATTTTACACTTGAAATTATGATTTTCATTAGCGATTACCTTAGTATCTTCCAGGAAGATATGGTGAAAACTCTGATATACATGATCGGCTAGAGCTGAGGATCGAGTTATTCCATTTATGATGTCAACGCCATGTTCTTTAAGAATAATTATAAGCTATCTACATATTTATCCAATATAGTAATCACCGCATGAACAATTGATTTTATACACACCCTTTTGATGGAGTTTCCCAGGGATGTATTTGACAGAATTCATCTTTTTTTTAATGGTTTTCATGGGCTTGAAAGAGGTTCCAATGTCATTTTTATTTAGTACCTTATCAATTTTGTCTGTGACTCCTTCTATGAATGTTAGATCTATTTTTGAAACGAGAGGATCTTGAGGTACACGACTGGTTCTAGATCTGGATTTCCGCATGGCCCTGATGATTTCTTTACTCTTATAGAATAAATTTTTTAAATATCTTTCTTAAATATTCAATTCTACTTTAGCATGAATTTCATCTAATATTAAAAAATCTCTCGCGAAAAGAGTCTTTAGGACACCCATATTTTGTGTTGGGTGGTGGTGTGAATCTGTGTGTAAGTAATTATTAGTATGCGCCTTCTTTCTGAACACCTTATTCCTAAGAGATCCATATTTGTTTCTTATGAGGAGAATGTCTAGGAATGAGATGTTGCCATTATATTCAACCTCCATAGTAAACTTGATGTCTTCAGATATGCTATTAAAGTGGTTAGGGAATTTGTTTAGTTTTGAGTCTCCCTTGTGCCAACTAACACTTGTGTTATCAATAAACCTAGACAGAAATTTTGGTTTCAATGGGTAAGTATCAAGAGATTTCTTTTCAAATTTCTCCATGAAAATATTTTCTACTATGGGAGATAGTGGAGACCCCATAGCTACCCCTAATGTTTTCTCATAGAATTCACCTTGGAAGGTAAATAAAGTGGAATGAAGTCATTTCTGCAAGCTTTTCTATTTGGGGGTCTAAGACTTCTTTTACCACCTGGATGACCTCATCTAGAGGGATCTTAGTGAACAATTGGATAACATAAAAACTTACACTTTTATCATCCGGATCCAAAATAGTTTTATTAATGCATTCAATATAATGGTAGGATTTTTTGATGAATGAGCTTGTTTTTCCAACT
This sequence comes from Pinus albicaulis, assembly GCA_034641835.2. Lineage (NCBI taxonomy): Eukaryota > Viridiplantae > Streptophyta > Pinopsida > Pinales > Pinaceae > Pinus > Pinus albicaulis. Next base: position 474,916,456 of record CM076576.1, on the reverse strand, counting down.
GAAGGGGATATGTTACTAACAACATATTTTGAACATTCATATGTGGGTTCTCTGATAGTATTAACAATAGATTTGAGGTTGGCGCAAACATTATGAATTTTGGGTGCACCATAAATTTGAGGGGTGACTTCACTATGAGGAGACAGGTGCTTTTTTACTTTTTCATCTAAATTAGACTCCTTAATGACTTTTTTGACAGTATTTTTTATTTTGGAAATGGGTTTTTATTTGAGTTTCGTGTAGCTTCCACTATTATGAAGGTGGAATTTCATTTTTCTAATGTATTATTCTTTATCCATCACCATGGTGGCCCTGCCTTTGTCATCTTTCAAGATAACAATGCTATTGTTATTCCTTAGGTTTGTTATGGAAATTGATTTCTCATGACTTAAATTACTTTTGGGATGTATGAATTTTGTTAGAATGAGGGCACATTCTTGCCTAACAAGGTCCTTCTCCTATTCACTAAGGGCTTTGATTCCTTCTTCTAGGTTACAAATGATTTCTTCATTTGGAATACGATGGGGGGGGCTAAGGAAAAATTAATCCCTTTGCCTAAGACTTCAACTTCTTCTTTCTATAATTCATAGGAGGGGATATTAGTGAATATTTATTATTAAGATGTGGATTAATAATATTATTATCATTATTATTATTAAGTTTAGTATATAGTTTATTAGGGTTATTATTCAAATAATATTGATTTTTCTTTATGCTTCTAGGTTTATGTATGTTGTTATTCTTGCGAGGGTTAAAATTAAACTAATTGAAATTTGGAGGTGTTACATACGCTTTTCCATTACAAAAACAACCCATTTTCTAGGTATGGGTAGCTTCACATTATCATATCATTAAACCTTATAGTGTATAGAATTGTTGAAGGAAGTGTAGTGGAGGAGAGTTTGGAGAGCTTCCATTCGCTACATTATAAAGTTCCCTTCACCAAGGACACACCTTTCTTCTACTTACCTTTGGACCATAAAACGATGACGCTCTTTTGTCTAATTTTATCTATAATGTAATTAGGTACATGGGCTTCATTTAAGATTTTAATATAATTCAAGAGAATCAAGGGAGTAATAATTTAGAATCCATTTTGTCATTTCCTCTTTTTGGCTACAAAGAGGATAGAATATCACTCCATGAAAACCTTTGCAAACAAGATTGTTCTAGGTTAGTACTTTGTGATAGGTTAAATCCATGCAAGTAAGGATACTTTGAACCCACAATATCACTGAATAAACTTAATTTTTCATAACAATTGTGTGAGTGCATTCAAGCAATGAATTCCTAAGATAAAGTGATACTTCCTTGTAACATCAAATACTTTTTGGAGGTGACATGGTTGCACATTTTTTATCTATAAAGGAAAAGAATGTAGGAAATGAAGATAATTGATATATTAAAAGAGTAAGTGGTAGATACCATAGAAATTCGGAAATAGAATTGATTATCTCTTTAAAATAGGAGATTCCCCTAACATCATTAGGAGGAAAGCATTTTCACATCAAATTTTCTCACCTATGATATGTTTGTACTCTAATAAGTAAGGTTATACCTTTAATTGGTTGCATCATAAATTATGAAAATGTCATCTATTGACAATAATTATTCACATTATTATTTTTCAACGATTCTCACAAGAAGACCTATTTTAGAGGTTTTTGTTCATGTCCACATTGATTTCTTACCGAAGAAACATATTCTTTATCCTAGCCAAAAATATCTATGTTTTGGTTAAGGAAACTTTTTATAAACAAAAGGTCTCATGTTCTATCTACAATAGCATTCCAAGAAAGCACACCTTCCTATTAATAATATATCTACATGAATTGTTAGAAAAAGAGAAATGGTTTAAAGATGGAAAGTTAATTCAGGAAAACTTTATTCCAAGAAAATATAAATTAGAAAAAGATACAAATTGAGTTGCGGGATGTATATTAATTTTAGAAGAATAAATTCAGAGTCAACATGGAATAACAAAATTTGCATCAAAAAGTGAGGGAAAAACAAGAGAAAATCGAGAAAAAAGCGGGCTGTCCATTTGTTTTTTAGATTCATCTACATTTAGTGAAAGCATTTTGAGTATTTCTTTTTAGATTTATTATTTATATTTCTTGTTCCTGCAATTACATATTGTTTCAGGATAATTGACATGCATCATAGTGAATGGGCTGAGAATCTTGATTGGTGGATAGTTGACTTTCTAGAAAATTTTAACGGGCGTCATATGATAGTGAAACTTTTACCTTCTATACACTTAAGTCGTATTATGTTTTCCTCATATGAAATAAGATATTGTTAATGCATTTAGGACATTAATATTGTTAGGATTTCATTTGAAATATTGAAGAATATAATTTTCCATTTTTAATTGGGGTGTTCTCCATGTAAAACTATAAATTACTAACAATTCTGAATATCCAACATTGTTGTGATCATGATTTCAAGTCCATAATTATACAACACTTCAAATCTTAATATGTACTTATAAAAATTGTTTCCAAGAAACTATAATTAAACAAAAAAATATAGGACATCCTAAAGAGATAGAACTCAAGAAGTCTATCAGCTTCTTAAATGTTGGAGAAAATTTTATTCATATACATTTTTCACTTCATATATTCAATTACTACATTTGTCTCAGATTCTTTACTAATTCAAATCTTATGGTGTTTATGTATAAACAACATAATACTAAATAACTATGTAATAAGTCAATTAATTTTTTATTTTTAAAAAATATCTCTTTGTTGGTGAGAACTCATGATAACAATCTTTCAAGTTATCCAATTTTAGATTCTGTAATGTCTCTCCACTTAACCATACATTTTTATTTTTATTTTTATTTTCGTATGTCTATCCTTTAATATTTTGTGCCAATATGTATCTCCCATATACTATTATTTGTCTTATATATATGGGTTTATAGTTTGAAATTTTGTGACACATCTCTCTTATTGAATTCCTTTATAACATTATTCACCATAATACAGGTTTATTATCTTACTAACCCTTACATTATAATTATAGTGCATTTATTTCTCTTAGAATATAATAACACTTACCATACTTCGAATTTCCATATTATAATACCCCAACGTAATGGGTGTGATAATATGCTTATATATATATCAACGTATCCAACCTTAACTCAGGCTTGTGATACATACAACATTTGAATATGAATAACCTTTGTTGCAACGATGGGTTCATATTTTTTTTTTTCATATAGAAAGTGTATCAACTCGTTTTACTTGTCCATCATTCCATCCCAACAAAGACGTCTTTACTCATTTGGTTTATAAATATAATGTTTAGGGTTTTAAATATTGGAATAGTCTTGAGGCCAGTACAAGTATTCCTATCATTTATTCTCTCTTTAACGTTATGTCATTTTATTTGTACTTCATTAAACTTCGAGTACTATTGCATTGTGTCTCGGGCAAGTTATCATTTATGAGGATCGACGTATGTGTCATTTTTCAAGGAGTTTCGTAGGGTTGCTGGTGTGGTTCAGTACTATTGTATTTATTCGTCAATGTATGGCTTATACTGAGAAGATTTTGTTGTCTTTCGAGGCACTTTTAGATTAGCATCGACTTGGTTTGGGCATCGCTCTCCACGTGGATGGTGGAGATAAGCGATGAAATAGAGTTTGGTCTCGGTATATTATTCGGGCCCTTCACTCGGTATTTTCATTTGTCACATGAGAATTTTATCAGAGAACACAGAGGTCTCTCTGCTCTTCTGTGTTTAATGTTATCTATCCAGAGTTCCATTACACAATCTCAGGAATGCTCAACATTCTAGGTAACCTTCGCACCGGTTCTTTTTATAACCTCCTAGCTTCATGTATTTGTATTTCCTCTTTCAAGATGTATATGAGAATACAATATACTACTAAACTTGATTTAACGTCTGGTTCATTTGATTTCTTCTCAATTTATTTTACGCCTATGTGATATCCTTCGTATTCATAACCATGTCGACTATTTAGGTATGCTTAGGAAGAAATAATAAAATTTGTTTTCTATCTTGGCTTGAATTTATCTTTCGTCTGAGTATTTTTTTATAATGGCGTAGCAATGGAGCCGAGTTCCAATTCATATGACGTTTCATTGTTAACTCAGTCGTTATGCAGTAAAACCCTCGTTATTATACGTTGGTTTTTTAAACGACTCCATATATCCGTCTTAATGTTGTTCTCCATATACTTATGAACATATATTCTTAGTGTCTCCTCTCTAGTATTCGCAGGAGAATTTTTCAATTAGTTTACCCCTATTATTCTCTTCCCGACATTTTCCTTAGTGATTTTTTGCGATCATAACACACAGTCCCTAGCACAATTTAGAATTATCTTCCTGTTTTAATTCACTCCCTTCTCAAATTTCGTTTTATAGCTTGAAATGAATCCAATTATGGGAATGATATCATTGTGTCTCATGCAGATAATTTCTCAAATTGTATAGCTTTCTCTTGTGAAAACAGAGACTCGTTTCTCAAGTATTGACTTATAATATGAAATTTTCATATAGGATTAATTGTATTGTTAAACTACACATTTTATATACCTAATTCATTTCGGTTTCTCCCAGAAAATTTGCGAGCTATTTCGCCATTGACCTTGGGTACGTTTAGACTTACTCTGTCTTTGTAATTTCTTATTCAATTCTTATTTTTCCGTAAATGGAACTACATAATGGTTTACGTCAACACGTACTTAATTATTTTCTCTTTTGTATTTTTGTAGGTAAGTTCTCCCTTCGATGATTTTTTTCCTTTGGGAAGGAAATGTATGTATCTTTTTACATGGACTAATGATAACGATTCTCCTCTTGTTTGTCACAGGTCGGCATCTAATTTCCTATTTTGAATACTTTTTCCCGATTTCTTGTTTATCATTTTCCACAGACTCATATTAATTGTGAACCCTCACAATAACCCCAGATAAGTTCTCTGGGAACAATAATGCCAATCATTTTGCAATTTATATAACAGAGCTATAGGAGATTTTCTAGCATAAATCTTTGAATTGAATTTAATTTCGAACATTTTTTCAATTATATATATATTCTGAACCTTTTATATATATTTTTTTCAATAGAGATGGAATACTTCTCTGCCAAGTTTATTTGAGAATATACATATGTATAAGGATTAATAACTTTTTAGTTGAATATTGCTTATCAATATTCCGTGGAATACATATCCTGATATACACTGGAATTATCTTTATGAATAATTTAGCTAAATATTTAAATTAATTTATGGGATGATGATCAACTATATTTTGATTAAAATTATTCTGAAATTTTATACCCTTTTATAACATAAGTAAATCCCACTAAAACGTTTCACTTCTGATTTTTTGTACTAATCATTAAAATTTTATTTATTAATTTCGGTTGATATGCTCCTTTTTATAATATAGATTATCATTTCTTTCTGCAATGGTAATACAATACATTCCATTCTAAATATTCTTAAATTTTTTCCTGTACTTCTTCATATACATAATTTCTATAATTTTGTTCACACAAAGTAGAGATTTCAGCTTCCCTCAATTTAATTTAAATCATACAGAGACAAATTTATTTTCTCTCTTATGCAGAATATACAGTAGCTTCTATCATTGTTCAATGCGGTTAGCTTGATTGTATTAATGACTTATCTTGATATATTTTACTTACCACATAACTATAGGATTTTGCTATAAGTCTTTATTCTTGAAATTTCTCTAACACTAGTTACTCAACTAAAATCTCAGAATTTTAACTAGTTAGTTCTACATATATATATGTATACCACTTGTTATCATGGAAGATTTTTATGTCTGTACATTTACAGAAGCAGATTAAAATTACAACTTTAATGATTTATGGGAGCAGTATAAATATCCAGATTTAAACCATTAGCAGGTTTAGAGCTTCTGGATGATTTTCCCCATAATTCCTGTTCCTACAACTATACATAATTAAGAGGATTTATTTCTTCTAAATAGTTTTGTTAAATCTAAGGGATACCAATTGAAAAATTTTGAAGTATAATAACATCTACAGTAACTAACCATATTTCACAACAACAGATAATTTAACCATTCATAAAAATTGTGGACATACCACTTCTGCAATGACCAACCTCCCAACCTTAGAGTTCTTCTGTCTCCAGAACTCACCCCTGAGCTGAGATCATCTCCTAGAACATACCAACCTCAATCTATTCTAGAGTAGCTTATTTAATCTTATGCTCCCCAAAGCTTGTTTCTAATTCTGCGTCCAGAATTACAGGACGCTTTTATTCCTGTTTGCCTAGGCTTCCCTTATTTAGGGACTTTTAAAGCTTCTTTCTGCTTTTCTAGCTTTTTTACCTCTTCCCAAATACTCTCCACCTCATTGGGGAAAATCTAGATTTTTTTTCCTCAAAAATCTAAATTAGAAATAAATTCTTTCAAAGATTTTTGAAAGATTTTTGGCGAAAGTCTTAGCCTCTTTCCATCCCTCATGGTTTTGGCAAGTGGTCTCAAAAATATCATGTGGTCAATATGCATAGAAATAGTTTATTTATTTTTCATAATTAAATAATTAATTACATCCACACCATAATTATCCATTGGGCTCCACTCCCCTTTGGATTGAAGTTCAAATTTCTAACTTGAAAAACATAAAACTAAGGGTGTTACATATTCCCCCTCTGAAAACAAACACCGTCCTCGGTGTTAACAACTAACTACTAGAGTTCATTTTGGAAATAGATATGGATATTTTTCCATCATCTCAGCTTCTCTTTCCCATGCAGCTTCTTCAGCAGTAAAGTGCTTCCACTACACCTTTACTCTTGCTACTGTTCGGTTTCTCAATTCAATTTCTACTTGCTCCAATATTTGAAGCGGCTCTGGAAGGAACTCCCCTTTTGGTTCCACCTATATCACATTCCAATCAATAATGTGAGAAGCATCATGCACATATCCTTTTAATAACGAAACATGAAACACATCCTGAACTTTAACATGGGGCAGTAGGGCCATCTTATAAGCCACTGGTCCCACCCTTTATAACACCTCAAAAGGCCCACAATATCTAGTAGTCAATTTTGCACAACTTCCCGCATAATGTGTGCTCTTTTTGGGTTTAATACGCAGATACACATGATCACCCACTTTGAACTCTCGATGCACTATCTTCTTATCAGCATAGTTTTTATGTCAATCTTGTGTTTTCTTGATGTTTCTTTGTATTTGTTTGACAATCATTTCCATTTCTTGTAATGTATCTGGTCCCAATACTAGCTTATCTTCAGGTTTCCTCCAACTTAAAGGAGTACGACACTTCCTTCCATAGAGTGCTTCAAATGGACTCATTTTTATGGAGGATTGATAGCTTTTGTTATAAGAAAATTCAGCTAAATGCAAGTAGTCTTCCCATTTTGATGGCCTATCCATCACATAAATTCTCAACATATCCTCCAAGATCTGATTTGTTCTCTCTGTTTGACCATACGTCTGAGGGTGATAGGTAGTACTAAAATTCAATTTAGTGCCCATGCCACCAAACAGGTCTTTCCAGAAGGCGGCTGTGAACTTAGCGTCTCTATCTGAAATAATCATTTTTGGGACCCCGTGCAGCCTTACTATTTCTTTTAGGAACACATCGGCTACTTGGGCAGTCCCAAAAGTAGATTTCACAGGGATGAAGTGTGCAGCTTTTGTTAAAGTGTCCACCACAGCCATCACTGATTCATGCTGGTCCTTTGTTCTGGGTAACCCAGTTATGAAATCTATAGAAACAATGTCCCATTTCCATTCTGCAATTGGCAAGGGATTTAAAAGACCAGCTGGATGCTGATGTTAAACTTTGACTAGTTGACATTCCATGAACCGAGCTAAATAGTCTGCTACATACTTTTTCATTCCTGGCCAAAACAATTTCTTTTTCAAGGCTGTAAGCATTTTCTGATATCCAGGATTTCCTCCATATGGCTGTTTATGATATTCATCTAGAACCTCTTTTTTCAAAGACTCTACATTGGGGATATACAATATGTTTTTATAGCAGATCATCCCTTTCTGGTTTTGGGTGTATTCAACCATTTCTTTCCTCAGTATTTTCATTTGTAGCTTCTCATAGTTTGGATCTTGATCTGCTACCTTTTTAAATAGTTCTTCTAAATCAAAACTAGCACTACTCCCAATGCTTCTTATGTTTTGGCAAGCATTTCTGCTTAGTGCATCAACAATTTTTTTTTCTTTCCCTTTGATATGTTTTATGTCCATATCAAATTCACTTAGAAAAGACAGCCATCTGGCTTGTCGAGCATTCAAATATATTTGAGAAAATAAATACTTGAGACTAATATGATTTGTCATCAATGTAAATTTTTTCCCAAGAAGATAGTGTCGCCACATCTTCAAGGCATGAAGTACAACAACCAATTCTAGATCATATACACTGTAATTTTGTTCATGTTTCTTAAGTTTTCGAGATTCATATGCAATAATAGAATTTTCTTACAACAACACTCCTCCCAATCCCTCTCTACATGCATCAGTACACACAACAAACTCTTTGTCAAGATATGCAATCTTCAGTACAGGGGCTGTAGTGAGTTTTAACTTTAGTTTTTCAAAACTGTTTTGGCATTTTTCAGTCCACTCAAATTTAGTGCCTTTTCTCTGTAGTGAAGCTATGGGATATGCTATTCCAGAAAATATTTCCAAAATTCTTTGATAATAACCTGCAATTCCCATAAATGATCTCACTGCTGAAACATCAGTCGGCATTGGCCATTCTCTTATAGCCTTTATTTTCTCGGGGTCAAAAACCAATCCTTGTTCAGAAATAATATTCCCCAAGTATTGAATATTTTCTTTATAAAATTCACATTTACTGAATTTGGCATATAACTGGTTTTCTTTCAAATTTTGCAAAATTATCCTTAAGTGTTCTTTGTGCTCTTCCTCACTTTTTGAATAAACTAGAATATCATCTATGAACAGTAGTACGAATTTATCCAAGTACTTGTTCAAAACGTTGTTCATTAAGCACATAAAAGTGGCAGGGGCATTTTTCAAACCAAAAGGTAGGACTACAAATTTGTAGTGACCATACCTGGTTCGAAAAGCTGTTTTACTAATATCTTCCTCCTTAATTCTGAGTTGGTGATAACCAGTCCTCAGATAAATCTTAGAAAATACTGAAGCCCCTCTTACCTGATCAAAAAGGTCATCAATTATGGGCAATGGGTATCTGTTTTTTATTGTCAACTTATTCAATTGGCAGTAGTCAATGCACATTCTAAAGGTTCCATCCTTATTTTTCACGAATAGCACCGGTGCTCCCCAAGGAGACACACTCGGTTTGATATAACCTTTATCCAAAAATTCTTGCAATTTCATTTTCAACTCCATGAGTTTAGGGGGGCTCATCTGGTAAGGGGCTCTAGAAATGAGTGTTGCTCCTGGCACCAAATCGATTGAAAAATCGATTTCTCTTTTGGGGGGAAGATGAGGAATCTCATCTGGAAAAAATTCTTTGAAATCCATTACCACTGGTAAAGTGTCTAGTAGGTTTTCCTCAGGTTGCTGTCCTAATTCTTCAACATGTACAGCATATAATTGATAACCTTTTCTAGTTGTTCTTTTTAATTGCAGAGTTGATATTTGTCTTACAGAAATTGATTTTGGTTTTCCTCTGAGTATAAAGGGTCTCCCCTCCTCATCTATGCAATGCAGAGTTTTATCCCAACAGTTCATCATAGCCTTTCTCTTTTCTAACCAGTCCATTCCTATCAGCAAATCATAGGAGCCTAAGGGCAAAATGTTTAAATTTACTTCTTTCTGAAAATCATTTAATTTAGTTGTTGTTTGAGGTAAATTATGAGTTACTTTTCCCTTGGTGCTAGTGGCTAACTAGACCAACCAAGACTGTTGAAATTTTTCAGTTTTGAGATTGCATTTCTCTACAACTTGTGCACTAATGTAACTCAAAGAAGCACCTGGATCAATCAAAACTGTAACAGAATGGTCAACAATCTTACCTTCCATCTCGACCATAGTAGCCTAGTGTTCTGCTTGTCGGTTCTCCAAGGCTGCACTGATAGTGGGTATATTTCTTGCTATATGATTCACTGTGGTAGCTTCTCGAACCCTCATAATCATCTAAATATTACGGTGTGGACAGTCCCTCAATAGATGAGGTTCTCCGCAGCCCCAAAATTTCAAAGGCTCCCACATTTTAAATGTTCCTTCCTTCTTATTATCTCCATCTAGTTGTTTTGAACCAACTTGGGACTAAGCAGTTTGACTTTCTTTTGGTTTGTTAAATTTTTTCCACTGATGATCCCTACCAAAGTTCTTCAAGTAAGCTGGTTTTTGTTTCTTTCCTTTGAATTTACCCTTGTTTATCCAGCTTTTCCCATGCTCACCCTTTCCTTTAAACTACTGATAGCATAATCTAGCTTTCCTCACCGCTTCGTCCATAGTTTTTGGATTATCGAACTCTATTTTATCCTTGTACATAGTAGGCAAACAGTTCAAAAATATTTGTACGTTTGCCTTCTCTTCATGAATATAAAGAACATACCTTAGCAGATTTGTAAACATGGTGAAAAAATCATCTATGGTGAGCTATCCCAATCTGAGTTCATGGAACTCGTTTTCTTTATCATCATAATAACGTTCGTTCAAATAGCGGTTTTTAAACTTGACTTGGAAATCTTCCCAAGTCGTTTTTTTCTTCATAAATGGCATGGACCATTTTAGTCTCCTCCCACCACAAGGTAGCCTTACCCTGCAACTGGTAGATAGCTAATCTGGCCTTCAGATTGCTATGGTATTCATAGACCTATAAATACTTAATCATATTCAACAACCATGCCTCAGCATCTTCCTCCTTCTCCCCGTCATAGGAGGGAGGCTTAATTTTTCAGAATTCCTCTTGTAATTCCTTCTTCTGTTTAGACTGATGTCTAGTAGTGTCATCTTCCTCAAAATCATCAGAGAACTTGCCTTTATTCCTTTTTCCGGAACCTTCACCTTCTTGGTTGTTCCACGAAGTTAGTTCTCTTATGAGATTTTCCTACTCCTCACTGGCTAATGACAACCTATCATTCTGGCTTCTTAGCTCAGCCATATCCCGTTGCAACTTGTGCAACATAGCCATCAAAGGAGCGTTGGGATCTGGCGTGTTATCTTCATCACGAAGATCAACATAAATTTCATCTCCTTCAGCCATTGAATTTTCAGTTCCAGTACCACTGTACACTAAACAAAGCAACATCATAATTTTTTTTCTTTTTCAACATGAAATACTTTATACAGTGAGCACAATAATAGCACATTTTTTCAAACATGAGCTCTAATACCATTTGTAATGTCTCTCCACTTAACCATAATTTTTTTCCTTTTTCTTTTCGTATGTCTATCCTTTAATATTTTGTGCCAATATGTATCTCCCATATACTATTATTTGTCTTATATATGGGTTTATAGTTTGAAATTTTGTGACACATCTCTCTTATTGAATTCCTTTATAACATTATTCACCATAATACAGGTTTATTATCTTACTAACCCTTACATTATACTTATAGTGCATTTATTTCTCTTAGAATATAATAAAACTTACCATACTTCGAATTTTCATATTATAATACCCCAACGTAATGGGTGTGAGAATATGTTTATATATATATCAACGTATCCAGCCTTAACTCAGGATTGTGATACATACAACATTCGAATTTGAATAACCTTTGTTGCAACGATGGGTTCATATATTTTTTTTTCGTATAGCAAGTGTATCAACTCATTGTACTTGTCCATAGTTCCATCCCAACGAAGACGTCTTTACTCATTTGGTTTATAAATATAATGTTTAGGGTTTTAAAGATTGGAATAGTCACGAGGCCAGTACAAGTCTGCCTATCATTTATTCTCTCTTTAACGTTATGTTGTTTTATTTTTACTTCATTAAACTTCGAAACTGTTGCGTTGTGTCTCGGGCAAGTTATCATTTATGACGATCGACGTATGTGTCATTTTTCATGGAGTTTCATAGGGTTGTTGGTGTGGTTGAGTACTATTGTATTTATTCGTCAATCTATGGCATGTACTGTGAATATCTTGTTGTCTTTCGAGGCCCTTTTCGACTGGCATCGACTTGGTTTGGGCATTGATCTCCACGTGGACCGTGGAGATAAGCGATGAAATAGGGTTTGGTCTCGATATATTATTCCGGTCCTTCACTCGATAGTTTAATTTGTCACATGAGAATTTTATCAGAGAATGTAGAGGTCTCTCTTCTCTTCTGCGTTTAATGTTATCTATCTAGAGTTTCATTACACAATCTCGGGAATGCTCAATGTTCCAGGTAACCTTCACACCAGTTCTTGTTATAACCTCGTAGCTTCATGTATTTGTATTTCCTCTTTCAAGATGTATATGAGAATACAGTATACTGCTAAACTTGATTTAACGTCTGGTTCATTCGATTTCTTCTCAATTTATTTTACGCCTATGTGCTATCCTCCTTATTCATAACCATGTCGACTATTTAGGTATGATTAGGACGAAATAATAAAATTTATTTTCTATCTGGGCTTGAATTTCTCTTTTGTCTGAGTATTTTTTTATAATGGCGTAGCAATGGAGTCGAGTTTCAATTCATATGACGTTTCATTGTTAACTCAGTCGTTATGCAGTAAAACCCTCATTATTCTACATTGGTTTGTTGAACGACTCCATATATTCGTCTTAATATTGTTCTCCATATACTTATGAACATATATTCTCAGCGTCTCCTCTCTAGTATTCGCTGGAGAATTTTTCAATTAGTTTACCCCTATTATTCTCATCCTGAAGTTTCCCTTAGTGATTTTTTGTGATCATAACATGCAGTCCGTAGCACAATTTAGAATTATCTTCCTGTTTTAATTTACTCCCTTCTCAAATTTCATTTTATAACTTGAAATGAATCCAAGTATGGCAATGTTATCGTCGTGTCTCATGGAGATAATTTATCAAATTGTATAGCTTTCTCTTGTGAAAACAGAGACTCATTTCTCAGGTATTGACTTATAATATGAAATTTTCATATAGTATTTCCTGTATTGTTAAACTACACATTTTCTATACTTAATTCGTTTTGGTTTCTCCCAGAAAAATTGCGAGCTATTTTTCCATTGACCCTAGGTACGTTTAGACTTACTCTATCTCTGTAATTTTTTATTCGATTCTTATTTTTCCGTAAATGGAAATCTATAATGGTTTGCGTCAACACGTACTTAATTATTTTCTATTTTGTATTTTTGCAGGTAAGTTCTCCCTTCGGTGATTTTTTCCCTTTGGGAAGGAAACGTATGTATCTTTTTACATGGACCAATCATAACGATTCTCCTCTCATTTGTCACAGGTCGACATCTAATTTCCTATTGGGAATACTTTTTCCCGATTTCTTGTTTATCATTTTCCACAGAGTCATATTAATTATGAACCTTCACAATAACCCGAGCTGAGTTCTCTGGGAACAATAATGCCAATAATTTTGTAATTTATATAATAGAGATATAGGATATTTTCTAGCATAAATCTCTCAATTGAATTTAATTTCGAACATTTTTCCAGTAATATATATGTTCTGAACTTTTTATATATATTTTTTTCAACAGAGATGGAATACTTCTCTACCAAGTTTATTTGATAATATACATATGTATAAGGATTAATAACTTTTTAGTTGAAAATTGCTGATCAATATTCTGTGGAATACATATCCTGATATACACTGGAATTATCTTTACGAATAACTTCAGCTAAATATTTAAATTAATTTATGGGACGTTGATCAACTGTATTTTGATTAAAATTATTCTGAAATTTTATACCCTTTTATAACAGAAGTAAATCCCACTAAAATGTTTCACTTCTGATTTTCTGTACTAATCATTAAAATTTTATTTATTAATTTCAGTTGATATGATCCTTTTTATAATACAGATTATCATTGCTTTCTGCAATGGTAATACAATACATTCCATTATGAATATTCTTAAATTTTTTCCTGTACTTTTGCATATACATAATTTCTATAATTTTGTTCACACAAAGTAGAGATTTTAGCTTCCCTCAATTTAATTTAAATCATACAGAGATAAATTTATTTTCTCTCTTATGCAAAATATACAGTAGCTTCTATCATTTTTCAATGTGGTTAGCCTGATTGTATTAATGACTTATCTTGATATATTTTACTTACCAAATAACTATAGGATTTTGCTAGAAGTCTTTCTTCTTGAAATTTCTCTAACACTAGTTACTGAACTAAAATCTCAGAATTTTAACTAGTTAGTTCTGCATGTATATATGTATACCACTTGTTATCATGGAAGATTTTTATTTCTGTACATTTACAGAAGCAGATTAAAATTACAACTTTAATGATTTATGGGAGTAGTATAAATCTCCAGATTTAAACCATTAGCAGGTTTAGCGCTTCTGAATGATTTTCCCCATAATTCCTATTCCTAAAACTATATAGAATTGAGAGGATTTATTTCTTCTAAACTGTTCTGTTAAATGTAAGGGATACCAATTTCATAATTTTGAAGTATAATAACATCTACAGTAACTAACCATATTTCACAACAACAGATAATTTAACCATTCATAAAAATTGTGGACATACCACTCCTAGAACAGACCAACCTCCCAACCTTAGAGTTCTTCTGTCACCAAAACTCACCCCCGAGCTGAGATCATCTCCTAGAACAGACCAACCTCAATCTGTTCTGGAGTAGCTTATTTAAGATTATGCTCCCCAAAGCATGTTTCTAATTCTGTGTCCAGAATTACTGGATGCTTTTAGTCCTGTTTGCCTAGGCTTCCCTAATTTAGGGACTTTTAAAGTTGCTTTCTACTTTTCCATCTTTTTTACCTCTTCCCAACTACTCTCCACCTCATTGGGGGAAAGTCTATATTTTTTTCCTCAAAAATCTAAATTCGAAATAAATTCATTCGAGGATTTTTGAAAGATTTTTGGGGAAAGTCTTAGCCTCTTTCCATCCCTCATGGATTTGGCAAGTGATCTCAAAAATCTCATTTGGTCAATATGCACAGAAATAGTTTATTTATTTTTCATAATTAAATAATTAATTACATCCACACCATAATTATCCATTGGGGTCCACTCCCCTTTGGATTGAAGTTTAAATGTCTAACTTGAAAAACCTAAAACTAGGGGTGTTACAGATTAAAAGAGAAATTCCATAATCATAGATTTTTTCTATCTTTTTTAGTTAATGTGAATTTTATGGAAATGTTAATGTACATCCTTATTGTTGTATCCATTAAATTATTACAACGTGATGTAACTTTTCAATGATGTATTTTTCTTAAAATAGAGTGATGCATTATTAGTTATTTTACCCACATATTTTAAGTTATTGTCATCCATAAAAAAATACATGAATCTGTGTAACAAAATCTCAAATTGTTTTATAATAACAAAATCTAATTTTTTTTTATAATTGCAATAAGATATATAAAGAAATATAAATATTTACTATTGCATTAATGGAGAAATCACATGTAACTAAATCTATGAAACCTACCTCGTGGTGGTATTAGGTGGAGTTTTTTTTTTTTTTCTATATTATTATTACCATCGGTAGACCTTGCTTTGGTTAGGGGAATTTGTACATACATGCATTCCCTAAAATTTCTCCATATAGCCTCTAAATAGGTGTATACCCATAACAATAATAGTTTCCAAGAATTGATTTGATAGCCTTGGTTGCTTCCATGTCATGGTAATGAGGCATTGTGGAGAAGAGATGGTGCATTACATGGGTGTCCCGACCATTGTCCCTATCAATCATTGGCATTAAGTGATTTTAGAAAGGAGGGAAATCACTGGCATTAACTGATTTTTGCAGGGAGGCCATTGAAAGATGCGAGTCATTTCCACATTAAATGATGAACAAACCCAACCATCTAGCAGTACCATGTAGTAGTAAAAATGGACAAAGGCTAGTACTAGGGTTTCTTGACACTAGGCTTTTGAGAATGGAGCATTCAATGTTAGAATGGATACCGTATTATCAAGCATAGAGATATCTATATAGTTTTAGTCTAACTAGATTTATTTTTCGTCTTGAAAATTATGGAAATTTTGGTAAGATTTTAACAAAAATTCGAAAGGATTTTTTTCAATCCACATTATAACTATAAAATTCTAATATTTTGGGTGTCCTAGAAGTTTTTGATGGTGCTAAAACTATTTCCACCATCAAAATCATGATTCAAACACTGCTACTGTAAGATTTCTTATACATTTTTGACCTAGATTCCGGTCAATTTTGATTGTCTAGGCAATTCCTCTGTCTCGTTAGACAACTCCTGTTTAGATAATGAGAAATATCAGTGAAATAGATAGAATAAACTGTACTCAATCCCAAAATTATACACTAACCCTGAAAAAAAAAATCGTGTACCTAACCCTGGCAAAACCTTCATGTACAAGGCAACAACACTTTGTCATAGGGGAAATGGCAGGGTAGTTAGTTGCTTTCAAGGCGAATTTACTGTCATGCAAAAAATCACAAGGCTGCGGCCAAGTCACTTTTGCATGCTAATTATTGTTGCTAGATAAATGACAATGAAGTTGTTTCTTCTTTTTTTATACTTTGCAAATTTTTGGAATCTAAACTCTCAGCCAATAGTTCTAAATAGAATTTAAATTGTTCAATGAGAGTTTGTCGTCGGAAAAAATTCTGCCAAATTTCTCAGCCAAATACTCATTACACTCTCAGGTGAGAGATTGCTAACTTTAAATTAACTTGACCAAACCCTCAGTCGACAGCCGTAGTCTAACTAGACTATTTTTTCACTCTGAAAATCATGGAAATTCCCATAAGATTTTAAGAAAATCTGGCAGGTATTTTTGTAAATCCACATTATAACTATCAAACTTTAATATTTTGGGTTCCTTAAAGGTTTTTGATGGTGCTGAGTCTATTTCCACCATAAAAATCATGATTCAAATATTGTTACTGTAAGATTTATTAAATTCTTTTAGCCCTGATTCTTGCCAATTTTGACCATCTAAGCAATTCCTCCATCTCCTCAGACAACTCCCTATAAAAATTTCATGTGACAAATATTTTAAACTCCGAGACAAAAAATTTGCTATTTTTTTTCCACGAAGACACTTATAAACCCCAACGGACATTTCACCCCCACACTCCAAAAAGCATTTCCCGATTTCATATTTTAACATAATTATGAATAACTGACATGTGTAAGATGATCATTCCTTAATCTATCACTTCTTCTGCAAGTAGGAAAAGAGATATATGTCCATGCTAATGTTTTAGAAATGTTTAAAATCAAAATATAACATCTTTCAAAACGTTACGAATCAAAATCTCTCAATTTTATTACACTTAACATAAAGAAAACCCACATTTTATGTTAAAAAAATTTCTCTTTGACACGGAAGATATTTGTGGTTGAGTATTATATTTTATTTTAAATAAATATCTTTAATATAATAATTCAGATTGAAATATTATATTAAATTAAAATTTATTTGAAATTTTGAATAATATAATTTTTTATGGTTAGATGTGAGATTTTTGTGATTAAATTAAATAAAAAAAAAATTTAAATTAATCTTGATTAATCCAAAAATACATTTATCTATAATTCTTTATTATTTATAATAATATTATAATTCTAAACCATATTATTTCAATTTATATCTAATCGAGCCTAATCAATTTAAGTCACAAACTCTCATAATTCATTTTTCCTTATAAAAATACTCTAATTATATTTTATTCTAATTATTTATTTGTTGAATAACACTCTAAAATAGAATCGAGAAATAAGAGGATCATATACCTTCCTTCTCTTCACTAAAATCCAATTTTTAAAAACCATTCCCTAATATTTATAATAAATTATATTTTTAAGTTAGAAATTTTAAAAAGAGGTGTTAATTGTTAATTAAAAAAGAAATTTAAATAATTTATTTTTAAATATAAAATGTATAAAATATTATAATATGAATATCTAGAAATTTTGTTTATTTTTAACATATATTTTAGATTAATGATTTTTAAAAGATATGATCAATTTTAATTTTAAGTTTTCCCATGGTGAGGTGTTTACATTAGAAAATAAAATGGTGAGTGTTATACATGACTAGCTTAAAACCAAAAGGGTTCTTAACATGCCCCATATTTAATCAAACTTTACTAACTACAATGATGAAGACACTATGATCTTCATGTTATATCCCACGATAATCTCACTAATATAGGCACCTCCAAAACTTTCATAAAGGGAACTTTCTCTAGCCTCACACACATGGTTTCCATTTTTACTTTGGGGCTCTCCTCCATGTATGTTTCTTCCTACCTCTGGTCACTATGACCCAATAAAATTGTTGTTGCCACATAGGAGGTGTTGGTTGGCATAGCGTGTTTGGAACCTACACACTATTCTACATTGAATCTTTGTCATATAATTATCAAGCTCATTCTCTGCATAAAATGCAAGTGGAAATCAATGTGGCTTAAGACGAAGTGTGCCATGGAATTATGGATTACAAGGTTCTAGATGCTCTTGTAGCTTACACAATGTACACTACGAACGCTAAGGGCCATTAGAATCACTACCTTTATATAACCGATCTATGTTGGAATCCCATATTAGTTCTTAGGAAGGTTCTTATTAGTAGGAGGGAGGCAAAAGACAACCTTATGAATAAGTTGGAGGAGCTAAATCTATTGATGATGGATGTGGATGGTTGTCTAGAAAATATATAAATGGGTTTTCCTCTAGGTTATAGCGAAAACACCCCACTATAACGAAACTAACTCGTCAATCTATAGAAATAAATGTCTTCATGATTTATAAGTTTTTCCTTACGCATGCTTAAGTTTTTTCAGTCTAAGGGTTAGCTTTCCCACCTATGGGACAACTAGTGTTTTCCTTTTATTCATGTGTGGTTAGTGCTAGAAATGCATACAAACATGAATATCCATTATTGTTTTCGACATCGATTTTTTTCGAAATGGTTGCCCAATAGTTTTATTCTATAGTCGGTATCCCATGTGGAAGTCCAAAGATAATGGGTTGTAAGTTATTGAATTGTGAATAGAAGAGTTAATATTTTTTTTATGAATTAAAAGATCATTCCATTAATGAAAGAAAAAAATTATATGTCGCGTGGCTTTTTAACATCCACATTTGTTTCATAATAAAATGACTACAAATCATGGCCTATCAACCAAATATCTATTAAATCTACCAGTCAACAACAAACTCTTAGTGAGCAACAATGACATTAACTAAAACAACGAAAACATTATCCGAAGATTCACGGTCAAAACTTCACGTTTTTCAGGTGAGGATGAGGAGATGCCTCCGACATTGGGATAATGTCCCATCGGTGGATTAAATTTTCTCCATATTCTTGTATCAAGGGCTTAATGCTCTTGTTTCCCTTTGTCGTGACCTCGATGAAAAGAATAGTAAAATATTTGGAAGATCTCATATGAACTCCTAAATGTGGATTTCAAAAAATCATTAGACATTAATTGTTTGAATCTTGGATATGAGATATGTATCCTAAAGATACATAATATGATGATCTAGCATGGATTAGAAATATTTACAAATAGAGGTCTTTGCTACAAAAATCAGGTATGGGTCATCCAAATCTATGTCTGCGGGGAGGTCGTGAGTAACTCATCTTCCATTTTCAGCTAGCTGCCTCCTTTGGTAGATAATTTTGTTGATTACCATTTGGATTATTTTATATAATTTTTTTTTGGGGAATTCTAAGACTTGGGAATAATTCTATCAACTGAATATGGGACTAATTGACTATCTTCCTGTCTAGGGGTTTCATGCAAAGAGGAATGAAACACAAACCTATTTTGAGATCCGAGGTTATTAGCTAAACTATTTTCTCCCCAAGCTCTCCAATTCATTCTCCTTTGGGGAAAATTTTAAAAAATATCTCCATCTTTTGGATTTTATTGATCTACCAATAAATTATTTGAAAGGAAAGGATATTCTTGAAAAATATGTCCATATTCATGACAATGAGTGCGTCTAAAAGGGACATTTCATTATATAGTGTCTATTTCAAAATGTCAACATAATAATAAATGTATATTGAAGTTAGAGGAGGGTGTGAAATATTCATAGAGACACTTGAATAGGATATGTATATCCATCTCCTAGATGCTTCGAAAAACTTAACAAAGCTACCAATTGCATTGCTAATTACTTCTAATATTTCTTCCTCCCAATATTTCTTTAGAAGAGAAAATATCCAAACATATAACATGGCAGTAAGCAAGTCTTCGTTTTCAAAATGGTCACTCTTTCCAAAGTCGCAAGAAGAGCTTAACATTATTAAAAAGTTAAGGTCCTCATTCAAAAACATTCTTATGTCCTCTAAGCTGGAAAATATTATTGTGAATATCCCTTTTGCTTGTAGATTCAAATCTATTTGTCCCGTGACGTTCTCTTTATTTTGGATCCAATCGATTCCCCACCTTTGAGAGTTCCATAATTCAATGAAGTTGCAAATAAGAGCATGATCCTTCATATATTGAACATATTTTTCAATTGTGTTGGATTTGAACTCATACTTTGGATCTTGCACTACTTTTGACAAGCAACACCCTTAAATTTTGTTTTTCCAAGGTGATCTAGGCAGTAGTTTCTTTGAATAGAAAGTCCATTTCTTCTATCTAAACTCTGAAAAATAAGTGAATGATAATTTTTTTGAGAAAATTTTCTAATCCATCTCACATTCCTACAAACTCTTGCAACAATAGGCGAATGATGGGCAAAATAACCATGAAAAACTATAGAGAAATAGCCCCAGTCCAATATCCATAAAACTAAAATCATTTCAGAACCCATAATTCGATAAAATACTTATTCTATGAATCAATATTTCATAGATTTTATTTATAAATTTCTATTTAATATCTATTTAAACCATTAAACACTGCTCATAGTGTTGTAAGTATGGCTATATAACGATAGATCGATTTAAACAACAGGAATGACGAGGATCCAATAACCCACTATATAATGTAGGCGAATGATGGGCAAAATAACCATGAAAAACTACAGAGAAATAGCCCCAGTCCAATATCCATAAAACTAAAATAATTTCAGAACCCATAATTCGATAAAATACTTACTCTATGAATCAATATTTCATAGATTTTATTTATAACTTTCTATTTAATATCTATTTAAACCATTAAACACTGCTCATAGTGTTGTAAGTATGGCTATTTAATGATAGATCGATTTAAACGACATGAACGACGAGGATCCAATAACCCAATATAAAATGTTTGTTATTTATATTTTATTAAATTAAAAATTTATTTGATTGAATATATATATATTATAATGTGTGTTATTAATATTTTATTTGATTTAAGATATATATTATCATAATAATATGTTCTATGAAAATTTTATTAAACTAGCAATTGCACCACATGTTGCAAAGGAAACACCATAAGGTTGTGATATAGGAAAAAATAACATATAAGAAAGAAGAGGTAATAGGAACTTTCTGAGTGCCAACTGATCCTCTAGAATAAGGGGTGGAGAATTATGTTTACTGGACCTAAAATCAAAATATCCATATTGGGTAATTGATGTGGAACAACTTCTTTGCTATTAATTTCATGTAATATGTGTTTTTTCATAATGGATGAGACATTTTGGCCAATGTACTAAAGCCTTTTATATGACAAAATCTGCATGTTTTTTTTTTTTTTTTTTTTTTTGCATGAAGGATGCACTTGGATTTTATGACCAAGTTGGGCAGACTTCAACCTTCCACCATATTATTTGCTTCTATCACATTCACAATGTTGAATTCCTCTAATACTACTCCTAGAGCTCTGACTCTGCTTTACAACTAGAATTATTTAATGGAATAAAAAATTATCATTGGAACATGTTGTACTTTATAAGAGACTACTAAGAAAATTAAGTATGGTAAATCCACCTTCACCTGTCATTTGAACATAGAGCATAGAGTTATATTAATCGTCAATTTTATGGATAAGAGACATTTGGGACCTTTTAACCATTGGGGGTGATTAATTAATCTCAATTCATCTAATTTATATTAATAAATTATCTACAATCATATTTCCATAATTCCTCTTTGAACGACCAATATTCCACTTCTTTGAAACTTTTCACCTCAATCAGAATAAAAAACATCATGAAGACCCAAAAATAAGAAGAAAAAATCAGCTCATAATCACAGAATCTAGTGACTTTTTTAAGGATAATAATTAAGGAATTTAGTGCCTTTTAAAGATTATTTATTTTCCCATCAAATAAAAAGCAGCAATCAAATTTTGCAGTGACAAGAATTGGAACAAATTTTAAATGTAATAACTCACTTCCTTGGTGATAGTACATTTTTGTTTTGAAATGAAATTATTTTCCCGACCTTTTAGATAATAGATTCCCCTCCCCTGGTAGCGATACAGCATCCAGAATCGACAAGATCAGCAAGTGGCTACAGGACAATCAGGCAATATCCTTCACCCATACCAAGCGTGATGGCAACAAGGTTGCGGATTTCCTAGCTAATCTAGGAGTTGATTGTCTGGATACTCTCAAGCACGGCACTATCCAGATCATCAATGACAGAAACTCAACTCAAAACTGCATCAGTTTGGTGCAAACGGATCAACCCTCTCCGGATGCGGATGCTTAGAAGCGAGAAGGGGCCAACAGGCCAGGTTATAATCCCAACGCAACCCACTTGGGGTGGCCACATGGCCCCCCATGGCAACTTAAATGCAACGTTTATTGCCCATCTGCGCTGTGCATTCACTCCTGTTCGCCGCCATTACCTGTGCATTGGTCAGTGCACTCATCTTCAAATGGCGCAGAAACGTTCAACTTCTCCCGATTACTCCATTGATGGCCACCGCCCTCTGTTGCCTCTGAACTCGCTCTGCCCAGGAGGTGCTGCTACAGGCGGAGAGAGAACAAATACAGGGCGAAGGTGTGCGCTGCATAGCTGTTTGGAAATCGCTCCAGGCCTCCATCACTCCCACAGTAACTTCTGCCCGATTCATTTTAATTCACATGGTTTTCCGGTTTCGTTTGATAATTCTTCTGTTATAACTGCTGCTCCCTCCAGAGGCTGGGCGAACTCATCCGAGGTTTTCACCATGCCCAGATTGAGGCGGCGAATGGCTTGTAGAAAAGGGGCTTCTCGGGGGAGATCCCTGGGCGAGCGCCCTCCCCTCAGCCACCATGTCGACCGACCTCTGGAGCCTACTGCTAGGCGTCCTGCTCTTTCATCATCGGACCCTCCTGGTCCTCGCCCTGATTTCCTTGACATGGCGCCTCCTCGTTCTGATCCCCCGCCCCTTGCTCCTCCTTTGTTCCCTCCCCAGCCCTTCGTCGCCGCCTCCTCCCCTTCTCCGGGCGGTAGGTTCCTCAGACAGTCCACGCAACACACTGATTTGCGCTTCGACCGTGCTTTTGACCACCCTTTCTCTGTATTCCTTACTGTTACGTTGAGCGAGGAGATCCCCTTCCCTCCTGCCTCTCTCCCCAGTCTCTTGCAGCCTCCCTCAGCTCCTGCTTTTGCTCCCCCTTCTGTCCCCAACCCGGCTCCTTTCATCCCTTCCTCCTGCGCGCCTTCTATCCCCATCCCTTCCTCCTCGGGACATTTCAATTTGCAGGTGGACGCAGGACTGACAGCAGACGAAGAGAACAAGGCTGATGACGGGAACCAGGACGACCAGTATGGCTGCAGAATTATGGAGGAGCACTCTGCTTCAGATTAAATGCTCTCTCACCTCCTTGACAAATTTCCAGTATGAACTCTGCTTTAAAAGTTTTGTTAGTTTCAGGTGTTTCAATGAATGCTCATAGCAGATATAGCTGCATGTATTTTTGTATCTTTACAGCTTTCATATGCACAGAACAATTAACTCTTCGCCGGTTTCCCAATTATTGGGCGGTGTATCTACTTACAAAAGAACTGGTTTCCCGTTAATGGGCAGTTCAATATCTAGTCTGACAGTAGCACTCAAGCCCGGCCTCAGGCTTACTCAGCTGAGCCGTGGCAGTTTTGTAATTTTATGTTCATAATAGAAATAGCGTAATTTAGCAAAAAAAAAAATAGATTCCTCCCCAAGAAACCCTTTAGAGATACCTCTTTTTTCAATTGATTACAATAGGTAAGTTTCTTTTCTCTAGTATTTGCTGAGTCATTTAATTTAAGGGCAGAGGTAAAGAGACTACTAGACAAAAAAGAGGAGAGTGACTGAATGTCAAATAAAAATAACATTAAGGAATCTCTTCTGATTTTCTCATGTGGGCCTTCTTCAATTGATGAGGTAGTAGGAACTTTCTCCTCCAAAATAAGTGGTGGAGAATTATTTTGAGTGAACTACTACTCATGTAACTTTGACTCCTTACAATTGGAATGTTTCTCTTCCCCTAACTCTATATCAGGTTATAATTGTAGCTTTCTCTTGTTTATGAATATATTGTCTCTATATCACTATTGTCTGTCTTTGTTTCAGTGCTTGCTTGAATCGGTGAGATAATGTAGTTCATCTGGATTCCAGAATCCTTGAGTGACCCATTTTCTGAAGAGTCCTCTTCTATTTTTAATAATGATATTTGGTCCTCCATATCCTTGTCAACGTCGTTTCCTTCTATAGAATCATACATTCTTAATAAGTATCAATTTTCCTTCTTTTCTTCTTCCATATACTTCAGATCTAAATGAATGGAACTTGAGATAATATTCGTGACATTTTCCAAATTCCAAGATTTTTCATTGCCCTTCTCATGTGTATCAGGGAAAATGGATTCCATATATTCAACTTTATGCCTTTTTGAGGCTTTTTGTAAGGTCAGAAGCTTCTCTTCACGATGTCTCATTTCTTTTTTATCCTTGAATTTGATACAAACAATTGTTACCGACCCCTTTAAATGTGCACAATTAATAAATTTTCCCCTATTTATTTCATGTGGACTAGAAAAATAGATTTTTCATATTCAATTGTATGTTCGAACCACACCTCTTCCATATCTGGTGGTTTTTGTTTCAATTGTTTCTTTTCATCAAGAAGCATAAGAATTATCGATAAGGGATCCCTTAATGCTGGAGAAATAGAGTGCTTGAAAGAGATGTGGATGTACTTGGAAATGATGAGGAAATGAGAGATGTAGAGGAACTTTTCAATGAGAATTCTGACCACACAAATGAAGTCACCATTTTAGTATTTTAAATTTTTTCATTTGACATGTCAACTTCAAATACAAAATACAAAATTTATATATTTTTTTATGTAGGGACAACATCTTAACTACAAGAAGAAAAAAATCCGAAAGAGTATGTATGTAGTTACAAACTATTACAATTAAGTAATTAAAGGTAAATTTAGTGTTATTTAAGAAATGAGAATAATGAACATTCATCATTATTGCTCAAGATAAATCATGTCCTCTGAAATAATTTGGAAATTTAAAAAATATCACATATTTTAAAAAAAATCATTATTAATTTAATTTTTTATATATTAAGAAATAACACTCATGAATTATAAAATAAATCCATTCCTTATTGATAGTAAATTTTTGTTTTGAAATGAAATTATTTTCCTGATCTTTTAAATAATAGATTCCTCCCCAAGTGACCCTTTAGAGATATATTTTGTTTCAAATGATTGCAATAGGTAAGTGTCTTTTGTCTAGTATTTTCTGATTCATTGAATTTAAGGGTAGAGGTAAAGAGACTAATAGACAAAAAATATTAGAGTCACTGAATTTCAAATGAAAATAACTTTGAGGAATCTCTTCTGATTTTCTCATGAGGGCCTTCTTTAGTTGATGAGGTAGTAGGAACTTTCTCCTCTAGAATAAGCGGTGGAGAATTATGTTAAGTGAACTACTACTCATGTAACTTTGACCCCTCCTTACAATTGGAATGTTTCTATTCCCATAACTCTATATCGGGTTATAATTCTAGATTTCTCTTGTTTATGAATAAATTGTCTCTATATCACTATTTTCTGTCTCTTTTTGAGCACTTACTTGAATCAGTGAGATAATGTAGTTCATATGGATTCCAAAATCCTTGAGTAACCCATTTTATGAAGAGTCATTTTCTATTTTTAATTCTGCTATTTGGTCCTCCTTAACCTTGTTAACATTGTTTCCTTCTAAAGAATCATACATCTTGATAAGTATCCATTTTCCTAATTTTTTTCTTCCATATACTTCAGATCTAAATGAATGGAACTTGAGATAAGTTTCGTGACATTTTCCAAATTCCAAGTTTTTTCATTGCACTTCTCATGTGTATCAGGGAAAATGGGTTCCATACATTAAACGTTATGCATTTTTGGGGCTTGTTGTAAGGTTGAAAGCTTCTATCCACCATGTCTCCTTTCTTCTGTATCGTTGACTTTGATACAAACAATTGTTACCGACCCCTTTAAACGTGCACAACGAATAAATTTTCCCCTATTTATGTCATGTTGACTAGAAAAAATATATTTTTCATATTTAATTGTATGTTTCCATCACACCTCTTCGATATCTGATGGGTTTTGTTTCATATGTTTCTTTTCGTCAAGAAGCATAAGAATTCCTGACAAGGGATCCCTTAATGATGGAGAAATAAAGAGCTTAAAAGAGATGTGGATGTACTTGGAAATGATGAGGAAATTAGATATGTATAGGAACTTGTCAATGATAATTTTAACAACACAAATGAAGTCACCATTTTAATATTTTAAATTTCTTCATTATGGATTCCAAGTTCAAATTAAAAATAAAAAAGTTTTATCTTTTTTTATGAAGGGACAACATCTTACGGACAACAAGAAAAAAATATTAAAGAGTATGTATGTAGTTACAAATTGTTATGTAGTTACAAACTATTACAATTAAGTAAATAAAGGTAAATTTAGTGTTATTTAAGAAATGAGAATTATGAACATACATAATTGCTCGAGTTAAATCATGTTCTTTGAAATAATTTGGAAATTTTAAAAAGATCACATATTTTTAAAAATTTCATTATTAGTTTAATTTTTTATATATTAAGAAATAATACTCATGAAATATAAAACACTGGAGGTGGGTCCCTTGTCCCACAAACAAGGGCGTCTCATACATCAATTTGGTGTATGTTTCCATGCCAACCAGTGCTCAATTCAATCAATATTTTAATCACGTTGATGCCAATCCAATCCCTATGTTAATCATGTCGATGCCAATGAGTTTTGGGATAACATCCATTGATAGAGAAAACATCTTGTCTTTTCCCACGAGGATTTTCTTGGAAAGGAATATCAAATAAAATATTCCTATACTAATAGTGTCAGCTTTAGAAATGATGTTATAACTAATTTATTTGCAATTTCTACATTAAAGTCTCCTAAATCCACATTTAACCCCAATTTTTCAAGCATCAAAAGACTTACAATTTAGTTTCTTTTTTGTCCTTAAATGCATAATAAATGTGGGATTAAGATCAATATATATTTACACTTCTTAAATTTTGTGGAAAGAGATACACTAACCCCTTTCAATAATTCCTAAACTCAATATGAAAAACTTTGGTTTTTAAAAATATTGAAACATACAATAAAAAAAAAACAATTTTTTAATTGAATGATAAATATTGCATTTTTAAATATGTTATCCATACAAAAATATTTTTATATATTCTAAATTTGATAGAAAATTATTTTATATATATATTTTTTTACATAAATATAATTCATACACTTGGATGCGAATGAGTTTTTGGATAACATCCATCAATATAGAAAACATCTCTTCTCAATCGAATCCCTATGTTAATCACGTCGATGCCAATGAGTTTTGGGATAACATCCACTGATAGAGAAAACATCTTGTCTTTTCCGACGAGGATTTTCTTGGAAAGGAATATCAAATAAAATATTCCTATACTAATAGTGTCAGGGTTAGAGATGATTTTATAACTAATTTATTTGCAATTTCTACATTAAAGTCTCCTAAATCAACATTTAACCCCAATTTTTCAAGCATCAAAAGACTTACGATTTAGTTTTTTTTTTGTCCTTGAATGCATAATAAATTTGAGATTAAGATCAATCTATATTCACACATCTTAAATTTTGTGGAAAGAGATAAACTAACCCCTTTCAATAATGCCTAAACTCAATACAAAAAACTTTGGTTTTTAAAAATATTGCAAAATACATTAAGAAAACAATGTTCTATTTGAATGATAAAGATTGCATTTTTTAATATGTTATCCCTAAAAAAAAAGATTTTATATCTTCTAAATTTGATAGAAAATTATTTTTTATATTTTTTTCCATAAATATAATTCATAAACCTCCATGCAAATATTGAATTAATTGGATCGAAAGCTAGCTACGATCTAAGATTCGTAACCCATGAAAGAAGAAAGAAATGGTTTAACTTACATTGAATTAACTATACGAGGCTCGGATGATAGTTACTACCTAAGATTCGTAACCCATGCAGGAAGAAAGAAATGATGTAGATCAATTATGTATGCAATCCATTTTAACTACATATTCATCCAATTTCACATGATGTGATAAAATATTAATTTGAAGCTTTAAGGTAATGAAACTTGTTTTATACATCGTGGGTTACCGTATTGGCCATCTCAAAAAGCGGAAAATTTTTTACTCATGGTTCTATATAGTCACTCATTGTTAGTTCCCATTATTGGAATCTCAAAAAGGTTTTGATGCAAAAGCATCCCGTGAATAATTCTAAATAAAACATAATATTTCATTTCCATCTTCGATCCATGATCCACTTGCTAACAGTTGCAAAGTTGACAAACGGAAAAATGAACCAGTCAAATATAATAAGGACAACATCCAATCAATCAGATAATCATATCTTAATATTTTTTGAAGATACTATGGCATATAACCATAGAATCAGATTTCATTCATGAATTGCATTTTAATCTACACTCGCAATTTGAAATAATGGAAAGAGAACAACCAAAACAATAACATGAGCCAAAACAGTTTTCTGAAATGCTATTAATAGCTGAATAATTTTTTCCTAGGCACCCACGTGGTAGAATCATTGTTCACAGGAACAATGAAAACACAAATTCGTGTGCTTACCGTTTTTACGTATCAGCAAAGGCCTCAAACTCTCCCAACCAAAAATATTACCTGACCAAGAAGCCTAATCATAGTACATCTTACTATTTAGGTATGGCTTGGAAGAAGACGGATTATTTTCCAAATATCATTTGCAATATAACTACAGTCTCAAGCCGAAATATTTGAGATGGTGACTAGAGCCTCTGCACCTTTTCACGTGAACAATTGAACATTTTTGCATGAACATTAGGAAGGTTATACCCATGTTTCATTATTTAACAACTTGCATGGTGGTTGCAATATGTTATTTAACAATTTCCATAGTGAATGCAATATGAAAGCATTCTTGATAAAAGCCTTACAATCATGAGTCACAAAAATTAAGTAACACAATATAAATCTTAGAAAAAATAAAATAGATAATACCATACAAATTTTCCAATAACAACAAAAAGTAACTTCCAAAAAACCAGGAAGCCAATATTAATAGAGAAATAAAAAAGAAAAACAATCTACATTTGGTTCGAATAGGAAAAAAGCCATAGTTAAATAGTCCTTACAAATCCCAAAGGAAAATATAACCAAAGAGATTGAGAGTTATATTTGCAAAGTAAACACACAAGATTGCAACATGCCCCATACAGCAGAGGTAAGTCATGAAATTCTGAAAAGATGTTGCATACAAGTATTCATTGGAGACACCTGATCCTACAATAAGCTCAATACATTCAAGACATTCAGGACAAACATGTAAAGGGTTCACTTAGCCATCATAACTTTCACAAATTCCTCATAATTGATTTTCCCATCCCTGTCCACATCAGTCTCCCGAATCATTTCATCCACTTCCTCATTAGTAAGCTTCTATGGATGGAAAGCCTATAAAGAACTTGAGAGTAAAACTTAGAAACAAAATTACAGATTTATATCACATCCACATCATTTATCCCCTTATTGGCTTAATATTAACAAAAGCTGATGAATAACCTGAGAGTAGAACTCAAAAACATAATTACAAATTTCTATCACATCCACATCATTTGTCCCCACAGTGGTTTGATGTACATCAATATTAACTGTCAATTTTTAGTTTTAAATGGTAGTGAATGCATTGAGTTGCAATTATATTGAGTTGCAATTATAGCATGATTTAGGGTCACATAAATGGCTCCACTGTAAGCACTTGGCCCCAAAGAAGAATGTGGGATTTTTTTATTCTTACATCCCCTTCTGCCCATCATGTTTTGGTTCCTTTAGAACTCATAAACCAGCAAGAAACCAAGTCTTTGTAGAAGGGGCATTCTTGAAGATGCAACCAAGTCTTAGTTGAATGTCCTCACCGCGATCTGCATTTTTGAATACTTAACAAGGCCAATCCTGAAAACTTCAAGCAGTAGGTAGACCTTGTAGTCAACTACTACTCCCATAGAATGCAGTAGATTTCATTGCTAATTTTTCAAATGCATGATAACCAATTCAGTGAATGAAAAATGGCAAGTATAATGCATTAAATTAGAATATACACACAATATGAGCCGGCTACTAAGAAAAGTGTGTAAGATGGAAAGCATATGAGGCTTTGGCTTATTCTATTTCATATTCTACTCCAGGTTTCCCTTGACCGTGGAAGCCCTAAAGTTTTGTTTCTCGCATCATGATCTGTTGGGAATTTGGCTTTCGTGTAATTTGTTTATTTTTTATTAAGATAATTTCAGAACTAGCACAACCACATTAGTAAAAACTAATGTGGTTGATATACGCCGATAGGCCTATATCCACTACCCATCTCATTAATTTATATATCAATAAATAAATATTATATATAATAAATTTATTATATTAACTTGAAATATATATATTATATATTAATAAGAATATTAATATATTAAATATATTAATTATGATTAAAATCACAAATATATTTTATATATATTAATAATATTATAATAAGTATTAACAATATATATTAAAATTATTTATTAATATATTAAAAATATTAACTATATACATACTATAAATTAACTTGAAATATATATAATATATATTAATATAAAAATAATATTAATAATATATAATAATTTAATATTTATTTATATATTAATATCATAGATGGTTATATTATTAATAAACCAAAAGAACTAATAATATATTAATAATATATATTATATCATAGTTGGTCATATTATTAATAATATATATTAATAATATTATAATATTATTAATATATATCATGAATAATATTATAATATTACTAATAATCATTATGGATAAATATTTGAATATTTATCTATAATGATTAATAGTAATATTATAATATTATTAATATTACTAAATAAATAATATATAATATATATTAATAATATTTATTGATATAAAAAATATATATATAATATATAATATTTTAATATTTATTTATATATTAATATCATAGATGGTTATATATTAATAATAGTATTAATATATTATAAACCCAAGGGAATTCATTTAAACATTGAGACAATTGTTGTCACAATGCGACGTTCGACCAACTATGACCATGGTTGGCCATGAGTGATTTTCATATTGAGACAATATTTGTCAGAATGTGACATTTGATCATGGATGACATTCATCGATTATTCATATTATAAACCAAAAGAACTAATAAACCCAAGGGTTCAATATTATAAACCAAAGGAATTGGTGAACCCAAGGGGATTGATTTAAACATTGAGACAATTGTTCTCACAATGCGACATTTGATCATGGATGACATTGATCGATTATTCATATTATAAACCAAAAGAACTAATAACCCCAAGGGTTTAATATTATAAACCAAAGGAATTGGTGTACCCAAGGGAATTGATTTAAATATTCAGACAATTGTTGTCACAATGCGACGTTCAACCAACTATGACCATGGTTGGCCATGGGTGATATTCATATTGAGACAATGTTTTTCAGAATGTGACATTTGATCGTGGATGACATTGATCGATTATTCATATTATAAACCAAAGGAAGCCGATAAACCAAGGGTTTAATATTATAAACCAAAGGAATTGGTGAACCCAAGGGAATTCATTTAAACATTGAGACAATTGTTGTCACAATGCGACGTTGGACCAAGTATGACCATGGTTGGCCATGGCTGATTTCATATTGAGACAATTTGATGATGGATGACATTGATCGATTATTCATATTATAAACCAAAAGAACTAATAAACCCAAGGGTTTAATATTATAAACCAAAGGAATTAGTGAACCCAAGGGGATTGATTTAAACATTGAGACCAAGTATGACCATGGTTCATCATGGATGATTTCATATTCAGACAGTTTGATGATGGATGACATTGATCGATTATTCATATTATAAACCAAAAGAACTAATAAACCCAAGGGTTTAATATTATAAACCAAAGGAGTCAGTGAACCCAAGGGATAAATATTAAAAACCTAAGGGATCAATAAGGCTAAGGGCAATATTAAAAACAATAGAGATTAATAAAACCCAAGAGTTTAATACTATAAACCAAATCAATTGGTGAACCCAAGGGAAAACCATTACCCAAAAAATTATAAACCAAAGGAATTGATTTAAACATTGAGACAATTGTTGTCACAATGCGACGTTGGACCAACTATGACCAAGGTTGGCCATGGGTGATTTTCATATTGAGACAATATTTGTCAAAATGTGACATTTGATCATAGATGACATTGATCGATTATTCATATTATAAACCAAAAGAACTAATAAATCCAAGGGTTTAATATTACAAACCAAAGGAATTGGTGAACCCAATGGACAACCATCACCCAACAAATTATAAACCAAAAGAAATTGGTGAGCCCAAGGGAATTGATTTAAACATTGAGAGAATTGTTGTCACAATGTCACGTTGGACCAACTATGACCAGGGTTGGCCATGGGTGATTTTCATATTGAGACAATATTTGTGAGAATGTCACATTTGATCATGGATGACATGTGAGAATGTCCTCACCGCGATCTGCATTTTTGAATACTTAACAAGGCCAATCCTGAAAACTTCAAGCAGTAGGTAGACCTTGTAGTCAACTACTACTCCCATAGAATGCAGTAGATTTCATTGCTAATTTTTCAAATGCATGATAACCAATTCAGTTAACGAAAAATGGCAAGTATAATGCATTAAATTAGAATATACACACAATATGAGCCGGCTACTAAGAAAAGTGTGTAAGATGGAAAGCATATGAGGCTTTGGCTTATTCTATTTCATATTCTACTCCAGGTTTCCCTTGACCGTGGAAGCCCTAAAGTTTTGTTTCTCGCATCATGATCGGTTGGGAATTTGGCTTTCGTGTAATTTGTTTATTTTTTATTAAGATAATTTCATAAATATAAACTGACATGTGGTTTAACGATACGTTTTGTTGGGTTAAACCCAGGGGACGGAGGTTCAAATCTCATTGAGTATATGGCCTTTTGTTGTGAGTTTGTTCTTCATTAACTAAACAATCCAGGAAATATTTTGTTCACTTAACTTTCGAACATTGTTTTAATTTACCAATATGATTTGATAGTTTCTATATAAACATCGAAACTATCTAAAGAAGTAGTGCTGCTATTTAAACTCATATGCTTTGTTAATTTACTAATATGATCTTTATTTCAGACAGATCCTACTCTCCAAAAAGAGTTTGACATCTAACTTACAAAATAAGAATTCAATACTTCTCAAACCGATGGATAATTATATAGTTTCTCAAAAACATAATTTTCTTCATATTATATAAAAAATAGTACTG
>CM076576.1:474820851-474882375 GCA_034641835.2 Pinus albicaulis | reverse complement strand
CCAACTATGACCATGGTTGCCCATGGGTGATTTTCATATTGATACAATGTTTCTCATAATGTGTCATTTGATCATAGATGACATTGATCGATTATTCATATTATAAACAAAAGAACTAATAAACCCAAGGGTTTAATACTATAAACCAAAGCAATTGGTGAACCCAAGGGACAACCATTACCCAACAAATTATAAACCAAAAGAACTAATAAACCCAAGGGTTTAATATTATAAACCAATGGAATTGGTGAACCCAAGGGACAACCATTACCCAACAAATTATAAACCAAAAGGAATTGGTGAACCCAAGGGAATTGATTTAAACATTGAGACAATTGTTGTCGCAATGCGATGTTGGGCCAAGTATGACCATGGTTGGGCATGGGTGACTTTCATATTGATAGAATGTTTGTCAGAATGTGACATTTGATCATGGATGACATTGATCAATTATTCATATTATAAACCAAAAAAACTAATAAACCCAAGGGTTTAATATTATAAACCAAAGGAATTGGTGAACCCAAGGGACAACTATTACCCAACAAATTATAAACCAAAGTAATTGGTGAACACAAGGGAATTGATTTAAACATTGAGACAGTTATTGTCACAATCCGACATTGGACCAACTATGACCAAGGTTGGTCATGGGTGATTTTCATATTGAGACAATATTTGTCAGAATGTGACATTTGATCATGGATGACATTGATCGATTATTCATATTATAAACCAAAAGAACTAATAAACCCAAGGGTTTAATATTATAAACCAAAGGAATTGGTGAACCCAAAAGACAACCATTACCCAACAAATTATAAACCAAAAGGAATTGGTGAACCCAAGGGAATTGATTTAAACATTGAAACAATTGTTGTCACAATGCGACGTTGGACCAAGTATGACCATGGTTGGCCATGGGTGATTTTCATATTGATACAATGTTTGTCAGAATGTCACATTTGACCATGGATGACATTGATCGATTATTCATATTATAAACCAAAAGAACTAATAAACCCAAGGGTTTAATATTATAAACCAAAGGAATTGGTGAACCCAAGGGACAACCATTACCCGACAAATTATAAACCAAAAGGAATTGGTGAACCCAAGGGAATTGATTTAAACATTGATATTGTTGTCACAATGCGACGTTGGACCAACTATGACCATGGTTGGCCATGGGTGATTTTCATATTGAGACAATATTTGTCAAAATGCGGCATTTGATCATGCATGACATTGATCGACTATTCATATTATAAACCAAAAGATCTAATAAACCCAAGGGTTTAATATTATAAACCAAAGGAATTGGTGAACAAAAGGGAAAGCCATTACCCAACAAATTATAAACCGAAGGAATTGGTGAACCCAACGCAATTTATTTAAACATTGAGACGCATTGTTGTCAGAATGCGACGTTGGACCAACTATGACCATGGTTGGCCATGGGTGATTTTCATATTGAGACAATATTTGTCAGAATGTGACATTTGATCATGCATGGCATTGATTTATTATTCATATTATAAACCAAAAGAACTATTAAACCCAAGGGTTTAATATTATAAACCAAAGGAATTGGTGAACCCAAGGGAAAACCATCACCCAACAAATTATAAACCACAGGAATTGGTGAACCCAAGGGAATTGATTTAAACATTGAGACAATTGTTCTCACAATGCGACGTTGGACCAACTATGACCATGGTTGGCCATGGGTGATTTTCATATTGAGACAATATTTGTCAGAATGCGACATTTGATCATCGATGACATTGATCGATTATTCATATTATAAACCAAAGGAATTGGTGAATGTCAAGGGAAAACCATTAATCAACAAATTATAAACCAAAGGAATTGGTGAACCCAAGGGAATTTATTTAAACATTGACACGCATTGTTGTCACAATGCGACGTTGGACCAACTATGACCATGGTTGGCCATGGGTGATTTTCATATTGAGACAACATTTGTGAGAATGTGACATTTGATCATGGATGGCATTGATCGATTATTCATATTATAAATCAAAAGAACTATTAAACCCAAGGGTTTAATATTATAAAGCAAAGGAATTGGTGAACCCAAGGGAATTGATTTAAACACTGAGACAATTGTTGTCACAATGCGACGTTGGACCAACTATGACCATGGTTAGGCATGGGTGATTTTCATATTGAGACAATATTTTTCAAAATGCGGCATTTGATCATGGATGACATTGATCGACTATTCATATTATAAACCAAAAGATCATTAATACTTTAATCATATTGTTAAAGTGAATAGAAGTTTTAATTTTTATATTTTTATCAATAATTATATTGTTAATTATTAAAAAATAAATATTATTATTCTTATATATTAATATTAATATTAAGATTATTACAATAGTTTAAATTTATATGTTTAACATTAACATGTGCATTTATTATTAGTATTAATTAACATTAAAAGAGATATTGACCAAAGTTTGGCCTTAGTAGACGTTAACCATCATCATCATCATCATAATCAAATTGTTTATATTTAATATTTGTAT
Source organism: Pinus albicaulis (assembly GCA_034641835.2). Classification (NCBI taxonomy): domain Eukaryota; kingdom Viridiplantae; phylum Streptophyta; class Pinopsida; order Pinales; family Pinaceae; genus Pinus; species Pinus albicaulis. The sequence goes on along the minus strand of CM076576.1, from coordinate 474,879,817 downwards.
ATTAAATTATGTGTATTTTAAATATATATATATAAGAAATTTTTATTGTTGAATTTTTTAAAGATAAATTTCTAATTTCTAAATAAGACTTTAAATAGTAATTACAAATTCAAATATTTCATAATAATACTAAATTATCTATATTTTAATAGAATCATTATATTAATATATAATGTTATGTAAATAATGATTATATTTTTGTTAATTAAAATAATACAAAATATCATAATCAATAAATATTAAAGATACTAATAAAATAAAATAAAAATAAAATATATTTATTATATAATAAAAGAATATAATAATTAAAAATATTAATAAAAAATATTATAATTTTTTTAAAAGTTGGGTAAGACTATATCTTTGTCGAAATTGAATTGAATTGCCAATTTCACTTTAAAAAGTGCTTGAACAACTCACTCGGTCTATTAACATTAAATAAAAATTTTAATTTTTACATCAACATTATTTAAAACATTAACATCAAAATTTTATTTTTAAAATATTCAATTATTAAATTATTAATTTGGATAACTATATAAATTAAATAATTGATAAATACTGATAGATGTGAATTCATAATAAACATTAACTTTATTATTATTATTATTAAAACTAATATATAAATTAAACATATATACATTTTAGAAAAATATGTAACAAATTTTTAAACCATGAAAAATCACATTTTTTTAATGATTTTTTTTAATTCTTAAATAACTCTGAGTAGATTATCATGTTTTATAAGTATCATATGTCCAATATAACAAATATTGATATGACATTTTTGTTAATTAATTAATTAAATAAATAATTTGAAATAAATTAATTAAAAAAACATAACTAATTAAATGTTAACTCTTAATTTATAAATACTACTATAAATATTTCAACCTATTCCATTGAAACTACAAATTTTCCATTCACTTAATATTTACTATTAATTAAACTAAAATTATAAAACACACCTATACAATTAAATATATTAACTAAATTAAATAATTTTAAATCCATTTATAATCAAGAACGCATTAAATATATTAACCAAATTAAATTATTTTAAATCCATTTATAATCAAGAATGCCGGAATCTATTTATAATCAACATCAACTCAAAGTAACTCAGTTGGCGGGATGTTCCATAGCAAAGATTTAATACGGCCAATTAAATAGATAGAATGAAAAAAATACTAAACCGATCAAACATAACAAGGAGCATTCTGTTTATTTTGACGTAACGTCGGACCGATACCTTTGTCGTGCTATATGATTACCTTCATCCCACAAATCTCCTCCTCCCCTCCACGCTAAATACAATACAAGGTAAGGTACAGTGGTCAAAAGGGATCTGCGCTGCGCAACTTTGTATTGTCATGCACTTATCACGCCCATTATTATGATCATTATTTTGATCATATGCTGGCAGCCCATTATTATTATCATTATTTTGATCATGTGCCGGCATTGGCGGATCTGTTGCATTTCTACACTGCACCTCACACAAAATACAATATAGAATGGACAAAATAAATATTATTATTTATATAAGTTATAATCAATAATCAAGAAACTGTGCAAGTGTAATAAGCAAAGAAACTGTGCAAGTGTAATAAGCAAAGCGTCTAAACTTAAGCTTCTTCATCAAAGATGCAAAAGCATATACTGCTCTAGAATCATCAGTAATCATATATTCACACAACATCATGTTATTGGTTTAATCCCCTGTAACAAAGAATTATTACTACGCACACATAACTGTTGTGTGTATAAATAACCAATCCCAAAGCAAACTGTAAACCCCGGCCTAAATTTTTGGCCAATAAATAATAAATCTCAGACTCTAGCAGATCAAACATGAACTACGTAGACAACTAGAGCTAGAAGAAACAGCAATTATATATCAGTAAACAGACTGGAGCTAGTAGTAGGGTTACTTACTACACACAGAAAGACTTACAGAGATCCCTCTGAATGAACCGATCATCAGATACCATGAGGAACTCATTAAAATTCATGCTAGCTGTCGGTAATATTGATCCACATCATATATACTTCTTGCCTCCAGCGATCCATTAGATAGAAAACATACAGATTCCTGAAGCTTTGTATCACCACTCGACCGGATTCCATAGCTATTGAAGAATTATATATATATCCATAAACTGAAAAATTCATCCGCAATAATCTTGCACCAATGTCAGTCTATAATGTTAAAACCTAATCCAGATTCCGGTCCTTTTTTTTGTTGGGGAGTCTATTGAGAATTAGCATGATTCTGGTGGCTGTGGCCGTCTTCTCCTGATCTATCCACGCCAGATTGTTGATTCACAGATTCCTGCAACGATTGATGTTCAGAACTCATGGAACGGTTAGTGTACGCATTAAAAGCAGCCAACATTCCCAGATGACTCTCTCCTGTTGCTGCCCCGATGGATCCAGTGCTCGATCCCTGCTGCAATAACATGGAACTGAAAGGAACGGCGCCCGATCCCATTCGCGTCGATCCAGAACCTGATACTTCATGGCAGCTCCCTCCCATAGGCAGATTCATTCTTGGCATAAACGGCAGACCAGTCGAAGAACGCTTCAGCCAGATGTCCGCGGTGGCTACAACCCCGTCCCACTCCTCAACGTTCACGAGAGGCATGAGGAGACCCTTGGGCGTGCGCACTAATGTGGTCAGGCCGTTCTGATGCCTTCACCGCCAAGTGTATACCCAGTTTCAACACTTGGAGAAGATTTAATGTTACAGTTTCCTTTTAGTTGTTAATCTTCATAGGTGGCGGTAGGCAAATGGCACAGTAAATTTTTAATCAAGATTTGTAAAAAATTAATTTAAGTACGGTTTAAACACGTGATTTAGATATGCAAGGAAGTTAGTGGGGTAGATTTCATCCATGGATTGAGTGGCGACGACCAGAATATACCAGCATCTTCCAATCCTGACCATTAGATCAAAAAAATTAATTAGTCTAATCACAAAACATGCTCTTCCGATAGGGGGTTATGCCTATCGGCGTAAAAATAATCTTTGCTATTTGAATGTAATAAAGATTACCTTTCTCACAATGAAACTCAGATGCTTCTTTCACCACACTATGTGGGTTTAGGTATTTTTCTCTGTAAAAACAATGAATGGAGAGATTTCTCCCTTCTCTTCCTTGCGAGATCATAGACTTCCTTCTTCATACGATCTCCATCCTCAAACGGCAGCACAATAATATTCTTTCTTTGCTTCCATTTTCCCATGCACATAAATTTAATGGGTGGCTTCATCTAAAAAGCTCTAAAGAGGAGAAAATTCTCTAAACATAAATCACGCTATCTGCAATAACCAAAAAAAAAAAATACAAGATTAGAACAAAATAAACACAAAAATCAACTTGCAGAGAATCCTACACACATAGAAATTCATACTTACATAATGCAATACATAAATTGATCATATAATAGAAACATCACTCAGTTATATCGACATCCTAAAAATGAATATATAAACCATCGGATGCCCTCAGCGTAAGACTTGAACCCTTCTCGAGAAAAATCAGAATAACATCAACCATTCCGTCTATGCTCACAAGGAAATTTGTCTGTGCCGTTGTAAAAAGTAGGTAAAAAACTTTATGAAAATGGTCGAAAGGAAATGGTAGAAACCTTAATGAAAATGGCGGAAAACAATGAGAATGAATTATGTAGAAACCCTGAAAAGTGGTAGTTCTCAATGAACAAATTCGAATCAGATGAAATAAATTGAGGTGAGCTAGAAGAGTGGTTTTCAAATAATAACGCGTTACGACGTAATTAAAATAATTTAAAGAAACATTAATTTAAAATTTTATTAAATTAAAATAATTTAAAAAAAATATTAATTTAACATTAAATATGAGTAAAATTGAAATCTATATTTCATTTTCCTGAATTAATCCATATACAATAACTGTATGAGGTGCGTTCTTGGCAGAGTTAATTGTATTAATATATTTAATTAAAAATTTTGTAATTTATTTTTAAATTTTTATATTTGAAAAATTGTTTGTTTTTGTAAATACTAAATTTTTTAATAAACTTTTTATTAAATAATAATATGTTTTTAATTTAGATATGACATTCATACTTATGTAAAATATAATGAAGTTTTAAAAAAATCGAAACGTAAAATAGGAAATATAACTCACATATCTAAATCATAAAAAGATATTATATCTATATGTTGCCATTCTTTAAAGGAAGGCATGCATCATAATGTTTAGTCTTTTTAGATTTCTATATAAAAGATGAATTCTAAAATAACAACGATATTCATAGTTCGATAGAAAATTATTGTATTTCTTAATTTTCAAATTTTCAAATTATTGTATTTTTTTTTAAATTATTATACAAAAATAATATTCTTTATTTTATTAAAAATATATATATATGAAATTACAAAATCAAAAAATATTATTCATTAAGTTAATGATGTTTTATCATTATTTAGAAATATTATTTAAATAAATAAATAAATATTTCCTTATTGATAGTATTGTTTTAAATGATATTAAAGATCTCAAAATATTTTACAATAATTTACCACATCATAAACTATATATCATATAAAACTATTTATAAATAAAAATATTTTTGATATAAATGTAAAGAAGTATTTATCTAATCTAATTAACATATTATTATTCAATTATATAAAGATAATATTATTATGTTTTTCAAAATCATCATATTTATAATTTTTTTTGGTTAATTAGAAAATTTAATAACTCAAAATTATTTAATTACAATCCTAAGAATTAGGGAGTCAAATCAAGGGTGACCATTTTTTACTGGTCTCAACATCCATTTTTTCTTAAAGTAAACACTATTCTAACTAACTTGTTGTGAAAAAATTGTCTAAAAAGTTTGACAAAATTATCCATATCATTTGCTAGTTATATATATATATATATATATGAAATGAAAACTTCAACCAATAGCTCTAGGCCATCATCATTTTCTTAGTTGGAGGACATTACTAGAGCTGAGTCTTGTGCACTAGAGCCTATTGGATGTTTGAGGACACACTAGAGATAGCCTTCGATATACACTAGGAGAGGATTGAGGCTGACCAAGGTAGCATTGGAATCTCCAAATTTAATTGAGGCGTGCAATCATCTCATTACGATCACAATACATTTCTTTGTGTACTTAACCGAGGAGAACCTTCATTTTCCAATGGTTGATTATTAACTATGTTATCCCCTAGTATGACTAGGATCATACACCTAACTAACAACCTTACTTTGGATTTCTGGACAAAAATAGGCCTCATGGTCATTAGTGTTTAAGGACTTCAATTGATGTATTTCTACCGAAATTTCAAGGGGGTGGTAGAGTGGAAGATTATAGTAACAACTTCATCTTGTGCTTGAGCTTGAGGTTGGCTTGAACGGTTGCAACCTAGGATATCATTCTTTCACATGCATTAGAAACTAGAAATAAGATATATAGAAGAAAAATAAAACCCCCATAGGAGGTGAATACTAATATGTCGAGCAAGAGATAACTAGGGGAGAGCTAGGAAGGAGGTTAAATACTAGGTCAAGGTAAGTAGAGGGAAGGGGTTAGGCTATAATCATGAAGGAGTTGATGTTAGGGATGAGCTCCAGGATTTGAAGAAGGGTCAAATAAACAAGAACAATCTCAGAGTCTGTAATTCCACCAGGTCACACTGTACACCAAACACTAAATGCTACCATGAAAAGAGAAATAAAATAAAAATATGATACTCACTACACATAAGAAATGCTACCCATTTCTTGAAAGCCCACTAAATGTGGAGAAGTAGTGTTGGATACCCATTTTTCCATTGGATAATGTGAGTTCCTTGTTATACTATCCTTACTACCTCATCCCTGCACCTAGTGTCAAACCTTTTTATATTGAAAATGCTTGTAAAGTCCAATATTGAGGTAACCAGTGCTTTATTTCTGAGTTAACCAAAAAGATCGGCACGATAGTGGACATATCCACATTGAGTTGGGATTCTCCACTTCCACAACAAAAACACTCACATTCATGACAAAGAATGTATAAGCTCACTGCAAAGGTATGTTTGCCATCTTGATGAGGTATACAAATGAAGATATTGAAATCTTCAAAAGTATGGGATGGGATGACCACGCCACCCCTTTAATGCAAATAAAGGTAATGGCATGGAAGACCTCTCCGTTCCACTAGCTCTTTATCCAACGCTCCTATTAAAAGATGATATTTTATATTATTATAGTACCAAACATGTTATATATATGTTTAGTTAAAAATTAAATTATTAATATTTAAATGAGATGGATTGATATTCGAGAATTTTAGTTATGGATTTTAAACAAAGAATTATTTTAAATTTTAACGCACCTTACATGTATTGATATATTATTTATATTCATATTTCGTTTCAAAGGGATTTTTGTGTTCAAAATTCTACACTTGAACCAAAAAATTTCAAAACTGAAAAATAACCTATTTTAAATCATAAACTAATGAACGATAATTAAATTTATTATTTAAAGTGTTCGATGAATTTTTCCATAATTATTTTTTAAAATATACTAATATTTTTTAATTATTTTTCAAAATAGAGTAACATTTTTAATATTATTTTAATATTAATAATAATTGAAAATAAAAATAATATTTTCTTTATTTTATTTAAAATATAAAATATATTTTCTAACAACTCTTTTTAAAATACAAAATATTTATTTTTCTATGAAATGTTCATTCTGCAATTTAGTATGAGAGAGAGTTGTGTAATTCCTTTCAATCTTAAAATGATACATATTAAAAAAAAAAAATTGTAAATAAAACATAATCTAAACTATAATAAGAAAATAAAAGTGAATATATATGGTTAATTAATTTTATTTAAAAGTACTACAAAATATGAAAAATGACATTCATACAATGTTTCTAAGTCCATTATTTATAGAATTGTTATTATTGTTATTACAACTCATTATGAAGAAGATGTGGTGAAAACATTTCATTTTTACTCTTTCATGTAAAGAAAATAGTTCAATTTCTATGTAAAGTAACTTAATTTTATATCTCTTAATGAGAGATAACTCTGAGGAACTCTTTAATGTATATTCTGACATTTCAAAAAAATCCCCACTTCCATTATCATATTAAAAACACAAATTTGCCAAAGTTTTAGCCATAGTCATTCAATTTCTTCATTTAAGTGTTTACTTTTATTTGACCCCATGCGCCCACCTTTTTCAAGGTAGCAGCTTTTGATTTCAAAAATAGCGTAGTTTTTCCATTGATTATTCAGAGTTGGCAATGAATATAAGTTTTATATTTTGCAATGAAAATTTTGCAAGTATATGGATTTATAATGAAATTTCTTGATTTGTAACATTGATCCTCACTTTGGTTGATTTTTGGAGGGTTATTCAACCTGTCAAATCTGTTAATTTTATGAATCTCAGATATTGTATTCTTCAATAGTGGTTTTTCCCTACCTTTAGTCTAGGATTTGTGCTATAACCTGACACAAAAGAATCTTAATCTTAGCAATGAGGAACTTTTTAATGCATATTCTAACATTTCAGAAAAATCCCCACTTGCATTATCATATTGGAGGTTAAAAACCGTATTCGCACCTCAATGTTTTGATTTCATTCCAACCAGCTTTATGAAAAAATTCACTGGAAAGGAGGGGCTCTGTTTTCTACACGATTGGTTTTCCCAGTTCATTATGCTATAAATTTTCCTAAGTGCAGTTTTTGTTCGTTTGACTTTTCGAGTTTTAACATTATCTGGCATGTTAATGGGTTATTATTTCATGGCATGATTCCAAGGGAAATCTATGTTCTTGTGGTTCAGGTCTACATTTCTTCAAGGGAAATCTTTGTGCTTGTAGTTCAGGTCTACATTTCTTCAAGGGAAATCTTTGTGCTTGTAGTTCAGGTCTACATTTCTCCAATGAACAATCAATATTTATTGTCAGTTTGTATTTTATTTAAAAAATTGTCAAACAGTTCCACTCTCATGTTTGTGACTTGACATCCATCGAAGGATATTTTTCTTTCAATGTATGTTTGGCTGTTGATTCTCTGTTGGATTTCAAATTTTTTGTGATTAGTTTTGTCCTTCATGTTCAGTTAGAGAATGTATCTTTTTCCATGCTAATTTTCTACATGGCTGCTTACTCGTGGACCTTTTGGTGTACTTGGTTTGTTGTTTAATTTCCTTTTTTGGGCATTACTTTGTTCTGGTTTTGAGTTTTTAAGTTGTTTATTTTATGAGTTTTTCTACATTTTCAGGTCCATATTTATAATTCACTGTTATTTCTTTTCCAATATTTTTTGATATTTCAAAATTTTTTGGTGATATATTCCTCAAAAATATATTTGTGACATTAATTATAATGTTATAAGCATCATTTTTCTTGCTATTTTCACCTTTACAGTGCATTTTCAAATGCAAACTTGTTAAAATCACAACAACATCTCCCCAACATGGTTGTACAATTATTACTTCTTAGTAGTGATTTTTATTCTTCCATTTGATTTCAGGATCCAAATTGCCTTTGTACAACTTCAAGAGAAGGCTTACCAGATCTAGAGAGAAAGATGCAGTTAAAGATGGTAAGGTGGAAGATATTACCCTACTTGATGTTGTCCTTGTTGGGATGGTGAGAATCATTTCTTATTGTTGGTTTTGGGGGAAAGACACTATTAGGGAGTCTATCCTAATAAGAAACATAGATTAATATTGGAATCTTCTTTTCAATGATTAGCTCGCAGTGGGAGGAAAGGATGCGGAGGGGTTTGTTGTGCTATGATGTTACTACTTGTGAAACCAAGGTTAGAATTATATTTGACTCGTTTTTCAGTTATCAGTCATTTCAACAGTACCCTTTGTAGAATATTCTAGTTGTAATAGTTAATTTTTTTTCCTGTGTAATGCATTTCTTAGGGTAACCCACTGGGTACTTCTCTTCAAAATGGGTGTTACCCAAAGTAAACTGGATTAAGCTCTGAGCTTTGTCATTTGCTAATGAGAATAAACCCTGTGTGGGGAGAATAACATTCCATTACACAAACACTCTGACCAGACCCAATTTACAGTTTATTTTATCTTCAAGTTATGTTTGGTCAATTCTAATTTGGATATGCCTTTTGGAATGATGTTTTTAAAAACATGTTTTGACATGGATTATATTCACAAAATTTGTGGGGATAATAAATTGCAGATCATCCCTGGAAAATATGGTTTCATTGCTTAGTTGAATGAAGGTCATCATCTTAAGGAACGTCCTGTTGAATTTCGAGTGGACAAGGCACTGCAGGGCTTTGACCCTAGTAAATTCAAATTCACCAAGGTAGGCCAGGAAGAGGTACTTTTCCATTTTGAAGAAAGTGAGGAAAACAAAGTTCAGTACTTGGAAAAATTCCCCTTCTTTGACAGTCCAAACGTGATTGCCATAAATGTAAGCAGAAATAATGATGATGGAAGCACCTTTTGATGCAGTGTTTGAGGTTTTTTACTGTACATTGATGCAGTGTTTGAAGTTTTTGACTCTACTTTAATGCACTTATGATGTTATTCTTTGTTATACTGCAGGTGAGTCCAATTGGATATGGGAATGTGCTTCTTCTACCTAGAGTATTGGATTTCTTTCCCCAACGCACTGACCATGATAGCTTGCTGTTAGCATTGCATGTGGCTACCGAGGCTGAAAACCCTTCTTTTCGTTTCAATGCATTCACTTGGTACTTGATGCACTCAACCTCTACATTTAGCTCTCTATTGTTTCGGGCTAGTGATGTCATTTCTCTAGCCATCAACTCATGCTTAGTCTTCAACTCTGCAACAGTGACTTCCAGATTACTCTTTTCTGCAACCTACAAATACATGCCTTCTTCATTTTTTTGGAGTAGATCCTGAGTTCTTCCCTTGGAATCATTCAAATAACCTTGCAAATCAATATTTTCTGCCCTACATTGTTGTAGAACCCTCTCATTTTGTACCTTATCATCTTCCATTTGAGATAGTCGAGCTTTATATTCATTCAACTGCGCTTTCAAGGACTCACCTTTTGTGATCAACTCTCTATTTTTATGGCAGAGAAATAGCCTTTCACTAGCCATGTAATCAATTTTTATTTGCAGTTCTACAACATTACATTGCAAATTTTTCTTTTCAGTTTCCCATAAATATTTTCTGGATTGCACATCAATATTTTTTGTCATACATTGTTGTAAAACCCTTTCATTTTGCACCCTCTTAACTTCCATTTGACCTAATCTAGCGATAGACTCATTCAATTGAGTCTTGAAAAAGTCTGCTTTTGTATTCAGCTCTTTATTTTGGTGGCAGAGCAATTCCCTTTCGCTGACCATCAAATCAATTTCCATTTGAAGCTCTGCAACATTGCCTTGAAAATTTTCCTCTTCAAAATTCCACAAATTCCTTTCTTCCCCAAAATTTTCAAGTAATTCCTGAGTCCTTGCCTTGGAATCATTCAATTGAGATTCCAACTCAATATTTTCAAAAAAACCCTTTGCTTCTGAGTAGAAATGTCCTCAATTTTCTTCTGATATGTGTTGCTTAATGAAGCGAGAAGGTTCTCCTTTTCGGAATTCCATGCCTGCTCTGCAGTTAGGCTACATTTCGAAATCTCCACGGTCTACTTTTGTGCTGCTACAAAATCTGATAATAGCCCATTCTTTTTCGATTCCCAAGTTATAAGTGATTCCTCTAATTCGGTAGACATGACCTTAATTTTATCTGTCAACTGCAAAACACTAATTTCCATAGTTTTTTATTATAAATCGCTACTCGGTAATCCTCGTCTTTCTCAAAAATCACTCTTTTGAATCTCCCCTAGACTTCCTGCAATTGTTTCCAAGCTTCACAAATCTCAGCGTCGTATTCTTGATCTCTCTATGCAAGCTATTGTCTGAACTCCCTGTCAACTTCCATCACATGGTTGTTGAGTTCTTCCCCATATTTGACTTCTTACATCAGTTGCTTATCCATATTGGACTCGAAATTTGTTGAGACAACTTAAAGAATGTGAAGTTATGATTCCATTTCAGGGAGCTTTTGTAACAAACAAGCTTCAGATTCCTAGATCATAAATTGTCAATAACTTGAATAATTATTTGATTAAGCTCCTGCAACTTGAACATTTCATCTATGTCATGGTCCTTGAAAAACTAGATTATCTTATTTTCATCTTTTTCTTGGCCATTGCAGGATGTAGAGTAAGATAAAGATGGGTCTCCATTTTTTCTATTATGCCTACTATATTTTCCTAAAATCCTTTCTCCAACAGTAGCTTGCACACAGCCAAAAAGAAAGAGGAAAAAGAGAAGTGTAAACTTAAATAGGATTACGTAGAACACCGGTGAAAATATTTAAATAGTAGGTAGAAGGAAATTGAGACAAACACAATGGAAATAAAATGAAAACCCTACGAATGCATATGAAAAAGAATAGATGGTCATAAATACCTGTAATCCCCACTCGCGTTTATCTCCAATTGGGCAGAAGCTGCAGTACACGCGTATTTTCTCGAAAAGAAGATCATTTGTTTCTTAAGGTACCCTTAGCAAATGCTATTTCTGTTTCGCTTGTTGTCTTATTCTCAAACTTTTACAACTACTTCCATTTCATATAGGAGTAATGATCCATGGCAACTACATTGCCGACTTCAAAACTCAATTCAATTTATATACTACATAGGTATCAAATTACTTCATCAAACAATTAATTTTGAGCAAATATTAATGTTATTAAGAATATAATTTTCTTAAACAAAATATTAATGTTATTAGGAAGTTAGACTTTCGGGTAAAGTGATATTCTAAGTTTCACATTTGTGAAGATGTTTTCTAGCAAATATTATTTCAAAGGTGGTTGTGGGTAAATATTATTGAGGAAAAATTCTCGTGTATTTTAAATGATTGCAATGATTGCAATAAAGCAATATTAATAATAATTTAAGTTTCATATTACAAATTTTTGCAAAGGTGGTTGAGAGTAGATATTAATGTGAGAAAGTGTTCCTATATAGTAAATTATGGTAATTGAGGAATATTAATAATAAATTGAGTTCCATATTACCATGGATTTATGGGAAAATAATATATTATAAAATACTAAATAAAAACTTATTGTAATAGTGTTTTTAATAATTAAGAAGAATTTATATAATGTAATTATTTCTTAAAGTAATAATATTATATTCTTATGTCAAACATGTGGTGTATATTGGAATGTCTTGTCCTTTTTGTGGATCGTTGGTTCTTTTGTTAGACGATTAAATTCTCTTTGCCTGTTGATTTGAACTCAGGTTAGTTATTGAATTTCATTATGAGCTTGGGATTTTGCATGAACATGCTTTTTTCCATAACTTTGCTTTTAAGTACAAATACAAATTGAGATAGGGCGCAATCTCTTTAGGAATCTTTTTAAGAATCTTACAGCATTTCCTTTGCAACATCTAGTGATGGTGCAATTGCTAGTATATATATTTTGTACTTCTTAAGAATATTTTAATGACAAAATTATATAAACTATTTGAATATCTATCTTAAATAAAAATTTATAGTTCTTGCACTTCTTAAGAATATTTTAATAAAAAATTTATATAAAATATTTCAATATCCATCTTAAATAGTTTATATTAGTATCAATTTCATATATATGTATTTATAGAAAATGAAAGTTTTGAAAAAAAAATATTTTAATCTTAAAGATAATAAGATATTTTAATCTTAGAGATAATAAGATATTTTAATATAAAAAAAACAGAAAAGTGGAAGTAAAAAGTGCAATTACTTTGTAATAAGAGGAATGAGAAAAATATACGTAATTAATTAAATTCTTAATATAAAATTATTTTATGAGATTTTAAAACTATTACTAATAACAAAAAAATTCAATGTGAATTACAATAAAATATTTCAATATGTGGAATTGAGTAATAATAAGATGTACTTAAAAATATATTAATAATAAGAAATGACTAATATGGACAAAGTTTATAAACAAAATATTTTAATGCTAATTATAAGTAAAATACTTCAATCTCAGTTATTATTATATTTAGTTAATATTACTGAAAGAAATAAATTATCATGGTTAAAATATTTTAGATGGTTTTACAGTGATATATTTTGACTCATTTTGAGGTATATATTTTTTCTTAATTTTATCTAATTGTAAGTTTAATGTGTTTAATTTATATAACCAAAATTTTCAATAAAATTCTCAAGTCATTGAATTTAGTTATGCATTCAAAAACTTTATATATATATATATATATATATATATATATATATATATATAAACCATTTTTCATGCTTTACACACTTAAAAAAAAAATCTTTTCTATCAAGAAATTTGATCTCTAGGAGATTATTTGCTAAATTTGATCTCTGGGAGATTATTTGCTAAATTGTAAGTAATAATATTAATATTTCAATGTCCCAAAATATAAATCTCTAAATCTCTTTTCAAGTTTTACACGCTTAAAAAAAACTCAATCAAAAAAATCTAATCTCTCATCGAAGCTAAATTTTTGAATAATAATGTTATTATGTTAATATAGCACTCTTTTAATAGTGATTGAACATTCATTGTTAAATTTTTATTTACATATTATATATTATATAATAGATAGATGATTATGATTTCTTTTCCTTCTAAAGATGAAATTCAAACCACACAATTAAATATTATGTGTTTTACAAAATATTGTAATGATTGGACCACTCAATCTTTCGTATCTCTTCTTTATATCACATACAATTAAATTAAATGTTAAATTTTTGGTAAATAATATAATTGATATGTGATAGATTGTAAACAATTAAATATACCTAAAAAGTTCTCAAATTCAGTTAATACGAAGTTACATTTTACCGAGTCGAAACCCTACTATTAATGACAGATATGTTAAAAAAAACATCCCGTCTCTTACCAAATTTGATTGTAAAGTCAAAATTTAAATGAAAACACATGTTTAAAAAAACTGAAAGTCAAAATTTAAATGAAAATACATTTTCAAAAAGGAGTTGTTGGTGTTGGTGAAAATTTTTGAGGTAAAATCTTGGTTTTTGTTATTTAAGTTGGTTTTTTGACTTTATATATATATTCAGCACTCTAAAAAACTTTTAGAGCACTTCAATTATGCAAGGTTAATAATCAAACTTCTCTTTTCAATAAATTCCCGACAAATTTTAGAAAAATTACATTTGAAAAGCCACCATAAAAACCTTTAAAAGATCACACTAAAAACTACTACTAAATTAAAAAAGCAACATCAAAAGCATATTCTAACTCTAACCATATGAGAAGTTATAATTATCTACATCTTATGCATGAGAGTACGCAAACCAATTATTTTGATTGAAGTCTCCAGTAAAAGATTGATTTCATAGTTAGAATCTATTGATTGCATCCAATGTCGAATAAGTGGTGGGTGAGTGAAAAATGTCGAATAAGTGGTGGGTTAGTGAAAAACATGTACAGATACACTGTTAAAGTGTACATATATATTATTAGAAGAATTAGTGTGTTATATATATGGGGTCGAAATAGATGAACTCTTTCTCTTAGTTCCATTTGTTTCAGGTTCTGCCTGTTGCGTTGACTACGCTGGTTTTTCTTTCAATCTAACTGTTTTTGGATCTTTGAGTGGATTTTTGAGAAAATATACAATGTACACAGTAATAAAAGTGAAGACTTTTATTATTATTATTTTTAAATATAATAATAATATTTGAAAGTGAAAAAATATTATTTAATTATTAATCTGTTTTTTTAAAGGTATAAATAAATTTAACTTTCTCAAAAATATTTTAAATACTGGGATTGAATTCTATAATATTTTTAATACTGGAATTGAATTCTATAGATTATTTCAATGAATTCATATAAATTTGACCTAACAATACCCCAAAAAGAAAAACGCTCGAGAAGATTTATACAACTGATGTTACAAGATAATACAAGCGTTAAACAGACTGATAATACATAGCGTTAGCGTTAAATTTATTGGCTTGCTAATGACTTGGATGACAGATGCTAAATACAAAGCTTTAATGCAACAACCCTTCAGTCGTTGTTAATAACGTATGTGTCAGGTGTTGTGTAATTGTCGATTTCATGTGGCTCAATCACATTTAAGTTTCGAAATTTAAAAATAACATGTATATGCTTCAGTGATTAATCAATTAAAAATAACATGTATATGTTTCAGTGGTTCATCAATTAACTTGGAAACATAATGTCCATGTGTTAGGAAAATATTATCTACTTTCTAAATATTTCATGATAGGAACGTATAAATGGGGGAGAATTTGAAGAAAATAGATTACCTGTTTTAAATCGACCAGACACATCTTACCAGAATATGATAATTGATTGTACCAATTATGTAGTTATCAGCTTGACCAGCGAAAAGGATAACAATAAAATTTAAACCGAATTATCCAACCGAGGGAATCTGAAATTTGAATGACTTCATCTCGTCATTTTACCAGATAAGTGGTGGATCATGAAAGATGGAGATTGATGCGACGAATCATTTCCATTTATTTTTTCTCACTGTTGGCGTTTGATGGGTGGTCCCCTGGCCAATGTAACGATTTGAAGCTGCGGATGATTGCAGGGATAGCCTAAATTTGAGATATGATTTAAACATAGGCATCCCCAGGTACCTTGATAATTACAGCGCACAGAAGAGCTATCATTATCCACAAATTGACGGAGGAGTGGGAGTCGGCTATAATTTTTAAAAATTTAAATGTAAATTTAAACTCAAATTATGTTTATGTATATTTTTTAATACTTTAACTATAAAAATTTGTTATTTAATTGGTAGACTTAATGATTAATAACATGTATTTTTTTCTAAAAAATTATAAATTCAAAACTAAAAAAATAAAATATATATACCTTCTAAACATAGTAATCATAATAATGTAATGATTCTGGTTCTATATGCCTTCTAAACATAATAATCTAATGATGCTAGAGAAAAGAGTAGAAACGTAAATCAACTGTTGCTCCCTGTTGCCACTCCCTGTTGAATAAACATTGGTGTACATATCGCTTTCGTATAAACATTGGTCTGCATCTGGCTGTCATCGTGGTCATCCCCTCCTGAGGACATCTGCACCAGCAAGCAATACTGGAATAATTGTGTTCCTGCAGATTTTCTTTTCAATTCGATTCCATAAACTCTATGCGGCGACGTACAATATGAACTGCAATGCAATAATAATAAGGTTTTTTTACGTCTGCAGATATGCTGAAAGAGCTCTAGGATGAGATGGATTAACTACTTACACCCTGGCCTTAAACGTGGCGTACTTTCACGCCAAGAAAACCGATTCATCGTAAACTTGCAATCCATTATTGGCAACAGGTTTCTATTTTTCTCAATTCCTCCGCCTCATCTCCATACTTATTTAATTAATTGTTTCTCTTAATATTTATCATATTCATTCCCAATCTCTTGATGCTCAGCACGTGATCTGAGATAACAGCTCATATGCCGGGATGCACCGACAATGAGATCAAGAATTACTGGAACTCAGCCCTAAAAAAAAAAAAGGCTCAAGTTGAAACACCGGATCTCCTCCACCAGGCGCACCATCTGCAACACCAATTTCAAATCCAATATGGCTTTCCAATCCGATCTCACTTGCAGGACAAATTTGCTATTTTCTCAAGCTCATGATGGTCTGATATCGTCCCACTCTTCTTATCCGTATTTGGGCGGTATGCTATCACATACCTAAGAATGTTGAAAATATTGAACGAAAGCTCCCCACAACACAGAGACTTCAATTAAAAATGCGGAATTAAATAGTTAGATATACAATATACGGAGGCAGCCTAAAAACATAGGAGAGGAACAAACTTTAGTTTTTCTATTTAAATCTCTTTTAATGAAAAATTATATAGCTTATATCAAAATGGTTGAAGCCTGTAAAAACTTAATTCTAATCAATGTTGTTTCAATGTTTAACAAATGTTCAACAACGTATTTTCTTGAGCCGTAAAAAAGACCCATTTCTTTATTAATTGACACGCAGACCGTATTCCTGCTTATACACAAAATATAATCGTATGCAGTGCAGTTCTGGTCCAGATCGCATTGGCGCAAATGAGTGAAAATAACTTTTAGCTCTCGCATTATCCTTTAAACTTTGCAAACTGCGACATGTGATAGTGACGTGGTACATATAGCATCGCATCAAAATAGCATAGCTTGTGGTAGTTGGGTGGTAAACTTAAAACTTTGCAATTGGAATATGCGATAGTGCTATCTCATCGCAAATCAAATAACATAACTTTGCGACTACGGAAAGGTAAGTGGTAAAACTTGTGACGTGCAAAATGCGCTGCCCTCCTGAGCTTCACATGTTCCTCCTCTTGCGATTGTATCATAAATAAAATAAAATAAGTTATGGGAGGCATAAAAGGTAAAACTTAAAACTTGTGACTTGCGCTCTGAGGGCGGCTTAAATGGTGGGTCCCACCGATATTGCATCAGCGGTAAAATAACATAACATGCGGGCTTTAAGAGTTAAACAATAAAAGCTATGATGTGCATGCGGCGGTAAAGGTTGGTAAGTGCGGTAAGTGTGAAATGAAAAATACAAACAAATAAGGTAGAATGCAAGGTTTGGTTCATGCTGTAAAGGTAAGGTGGGTCCCGCCCATATCGCATCGGTGGAGACTTAACTTAAAAATGGAAAGGCTTATGGGTAAAACATAAAAGTTGCAAAATGCGCTTACGAGAAAAAGGTAAGTCAATGTGGTGGTTGGGAATCAACGCAAAGTTAAAGGCTCGGGTACTCTATTTGTTGTGTTGCGTGAAAACGCCTCGAGGCTCTTGGATTTGTTGATGTCCTTCTCTACAATAAAAAATTGATGAGGTGTGGGCTTTGCCACTAATTATTCATGGCGATGGTTGAGAGAAAAATTCCAATACTCCCCCTTAAACACAGCTGCTGCCATTGTTCATTCCCAACATTTTTAGAGATACTCAAAACTCTTTTTTGTTAATGGTTTTGTCAGGATATCACCGAACTATTTCGTTATCTTGCAGTGCTACAAAACAATCTCACCATTGTTAATCAACTCTTTTATACAATGATATTTTTCATCGATATGCTTTGTTTTCTTATAGAAAATAGAATTCTCTGATAATGCTATTGATGAGCTATTATCACAATAAATTGTGGTTCCTTTGTCTTTCTCATGACATAAATATCTCAGCATCCTTCTCATCCAATAGCTCCTATTGCTGCCACATATTCTGCTTTTGCTATTGATAAAGCAACTATTGGTTCTTGGAAGCCCATGAAATGGCTCCCGATCCCAACTGAAACACATACCCAGATGTGCTCTTCCTATCATCTACACTTCCAGCCCAATCACTATCAGTGTATCCAATCAACTTAAAATTATCAGTTGAGGAGTATAGAACACCATACTCCTTCGTTCCATTCACCTAACTCAATATTATTTTCACTACTTGCCAATGTGTCTCCTTTGGTGTCTCCACGAATCTAGAAATTAAACTTACAACATAAATAATATCAGACCTAGTTGCAGTCAAATACATGAGGCTGCCAACTACGCTCTTGTACATTGTTAGATTGACATTCTTATTGCAATCTTCTTTTCTTAACTTCAACCCCATGATAGTTGGAGTTACTACTTCTTTTGTTGTGTTGCATGTTAAACCTCTTCAAAACTTCTGCAACATATTTTTCTTGGGAAATAAAAATTCGCTTTTCATTTTGCTTTAATTCTATTCCAAAGAAGCATCTCAATAAACCCAAATCAATCATTTCAATTTCACTCTTCATGGCTGCTTTAAAATCAGTAATGAGAGAAACTTCATTGCGTGTGAAAATTAAATCATCTACATATAAAACAACGATAAGGATCTTACCATCATTTTCTTTGATTTAGATTGTGGGTTCACCATCATTTTTCAAACCCATTTTCTGTCAAGTAATCATCTATCCTATTGTACCATGCTCTTGGCCTTCAATATCATAGCCTGGAGGTTGGTCAACATATACCTCCTATTTCAACATTCCATTCAAGAATGCTCACTTCACATCCATTTGGTAGACTTTTCACTATTGTTTTGTTGCAATGGACAACATTGTCCGCACTGTTTCCATCCTTACAATAGGTGCAAAGATTTCTTCACAGTCTCTTCCTTGTTGCTGATTGTAGCCATTGACAACAAGTTTTTCTTTATGCCTTTCTATTTCTTTCAGCATCGCTCTTGGTATTCTATACCCATTTTATTCCAATGACTTCTTTACCTTGTGGGAGGACCACTAACTTCCATGTGTCATTCTTTTCAATTGCACCAATATCTTCATTCATTGTTTCAATCCATTTTTCTTCTTTCAATGCATCTTCAAAATGGATTGGGTCATCAACATGACAAAACAAAGCAAATAAATAATTCAAACCATTATTATTATCAGCTTCTTGCTCATAAATTTCATTCAAATTTATAAATCTTGGTCTTGTTCGTGTGCTTGGAGTTCCACTTGAACTCAAGGGAGTTTTTGATCCCTGTGGTGTGCTTGGATAAGCACTTCCTTGACTTCTCAGGGCTGTTATGTTTCCTGCTTATGGTGTGCTCTGTTTTTCTTGTGTAGGTGGAGGAAGAACCACCATGGAGGAATTATTTGCTGCTGTGTATTCCTCTTGCTCTTCGTGAGACACACATCTTCATGTTTACTATTTTCTCTAAGCTTCCATCCCAAGCTTATTCTTCAATAAACTGCACATCTCTGCTAATTATAACTTTCTTTGTGGATTCATTATAGAGTTTCTATTCCTTTCACTCATTAGTGTATCCAACAAAGATACACTTCTCCCCCTTGCTCTCCAACTTATTCCTTAGTTGATATGGGACTTGTGCATAAGCCACACATCCAAATACTTTCATGTAAATGAAAAATTGCTTTGTTCCACTCCATTGTTCTTCTGAAACTCTATTCATAACAGCTTTGGTTGGGCATCTATTCAAAATATATGATGTACAATTGACAGCTTCAACCCAATACTCATTTGGCAAATTTTTTGCCTTCATCATGCTTCTGACCATGTCCATGATGGTCCTATTCTGCCTTTCTGCAACACCATTTTGTTGTGGTGTGTATCTTGTGGTAAACTACTTGTGTATGACATTTTCCCTACAGAAACATAGGAGATATTTGGAGATATATTCTCCACCTCAGTTAGTTCTCAGCACCTTTATGCAGTTCCCAATCTTCTTTTCAACAAGTGTTTTGAAGTGGTAGAGCTGTTCAAACACTTCACTCTTCTGTTTCAAGAAATACACCCACGTATTTCTAGTGTAATCAACTATGAATTTCAAACCATAATGGTTGCTAGCTAAATATGGTGTTTTCATTGGTCCACACAAATATGAGTGGACAATCTCTAAGGGTGCATTTTCCCTTATACTCTTCCCTGCTACGAATGCTTTGTTGTGTTCTTTTCCGAAGATGCAACCTTCACATAGGTTGTCAGGTTTCTCAATGAGTGGTAATCCTTTTACCATCCCTTTTCCATGCAAGAGGTTAAAACCTATGAAATTTAGATGTCCAAATCTAAAATGCCATAACCAATTTTCGTCTTAAGACCTCTTGTGTGACTACTGCTATCACACCTCCTTCCTTCAAGTCTGTTCTGAGATTGAGAGGAAACATCCTATTATCTGTCGTATGCACTTTTTCAATGACCCTTTTACTTGGAGGTGTTTCCATGATTGTATACACATCATTCTTAAAAAATAAATTGTAGCCCTTGTTCATGAGTTGTCCAATGGTTAGAAGGTCGCATTTCAGGCTAGGTACATGATATAAATCTGGCACAAAATTCTTTTCTCCCTTCATTGGGAGTATTGATACTCCTCCTTTTCCTTTGACAGATACATTATTATCAATCCCTGTTATCACTTCAAACTTCACATTTTCATCCAGATTCGAAAACATTGCTATGTTTCGAGTCATGTGGTTACCACAACCTGAGTCTAAGAATGATACATCTTCATGCTTTTCTTGTGCTATATTATATCTTAAAAGCACATTACTATGGTTCTTCTCTTCTTTTGTAAAATTTGAATTTTTCCTATTATTCATGTCATTTTGATTCTTTCTACATTCATTGGCATAATGCCCATACTTTTTACAATGACGACATTGGACTTGGGATTTCTAATACCTTTTTCCTTGTGCTTGATTTTGGCTTGAGCCTTCACTTTGATTTTGATTGATGCCCCTTCCACTTGTGCTTATAGGGCTATTTCTTCCACCTCTTTGTGGGCTTTTTCCTTTTCCTCGGTAGTTTCATCTTCCTCGACTTCTACCTTGACCAAAAGACATTTATGTCTTGAAAGAATTCTCCAATGACGAGTTCACTATTCTATTTAGTCTATGTTCATGAGACATCAGGGATGCATGAAGCTCATCCACTAAAAATTGTGAGATATCCTTTGTCTCTTCTATTGCCACTACTATGGCATCAAATATTGAGGGTAGACCTCTTCATATTTGCTCCATTATTCGTCTTTAGTTCAGTGTCTCTCCATGAGACCTTATCTGGGTAACCAACCCAATCAAATGTGTGAAAAATTAGTCTATGTTATCAGAATATTTCATACTGAGAGTTTCGAAGTCTCCCCTCAGCATTTGTAGTTTTGTTGTCTTCACTTTCTCCATGCCTTGACGGGATGTCTTGAGAATATCCCATGCCTTCTTAGAATTTTTTGTTGCTGCAACCCTTGGGAATATACTCTAATGTACTTCTTGATAGAGATAGAAGAGAGATTTGGATTCCTTCTTCTTATTATCTCTCAACAAGTATATTTTTGATGTTGTCAAAGCAGACAATGCTACTGCGCCTACTGGTTCTTGGAAACCTTGTTCCACCAGCTTCCATATATCTTGTGAAGAAAATAGGGCTCTCATTTTAATGGCCCAATAATCATAATTCTTCCCATTAAACTATGGTAGTTGGGGATTTCTTAGGCTTGTGCCTGTTGCTGCCATTGTGACTGTGTCAAACAAACAATCTTCTTGACTGTGTAAAATAAAAGTTTTCTCGCTACTGGAGAAATCTTCTTCTCAAACAAATCTTACAGCTTCTACAACAAAGAGAGTGAGCTTGTGCTTCTTCGATTGAGATCCTGAACCTGGCTCTGATACCATGTTGAGAATATTCAACGAAATCAATAACAGAGGGATGCTCCCCCACAACACAGAGACTTCAAATAAAAATGTGGAATTAAATAGTCACATATACAAAGGCAGTGTAAAAACACAGGAGAGGAACAAACTTCAGTCTTTCTATTCAACTCTCTCTCTAATGAAAAATTACATAGCTTATATCAAAATGGCTGAAGCTTGTAAAACCCTATTTCTAATCAATTATGCTCAATGTTGAATGAAATTTCAACGAAATTTGTCCTTGGGCTGTCAAAAAGACCCATTTCTTCATTAATCGGCACACAGGCCATATTCCTTCTTATACACAAAAACACACAAAAACATGTTAAAAAACACAAACTAGCAGACTTCAAATACTATGCAATCTTGTTCTGGTCGACATCGCATTTGCGGAGATCGATGAAAATAAATTTTAACTATCGCGTTATCCTTTAAACTTTGTGAACTGTGACGTGCAATAGTGACGTGGCACATATCACATCGCATCCAAAATAACATAGTCTACGGAAGCTCAGTGGTAAACTTAAAACTTTGCGATTGCGATACATGATAGTGATATCACATCGCAAATCAAATAACCTAACTTTGCAGTTGCGGAAAGGTCAGTGGTAAAAATTGTCACGTGCAAAATGCGCTTCCCTCTTCAGCTTGACACATGCTCCCTCTTGTGATCGCATTGCAAACAAAATAAAATAACTTGCGGATGACATAAAAGGTAAAAACTAAAGCTTGGGACTTGCACTCTGCGAGCATCTTAAATAGTGGATCTTGTCGATATCGCATCGGCGGTAAAATAACATAACATGCAGGCTTCAAGAGTTAAACAATAAAATTTGCGATGTGCAGATGGCGATAAAGGTTGGTAAGTGCTGTAAGTGCGAAATGAAAAATAAAAATGAATAAGGCAGAATGAAAGGTTTGGTTCATGCAGTAAAGGTAAGGTGGGTCTCGCCGATATCACATCGGTGGAGAGTTAACTTAATAATGGAAAGGCAAACGGGTAAAACAAAAAAGTTTCGAAATGCACTTGCAGGGAAAAGGTAATTCAATGTAGTGGTTGGGAATAAACGCAGAGTTAAAGTCTCAGGTACTATGTTTGTTGTGTTGCGTGAAAACGCCTCCAGGATCTTGGATCTATTGTTGTCCTTCTCTGTAATCAAAAATTGATGAAGTGTGGGTTGTGCCACAGATTATTCATGGTAGTGGTTGGGAGTAAAATTCCAACAAGAACACATTCAATATGGTGTCCACAAGGAACACAATTCCATGTTCCAGGTATATTGGAATTAAAATAGAAGAGAGTACAGGATCAAAATGGCCATGCGGTTAACCAGGTGATTCCCTTTTCTGATACTTCAAGCATTACAAGTCATGAAGATTTCATAAATCGGATTCTTCATGCGCAAGACCTTCATAGTTATAATACTGCAAAATCACTGACATCTGATGAATTAATAAGACTGTCATCCAACACTAAAGTACCACCTGTTGAAGCATCTGCCTTTACCAATTACTCTTTGTGTTCAACCAAAATCACGCCATTGTTGAACACAAGATCTTGAGAGAAAAAATTGTGGATGAGGGATGTAACACCAGTCATGCCTATCAAAATGAAGATGATTGGTCTTATGTTGTAGATGCACAAATGTATATTGCCAATGGGGCTAGAATCAATACCGTGGGAGATTACAAGAGCCTATATGATACAAATACACATCAATCATGGCCCCTAGTTTGTTTCCATTCCAAATTTGGTGAAACCACGATGGAATGGTCCCCTGGCCAATCTAACGACTTTGCAGTTCTAGATGATTACAGGGATAGCCTAAATTTTAGATATGATTTAAACATAGGCATCCCCAGGTACCTTGCTAATTACAGCACGCATAAGAGTTATCATTTTTCCACAAATTGGTGGAGGAAGGGGGGTCGGCCATGGAAGGGATTCATCGATAATACCTCATCAAGAAACAAGTTCAAATTCCACTCCCACTAAATTAGTAGGAGAAGGAAGTGTGCCCTTCCAGATTGAGTTTAAGGGTGGAGCTGGCCAAATTAAAATTTGAACATGTGATGATGTATACAACTTGTGAGTACTCCTGTTGCTTCTGATCTTCATGAAATAAATTTCATTTAGGTCACATCAGGGATTGTGTATAGTATAAATATTTTTTTTTTTAATTTTTGAATATAAGAAAATCGGTCAATACACATGGCTAATTCAAAAGTCAAATTTCTTATATATATATATATATATGAGATGTAAAACATGTCATTTTTTTGTATTTGTGTACAACTCTACAATGAAAATCCTTAAGAGTGGCCTTGCATGAGATTTTTTCAAATGATAATCTTCCAATGAACGTAGAAATTACTCTTAAAAATCTATCACTTAAAAAATCCGTACTTTGAAATTGTATGTTTCAAAAGACTTCTTACAAACAATTTCCAAAGCTGCAAAAAATTGTTTTCATATACCTGTACTAATTATTAATTATTGTGACATGTAGCATTCAAACTATTAATCTGTTCCATATATTTTTGGCTTTATAGGGTAAACATAACCTACTTGTATTTAGTGTGATTTTTTAGAATCCTTTTGGGTAGATTTTCTTTGTTTAATTTTTATAAAATATTGTAGGAATTTATTGAAATAACATGATGGTAACCCTTAAACAATGAAAGCATCTTAAAGTTTTTCCGGGTGTTGAATCCATATATACAATAAATAAAAAATAGTTTAAATAACACAAGTTAACGTTTCACTTCAAAATTTTCATTGGAAAATCCAAATAATCACACTAAAAACAATTCCAAACATAAACATAAACATTGAAGTTTATTATTTCTGAAATAATGACATCATCTTGCCTCCACCAAGGCTTCAATTGTTGTTGTTTTGTTGAGTGGTGATGTCATCTTGCATCCACAAGAGCTTCAAATGCTGAGGCTCGTCACGACCCTTTACTACCTTTGAAATGTATTCAAATGCATAGGCTCGACGTCACCATCCATTATTACCATTGAAATGTCTTTTTCACAACGTCCCCTTAAAAACGTGATGCCTAAGTTTTCGGCATTCAATTATCTCAGATTTTCCAGCTGTGTAACCGTAGCTGCCATGTGTTTATCAATCACTGCCACATTTTCCTTCCCCATTCATTGCATTAGTGTTTCAATTTTTTATTTAAATGTTAGGTTTATTTCCGTCAATAATTTTTTTTTGAATGCGACGCTTTGTTGGCTGTTAAAGAAATCTTTATTTGGCCCCTTATGGAACAGAGGATGCTCCATTTCCCTCTTTCATTTATAATGTGTAACAAAGGTACTTTGTATCTCTTTTATTTTCAGAAATAAGGCATTAGACAGTAGTATTTGGAAACATAGTATTTTTTCTAAGTGAGATTTATTGCTGTAATTTTTTGGTTGATATTCAGTTTTGGGTGTATTTTGTCAATTTTATTAAGTGTTTAATCAAGGTCTACATTTTCTGGGTGTGACTCTTGTGAGCACATAATTCCTTTGATTCAGATCCTTCATTTGTTATCAGAGCCTTGGCTTTTGATTCAGTGTAGCCTCAACGGAAAGGAGACAATGGATCAAAATAGTAATTCAGTGCAGTATCAGATTACCCTTTTTAGTGGGGAGAACTATGAGTATTGAAGCGTGAATATGGGAACTTTTTTTCTCTCACAAGATTTATGGTTTCTTGTTTCTGTAGGATACACAGAGCCAGTTGATCAAGTTGCTTGTAATGCATTATTGGCTAATCAAAAGACAGAGTTGAAGGAAAATCAGAAGAGTGACGCTAAATATTTGTTTATTCTTCAAACTGAAGTTGATATCTTTGTGTTTCCAAAAATTGCATAATGTGGACTTCCATAATGCTTGGGAAACTTTGGAAAAATCTTATAAAGGTTTTTTCAAGGCAAACGTTGTTAAAATTCAGATGTTGAAAATAGAGTTTGAGTCTATATCTATGAAATAAAGTGAAAATATTGAATCATTAATCACTAGAGTTCCGAACATTGTAAATACTATTCATGGTCATGGTGAAACACTTGCAGATATGAATATTGTTGAAAAGGTTTTAAGAATTCTTCCAAGAAAGTTTGATCTAGTTACTATTGCTGTAGAAGTGTAAAGTTATTTATCTTAGCTAACCATTACTGATTTATTTGGTAGTCTTCAAGTTCATGAATACATGTTGAAAAACTATGAGGAACCTTTTGATCGGGATTTTCAAAGTAAGTTCAAATTTGATGAGAATAAGAAGAAATATTAATCCGCCATGACTGAAGCTCCAACTACTTTTTTTAGAGGAGGTAGAAGTCTTGGGAGAGGCAAAGGAAGGGGTGGCCGATGTAGAGGAAGAAGTATCAGTTCTGGTAGAGGCATTTTTCATTGCAGATACTGTAATAAAGATGGTCACCTTAAAAGATATTGTTTTAAGAAGAAGAGAGACACCTCTCATGCAAATTTGAGTAAGGAAGAAGGTGAAATCTCTCAAACGCTATATCTTACATGTAATTTCCTTGAAGCTAAAGATGATTTTACATGGAATTTAGATAGTGGATGCTCCAATCATATGTCTGGAAACAAAAAATTGTTTGTAAAGCTAGATGAAAGTGTGAAGGGGAAAGTAACTTTTCGCAATGATAATGAAGGAGATGTAATGGGTAAAGGTACCCCTTCCATAAAATTCAAGAATGGAGGTGTTATGTATGTCCAATATACTTTGTTTGTTCCAGGTTTAAGACATACACTAGAAAATTTGGCCCAATTTCCGACGGCCACTTCGTCGCTATTCTGAAACATAGTCGTCGTAAGAGTGAAAGTTCGAGGCTGGAAAAAACATGGTTAGCAATTACATCGCAATTCCGACGCTTTTCCCAAGTGTCTCAATACCGACACCTTTTCCGAAGTTTCCAAACAACCATCGCTCTTTCGACGTTTTCCAAACCGTCACTCCTCCGACGTTTGTAAAATGTCGCAATTCCGACGATATGTGGTCCGACGTTTTTAACGTCGCTCTTCCGATGTTAGTAAACTGTCGCTCTTCCGACATTTGTAAATTGTCGCAATTCCGACGATATGTGGTCTGACTTTTTGAACGTCGCTCTTCCGACGCTTACAAAGTGTCGCAATACCGACTCTATGGCTAACCACGTTTTTAAAGCGTCGCAAAACCGACGTTGTGAAAAAAGCTCTCTTCCGATGCTAGAGGCGTCACAATACCGACGTGGTTGGCTAACCACGCTTTTAAAGAGTCGCAAAACCAACATTGTGCAAAAGGCTAGATGTGTCGGTCTACCGACACTTTGAAAGAGTCGATCTTCCGACACTGTGATACAAATTTAAAAAAAAAAAAATTAAACCCGTAAACATGTAACATTCCTTAAAGGTAAGGTGACTGTCTGCTGATTAGAATCGACATTCAATTCGACATGATTACCATTTATGTAATAGTTTCAAGATGCGTTATAAAATTGGACTACTTGATTACTTGATTAGCAAAGATGTGTTATAAAATCAGGGTCTTATCAATGAAATAACTAATGAGGTTCTTGAAACAGGTGATCTGATTTGATTTCCCTTGATCTTTCAATCACTTCTGGAGGATGACGACACGATATGTAATGGATTCAGTGTCATCTCACCACTTCATGAAGCATCTTAACTAAATACACCATTTTTTTCTGTTGAAAGGACTTGATCCTTTCAGAGCAATATGTCCTGCCATCAGTAGAATCTAAGGTTCCTGGCTAGCCCAACCTTATCTGTATGATGCCTCAATTTCCTCCAGATTCTTCCCCTTGGTTTCAGGCACACACAGAACCACAAAGATGAATGTAAAGACAGTAAAGAGAGCATACAGTGAGAATTTTCCTGTAACAGATAACAACAATATCGACTTTAGTTATGGATCCCAAATTGATGATCAAAACATGTTGAAAAAACAATTCTAGATGTTGCAGCAGAAAATTCCAATATAACTAGTTCTCAAAAGCGACAAATTTTACCTACAGTGCTCCACTCTAAAAGCAAATTGATAGTCATTGTTACTGCCTGGGAAAGGGCCCAGTTGGCCAAAGTTTCCACACTACCAGCGATTCCATTTACATTAGTAGGAATTATATGCAATAGAGTAAAGTAGAAAACTTATAATTGTTGGGGAACAGAGCATAATCAGAAATAGTAACAGATTTAAATCCACATAATAGAACGGAAACACAATCTATTTGAAGTAAGCTCGATTTTCGGAACATCATAAAGGCCCAAGTTCAACATTGCAAGTTATATCCACTCACGATTAGATTCCATATTTTGTTTGCATGTGAGTGATTCCTAGAGAAATGGAAGTCATGATCACTGGTTGGAAAGTGCCACCAGTTTACCACAGGACCATGTCCACTTCTTCGATTATCAGAAATAGTTTATGGTGGTAAGCCTAAATTTTCCCAATTGAAAATTACGCCCATACACATACAATCTGGATTCCTCTCCAAGAATTTTTCTCAAGTGATGTTGGATAAGGCACATTACCTCAGACATAAAAATCCATGGGATGGCTCCCATACCTAGGGAGAAGGCGATAATGTAAGCCTGCCAAGGAACACCACCAATTGAAATTAAGTGAAGAAAACCATGAGGAATTTCTATTATGAAAATGATGGCTGCAATGAAGACATAAATGTGAAGTTCGTAGGTAATTTGAATCCAAAGCCTACCAAGAGACCAATTAAAGCCAAAATACTGGCTATATGGGAAACTGCTGACATGTGGATCTACAAGAAGTAATGAAGAAATTAGATCAAACTCAAATATCATGATCTAGCACCTAGCCAGTTTTCATATTGGTTCCAAACACATATATAGACACT
The DNA here is from genome assembly GCA_034641835.2 of Pinus albicaulis. Classification (NCBI taxonomy): domain Eukaryota; kingdom Viridiplantae; phylum Streptophyta; class Pinopsida; order Pinales; family Pinaceae; genus Pinus; species Pinus albicaulis. Next base: position 474,850,659 of record CM076576.1, on the reverse strand, counting down.
TATAACTAGCTAGTTGATGTTTTCCCACTCTTATTGTCAGAGAATAAAGGAATGATCTACAGGAAGGAATGAGGAAATTAGATCAAACTCAGATATCATGATCTAACACCCACCCAGTTTTCATATTGGTTCCAAACACACATATAGACACTTAGAACTAGCTAGTTGATGCTTTCCCACTCTTATTGTCAGAGAATAAAGGTATTGTCAGAGAAAAAAGGAATGAACTTTGTTGCAGTAAACCAGCCAAAATACAAAAAATATCCATATAATAATTGCATGATTTAACTTTAAAAAAAAACATCATAAAAATGAAAAATGCAAAAACTCAAAGAAGATAAACGCGGTCCAGAATGAAATTTAGTGGAAGTAACAGGTGTCCTTGGATTCCTTAAATCCCACCAAGCAAGGCTTCCATCCTCGTACCTGTCAATGCCACACCAGAAGGTGAACAAAATATAGAATTCACATAAACACCAAAAGGAGAACAAAATTTAAGATTCACATAATGTTGTAATGTTGCACAGCCTTCATTAGAGGAAGTATAATGTTGACAATTAGGGATAAGAACCTTGCCAAAACTTTAGGTAAATAAATATACGAATGGCTACATGTTCGCAAGTAGGCTGGAGAACCAAAGAGGGTAGTGACCCTAACTATGATCTTTTGGTTTGAAATATGCTTCTCAGCACTACACAAGGAAAGAGAGCCAACAATATTCCAAGTACAAAATTAAAGAACATGTTGAGCTGTGACATTGGAGTTAAATAGTGAGCACACATACTTAAAACCTAAACCCTAGTAACAATTCATAAAAATCCCTATAGCTTCCCAATTCCAAATACACCATTTTTTAAAGGCATTGTCATCCAGCATTCTATGAAAAAAGACAATATCAGAGAGAAATTGAAGTAATCCAAATTTTTAGAAGACAAGTTAACATTACAACCCCTCTCCCTACAAAATCAACTACACTTGAGAAGGTTCAAAGGGAACATTTCCCCCATTATCTACTGATATCGTATCAAAAATATGGGCCACAGATGATAGAGAACCGACATAAGCCCTTTTGGGTGGTGGAGAAAGCACTAGATCCTCTTGAGATTGACGAACCACGTTAATAGTTAGCTACTCAATCATACAAGGAAAACCCAAAACCGCATTCTAAATGTACCCATAAAGTGAAGTGTAATGTTATATTAAAAAAAACATCCAGTAAAACCCTTTTAGTAGAAACCACTTACCAGATATCCAACCTTCTGTTGTTTGTCAAAAATACAGCAGTTAATGAAAATGGGGAGGTTTCCAGCCGAGAGGATTTGGATTCGAGCTTCTGGAAAGAATGAAGTTGATCTACATTACTACCACCACCACTTGCTGAGGTAACATCAAGGGAAAATCGCCACAGCTGTACAGGGCATTTTTTTTCATGCTCAGAGTTCATGAGAACTAGGTTGTGTACAATGTTTCCATGAGAAATGTAATATATTTTAGGCCTACAACCATCTATATCTCATAACCAAGATAGCGTAGAATAAAATAGAAAATTTGAATGGGATAAAACAATACCAATATGATTCTTCTAGGAGAAGAGAGCATTCTTCCACAATCGATTTCTCTTCAGATCTCCCATAGATTTCTAAACATCGGTAAAAATCGAAATATCTCCACTAGCTACTATGGATTTCGAGCCGTTAATGAACTGTGGCCACTTTATTGTTTCAGAGTGTCCATGCTTCTACAATAATTTGGAGAAAAGTAAGAATCATAGGGCAGAATGGAATCATGGGAAAGAAGGCATAAAGGTCGAAAAAGCTGAGCGGGAAAAAAAATTGAATAGGTCGATTAAGAAAATTTCAATAGGTGGAATAGGGCGCGTGGGTCAGGTAATTAGGCTAATTTTTTGGAATTTAAAAAAATAAGCCAAGCTAGGGATCTTTAATCATGTATTAATGCTATCAATTGATTAATTATGATTAATCATATATTAAATATATCAATCCATTAATTAGGGGTCTTTAATCATGTATGAATTGATTAATTATGAATTAGTAAGTTTAATTAAAATTGTTTTATATATTTATTGTAAAATGTTGTAATATTTTACAAAATGAACATATTTTATTTTATTTAAAAACAATTTATCAATATTTTTGGTTGTAAAAATCATTACTTATATCATTAATTGAAAGTAGGCCAAGGAATTATGTGATTGATTGAAACTATGACATGAAATCATATGACAATTTCCCACTCAAACATTAGTGAATAATTTATTTTATTTAAATTATTTTATATATTTATTGTAAACTGCTGTAATATTTTACAAAATAAACTTATTTTATTTTATTTAAAAACAATTTATCAATATTTTTGGATATAAAAATAATTACTTATAATATTCATTGTAATTTTTCATTTTAATTATTATTTATAAGTAATAAAAAATATTAATAAATATAATATTTTTAGGTAGAATAATTACTTTCATCATACTTTATAGGTTCCTTCAAAATTACTTTCATTATTACCATAATTATTCAACTTCATTAGTTGATTGCCCATATTTTCTTCCTTATTTGAATCATCCTTAAATAGACCTTATAGTAATTTTCATAATGTTCGTGTATGGAGATAATTCTATGATTCCACAACCATTTTCCATAGAGTTGTTCATTCAAGGGATACCCTTAGACCAAGTTATGAATATTCCAACATCTTCCATATGTTCTAAAATAAGCGGCATCTTCTTATTGATTTCTTACACTTGTTGTGACACTTCCACTCAACCACCTGAAGTATTTAGCTAGCACTTTTTTTTTGTTCATCTCATTATTCCAAGCTGGTCATAATCACATGATTTACCATCAATTATCATCATTAGAAATTTTTCAAGTTTTTCCTAAAATTTACTAATTAGTCTACATAAACATGGTAATAATGGCATTACCCACAAACACATGATACCCTGATAACCTAGTATTGTGTGCTAGGAAGGCTTTCCAAAGAAGTTGGCGGGCATCACTATGACACTATTACAGAATTAGAAGGGAAGAGAAAGGCAAAGGCTCAGGTACCATATGAGAGAAGGAAGCAATTGGAAAAAATGAGATCAAAAGTAGTGGAGTTAGCCAAAAAGAAGCTTTCCCTAGAGATGGATAAGATAAAAGTTGACAACATATTGGTCAATTTCCTTGACCCTTTATTGGTTATTCAAAAGGAGTACGAATACACCACCGTTAATATCAAGGTAATCGGCCCCTAGCAGATCAAGGGCTACAAGTTGTAGTTTTCGTCTGAACATCAACATACCACAACCATGCTTACAACCAGAAGCCTTCTCACATTCATAATATGATTATATAGTGAATTAGAGAGAAGTAAGAAAACAAATACTTCTTCGAAGCTAATTCGAATTTGGAGGGCTTAGCCGAGGATTGGGGGTTAAGGGTTAGGGATTCAGAGGTTACAGGTTTAGGGTTTAGGGGGTTAAATGGGTTAGGGGTTTAGAGGTTTATGGTTTAGGGGGTTAAATGGGTTAGGGGTTAAGGGGTTATAGGTTTAGGGTTTAGGGGGTTAGGGGATTTAGCAATTAAGGATTTTAGGGGTTATAAGTTAGGGGCTAATGGGGTTAGGTTTTAGGGGTTAAGGGTTTATAGGTTTAGGGTTTAAGGTGTTAGGGTTAAGGGTTTAATGGTTTAGGGTTTAAGGTGTTAGGGTTAAGGGTTTAATGGTTTAGGGTTTAAGGGGTTAGGGGATAAGGGTTTATAGGTTTAGGGTCTAGGGGGTTAAGTGGGTTAGGGGTTAAGGGTTTAGAGGTTTGTGGTTTGGGGGTTAAATGGGTTAGGGTTTACTAGAGGTGTAGGGGTTAAATGGGTTAGGGGTTGGGAATTAGTGTTTATGGGGTTAGGGGTTAAGATGATAGTTTCATTGGTCTCTGTTTGTGCACATTTTAACCTTCCCAATAATGTGGAATTAACCCAATCGTAGGTCCCAATATGTCATGATATAGATTAACTCTAGATATATATGAGAAGGAATAACCAATACTCCTTCTAAATAACATAGTGAGGTGCTCTTGAACAGAGTATTAAGATTTTAGGCAATTGTACTATTCTCTTTGAGATGGAATGAAATTATTCTCTTGAATTGTATGATTTTCAACAAAGCTACTATAAACTGATTTTATGGGAATCATCTTGAATTGTAGGATTTCCAGTGAACCTACTATTGACTGAATAAAGTACAGGGAAAATTTCTATTTGTTAAATCATTTTTTGAGTATAGATTGCTACTGCTCATAGATGAGGTTTGCAAGGCTATGACACTAAGGATCCAATTAGGATTGTGGGCTAAATGAAAAGTTTTGTGGGTTCACAACATTGACGAGCCACAATCTAAATGGTGGCCTACAATGGGATCCTTGCAAAAAAATCCAGAAAGTGTTGTCACGTTGTTTCATATTTCTTTCACGGATTCTTGTCAGAACCACAAAAATGTTTAATGGCTACATGTAATTGTGACATGAAAGAGGCATGATGCCTGTGTAGATGCCTTTTTATGTGATGCCAATAATAATAATTGCTGATGCAGACACTTAAAACACTCTTGTAATTATGCACAAGCCAGAGTTAGTGCCTTGTCTTAAATCAAGGCTAAATGATCACTTTAGGATCTAGGATATTGTGAACACAGTAACTAAAGGGATATTAGTGAAACCCACAAAAGTATTATAGGTGATTTTATATAAATAGGTGTTCTTGTGTTCTCATTGGTTAGTTATGGGTAAATGAAAATAAAGTAAGAGACGTTATAGGTGCTTTTATAGAAATAGGTGTTCTTGTGCTCTCATTGGTCATTCAAACAAAAACTAAACGACACGGATGCAAGTCGAAAATTGTCAAAATTATTATGGCGTCGTTGGAAAATTCCTAAAACAAATGCACTTTTAATGTTTTCTAACATTTTTAGCAATTTTGGCACTGCAATAATCAGACAACAATGATGACATTTACAATAATGAAAATTAAATAAAGATGAATGAGCTTCTCTTTGTTTCAAGAATAATTTATTTTGTACTGAACAGGGCCAACCACATGAAGGTGGAAGCTCATATGGCCCCTCCCATCCCCCTCAGATCACTCTCGTTTTTTCAATACCCAATCTATGAAATAGAATACGAACAAATCAAAAATTAATTATTAAGGTCGTAAATAAAATTTTCAATATGTGTTTGTAATATAAATACATAACTTTAGTTTAGCCTATACAATAGTAAGAAAATTATTTATTGGTTTGAAATAATAAACAACATGCAATAAACCCACATAATTAGTAAATTATTTAAAGACAATAATACCTGCATATTAAAATAAAAAGTTATAACATACCAGCTCATACTCGAACATAACATCTGTATCAATAATCAAGTTCCATATCTTCTTGATCTTCATCCAACTGATCGACATCTATCCCAACATCTGATTCAGAAATGGTGTTGAAATTATCGACCATGTCATCATCATCATCAATTATGTCATTTTCAATAATATCCTCATCGACATCATCATCAATAATTGTTGCCTTGTCTCCTACACCTCGTTCCTCTTCTAATATATCTTCTTCGTCTGTCAATGCATCTTCCTATTCATCTGCTACTGCATCGTCTTCTTCTTGATAAATATCATATTCTTCCTCTATATTATACTCTATTGGCCTTCCTCTTGGATCATATCTAATAGAAAATGACCATCCGTTATCACCTGGAACCTTCGAGTAAAAGACTTGTTCACATTGGCTTGGAAAAACATAGTGATATTTTCCTACTTCAAACCGCAATGTTCCAACCATTGCAAATCCATTGTCATGTTGAATAAGTGTTCTATCATCATCATGTACATTCATTCGTAGCCTATACCATTTGATGCCGAAAAAAACTATTTTGAAGGAATTAAAGTCACACTCAACTATATCATCTAAAAACCCATAATATCTATTTTCAGAGTCTCGAGGATATCTTTCACTCCTGGAGGAAACATTGGTGACCTGGAATACTACAGTTATCCCACTATCATAATTTTGCGGGCACAACTTAGAAAATTTGATACGACCACCCCCAACTGAAATGACCCAACCTAAACACGTTTGGGCGGGTGCCCTCAACCGAAGCGACCTGACCCGAACGCGTTTGGGCGGGCGCCCTCAACCGAAATGACCCGACCCGAATGATTTTGGGCAGACACCCTTAAAAGAAATGACAAACGGGCCACATGAACATGCACAAGGCACCCATGCAATCACAACTTAGAAAATTTGATACGACCGCCCTCAAACGAAATGACTCGACCCAAACGGGTTTGGGTGGGTGCCCTCAAACGAAACGACACGCGGGAACGCCTGACCAAATGAAGGCACAAGTGAGCAAACAACAAACGAGCCACACGAATGTGCACAAGGCACTCATGTGGTCACAACTTAGCAAATTTGAAATGGTCACCCTCAAACGAAATGACCCGACCCGACCCGAACGCGTTTGGGTGGGTGCCTTGATCACATGGCGTGCCTGACTAGACGAAGGCATAAGAGAGAAAACATAAAACAAGTTACATGATCATGCATAAGGCACCAATGCAGTCACAACTTAGAAAATTTGATACGACCACCCTCAACCGAAACGACCTGATCCAAACGCATTTGGGCAGGCGCCCTCAAACGAAACAACTCGACCCGAACGCATTTGGGCGGGCGCCCTCAACCAAAACGACCTGAACCGAACGAGTTTGGGCAGGTGCCCTCAAACAAAACGACAAACGGGCCACATGAACATGCACAAGGCACCCATGCTGTCTCAAATTAGCAAATTTGATACGACCACCCTGAAATGAAACGACTCGACCCGAATGGGTTTGAGCGGGCGCCCTCAAACGAAATGACATGTGGGTGCGCCCAACCGAATGAAGGAACAACTGAGAAAAAGACAAACGGGTTGTGCAAACATGCACAAGGCACTCGTGCGATCACATCTTAGCAAATTTGAAACGACCGCCCTCAAACGAAACGACCTGACCTGACTCGAAAGCATTTGGGCGAGCACCCTAATCACATGGCACGCTCGACCGAACGAAGGAACAATAAAGCAAATGGAAAACTCTAACATTATTTCTCATACAACATTTTTTTCAAGGGCAATAAACTCTACCATCACCCCTTTCACCCTTTTGAATTTTTTTTCCATCTCTAATGTTTTCTTCCATTAATGCAACATGGTGGGGCATAATGTGCCCGACTGAGCGATGCCAGAAGCGAGAAAATGGCAAATGGTCCACCCGAACATGCACAAGGGACCCAGACGGTCACAACTTAGTAAAAATGATACGGGCTCCCGCGAACGAAACGGCCCGATCGGAACACGCCCAGTCAAGCGCCGACCTCACACGGCACGACACGATGTGCCTGAATGAACGTCGATGCCACAAGGGAGAAAACAACAAACGAGCTGCCCGAACGTGCACAAGGCACCTCGACGGTCACAACTTAGAAAACCTGATATGGGTGCCCTCGAACGAAACGACCTGATCCAACCCGAATGCGCACGGTCGGGCGACCTCAAACAGCGCGACACGACGCGCCTGACTGAACGATGCCACAAGGGAGCAAATGGAAAATGGGCCGCCCAAACGTGCACAAGGCACTCGGGTGGTCACAACTTAGCAAAACTGATATGGGCGCCCTCGAATGAAACGACTTGACCCGAACACGCCCGGTCGGACAACCTCACCATACGACGCAACACGATATGCCCGACTGAACGATGCCACAAGGGAGAAAATGGCAAACGGGCCACCCGAACGTGCACGAGGCACCCGGGTGGTCAAAAATTAGCAAAACTGATACGGACGCCCTCGAATGAAACGACCCGACCTGAACGCGCCGGATTGGGAAACCTCACACGACGCGACACAGTGTGCCGACCGAACGATGCCGTAAGGGAGCGAAGGGAAAATGGGTGGCCCGAACGAAACGACCCGACCCAACCCGAACGCACCCAGTCGAGCGGCCTCACATGGCGTGACACGACACACCCGATCGAAGGATGCGACAAGAGAGAAAACAGAAAACGGGCTACCCGAATGTCCACAAGGCGCCCGAGTGGTCACAACTTAGAAAAAATGATACGAGCGCCCTCGAACGAAATGTCCTGACCTGAACGTGCCTGGTCGGCAACCTCATAGGGCGGGACACGGCGCGCTCGACCGACTGATGCCACAAGGCAGAAAATGGAAAAAAGGCTACCCGAATGTGCACATGGCACCTGTCCGATCATAGCTTAGAAAAACTGATGCGGGCGCCCTCGAACGAAACGGCTCGACCAGAACCAAACGCGCCTAGTTGGGCGACCTCACAATGGCACGACATGGCACACCCGACCGAACGATGCCACAAGGAAGAAAACGGAAAACGGGCCGGTCGAACGTGCATAAAGGACCCAGGCCGTCACAACTTAGAAAAACTGACACGGGAGCCCTCGAACAAAACAGCCCGACCGGAACGCCCCCAATCGAGCGACGACCTCACACGGCGTGACACGACGCACCCAAACGAACTTCGATGCCACAAGGGAGCAAACAGCAAACGAGCCGCCCGAACATGTACAAGACACCCGGGCGGTCACAATTTAGCAAAACTGATATGGGCGCCCTTGAACAAAACGACTCGACCCGAATGCGCCCAGTGAGGCGACCTCGCATGGCATGACAAGCCGCGCCAACCGAATATGATGCCAAAAGGGAGAAAACAACAAATGGGCCGCCTGAACGTGCACAAGGGACCTAAGCAGTCACAACTTAGAAAAACTAATACGGGCGTCCTTGAATGAAACAACCAAAGAGGAACGTGCTCGGTCGGGCGCCGACCTCACACGGTGCGACACGACGGGCCCGAACGAACGTCGATGCCATAAGGGAGAAAACAACAAACGAGCCACCCGAACGTGCACAAGGCACCCGGGCGGTCACAACTTAGAAAATTTGATACGACCACCCTCAACCAAAACGACCTGACCCAAACGCATTTGGGTGGGTGCCCTCAAATGAAACAACCCGACCCGAACGCATTTGGGTGGGCGCCCTCAACCGAAACGACCCGACCCGAACGAGTTTGGGCAGGTTCCCTCAAATGAAATGACAAACGGGCCACATGAACGTGCACAAGGCAGCCATGTTGTCTCAAATTAATAAATTTGATACAACCGCCCTGAAATGAAACGACTCGACTCGAATGGGTTTGAGCGGGCGGACTCAAATGAAACGACACATGGGCGTGCCCAACCGAACGAAGGCACAACTGAGCAAATGAAAAATGGGTTGTACGAACATGCACAAGGCACTCGTGCGGTCACAACTTAGCAAATTTGAAATGGCCGCCCTCAAACGAAACAACCCGACCTGACCCGAAAGCATTTGGGCGGGCGCCCTGATCACATGGCACGCTCGAACGAATGAAGGCACAAGAAAGCAAATGGAAAACTCTAACATTATTTCTCATACAACATTTTTTTCAAGGGCAATAAACTCTACCATCACCCCTTTCACCCTTTTGAATTTTTTTTCCATCTCTAATGTTTTCTTCCATTGATGCAACACGGCGGGGCACAGTGCGCCAGACTAAATGATGCCAGAAGTGAGAAAATGGAAAATGGTCCACCCAAACATGCACAAGGGACCCAGACGGTCACAACTTAGCAAAAATGGTACGGGCTCCCTCGAACGAAACGGCCCGATCGGAGCATGCCCGGTCAGGCGCCGACCTCACACGACACGACACTATGCACCAGAATGAACATCGATGCCACAAGGGAGCAAACAGAAAACGAGCTTCCCGAACATGCACAAGGCACCCCGACAGTCACAACTTAGCAAAACTGATATGGGTTCCCTCGAACGAAATGACCTGACCCAACCCGAATGCGCACGGTTGGGCGACGTCAAACGACGCGACACGACGTGCCCTACTGAACGATGCCACAAGGGAGCAAATGGAAAATGGGCCGCCCGAACATGGACAAGCGACCCAAGTGGTCACAACTTAGGAAAACTAATACGGGAGCCCTCGAACAAAACAGCCCGACCGGAACGCCCCCGGTCGGGCGACGACCTCACACAGTGCGACACGACGCACCCGAATGAACTTCGATGCCACAAGGGAGAAAACAACAAACGAGCCGCCCGAACATGTACAAGGCACCCGAGCAGTCACAACTTAGCAAAACTGATATGGGCGCCCTAGAACGAAACGGCCCGACCCGAACGCGCCCAATCAGGCGACCTCGCATGGTGCGACATGCCGCACCCAACCGAATTATGATGCCACAAGGGAGAAAACAAAAAACAGGCTGCCTGAACGTGCACAAGGGACTTGGGCAGTCACAACTTAGAAAAAATGATACGGGCGTCCTCAAACGAAATGACCCAACAGGAACGTGCCCAGTCGGGTGCTGACCTCGCACGACGCGCCCAAACGAACATCGATGCCATAAGGGATAAAACAACAAATGAGCCACCCGAACATGCACAAAGCACCCGTGCATTCACAACTTAGCAAAACTGATACGGGTGCCCTCGAACGAAATGGCCTGACTTGACCCGAACACACCCGGTTGGGCGACCTCACATGGCGCGACATGACACACCCGACTGAATGATGCCGCAAGGGAGCAAATGACAAACGTGCTGCTCGAATGTACACAAGGCACTCGGTCAGTCACAACTTAGCAAAACTAATATGGACGCCCTCGAACGAAACGACCCGACCTGAACACGCCCGGTCAGGGGACCTCACAGTACGGCGTGACATGGCGCGCTCGACTGAACGATGCCACAAGGGAGAAAATGGAAAATGGGCCACTCGAACATGCACAAGGCACTTGGGTGGTCACAACTTCGCAAAACTGATACGAGAGCCCTCGAACGAAATAATCGACCTGGATGCGCCCGATCAGGCGACCTCACATGGCGCAACACGACGCGCCCGAATGAACGATGCCACAAGGGAGCGAACGGAAAATGGGCCACCCGAATGTGAACAAGGCACCTGGGTAGTCACAACTTAGCAAAAATGATACGGGTGCCCTCGAACGAAATGGCCTGACCCGACCCAAATGCGCACAATCGGGCGACCTCACACGGCACGACACGATGTGCCTGATCGAATGATGCCACAAGGGAGAAAATGGGAAACAAGCCGCTCGAACGTGCACAAGGCACTGGGGCAGACATAAATTAGCAAAAATAATACGGGCGTCCTCGAACGAAATGGCCCGATCTGAATGCCCCCGGTCGGGCGACCTCACAGTACGGCACCACACAGTGCACCCGATCGAATGATGCCACAAGGGAGAAAAGGGAAAAAGAGCCACTCGAATGTTCACAAGGCACCCGGGCAGTCAAAACTTAGCAAAACTGATACGGGTGCCCTCGAACGAAATGACCCGACCTGAACACGCTTGGTCGGGCGACCTCACACGGCGCGACACATCACGCTGACCGAACGATGCCACAAGGGAGAAAATGGAAAAAGGGCCACCCGAATGTGCACAAGGCACCCGGGTGGTCACAACTTAGAAAAACTGACACGGACGCCCTCGAACGAAACCGCCCAACCTGACCCGAATGCGCCCAGTCGGGCGACCTCACACTGTGTGACACAACGCGCTCGATCAAACGATGCCACAAGAGAAAAAATGGAAAATGGGCCACCAGAATGTGCACAAGGCACCCAAGCGGTCACAACTTAGCAAAACTGATATGGGTGCCCTCGAACGAAACGGTCTGACCTGAACGCGCACAATCGGGTGACCTCACACTCTGGGACATGGCATGCCTGACCGAATGATGCCACAAGGGAGTAAACGGAAAATGGGCCGCCCGAACGTGCACAAGGCACCCGGGCGGTCACAACTTAGCAAAACTGATACCGACGCCCACGAACAAAACGGCCCGACCCGACCCGAATGCGCCCACTCGGGTGACCTCACATGGCGCGACACGGTGCACCCAACGGAAGGATGCCACAAGGGAGAAAATGGAAAACGGGCCACCCAAACGTGCATAAGGGACCTGGGTGGTCACAACTTAGCAAAACTGATACGTGCGCCCTCGAACGAAACGGCCCAATCGTAACACCCCCGGTTGGGCACCGACCTCACACGGCGTGACATGACACACCCGAACGAACGTCGATGCCACAAGGGATCAAATAGAAAATGAGCCACCCGAACATGCATAAGGCACCCGGGCGGTCACAACTTAGCAAAAATGATATGGGCACCCTCGAACGAAATGGCCCAACCTGAACGTGCTCGATCGGGCGACCTCGCACAGCACGAAACGGTGCACCCAACCGAATTATGATGCCACAAGGGAGAAAATGGTAAACGGGCCATGTTAACGTGCATAAGGAACCCGAGCAGTCACAACTTAGAAAAACTGATACGGGCGCCCTCGAACGAAACAACCCGACCGAAATGCGCCCGGTCGGGCGCCGACTTCACATGACACGGCACAATGTGCCTGAAAAAACGTCGATGACACAAGGGAGAAAACAAAAAACGAGCCACCCAAACGTGCACAAGGCACCAGGGCAGTCACAAATTAGCAAAACTGATACGGGCGCCCTCGAACGAAATGGTTGGACCTGACCCAAGCGTGCCCGGTCACGACGTGACATAGGACACCCGACCAAACTTCACATGACGCAACACAACGTGCCCGAACAAACGTCGATGCCACAAGGGATCAAACAACAAACGGGCTGCTTGAGCGTGCATAAGGCACTTGGGCAGTCACAACTTAGCAAAACTGATATGGGCGCCCTCCAACGAAACCACCCAACCCGAACGCGCCCGGTCGGGCGACCTCATAGTACGGCGCGACACGACATGCCTAACCGAACAATTCCATAAGGGGGCAAACGGAAAACGGCTCACCCAAACGTGCACAAGGCACCTAGGCGGTCACAACTTAGCAAAACTGATACGGGCTCCCTCGAACGAAACGACCGACCTGGATGCACCTGATCGGGCGACCTCACACGGCGTGCCTGACTGGACAATGCCATAAGGGATAAAACGGCTAATAGGGCGCCCTAACGTGCACAAGGCACTCGGGCGGTCACAACTTAGCCAAACTAATACAGGCGCCCTTGAACGAAACGGACCAACCCAACCTGAACGTGCCTAGTTGGGTGACCTCACACGGCGTGACACGGCCCGCCCGACCAAACGATGCCACAAGGGAGCAAATGAAAAATGGGCCACTCGAACATGCAGAAGGCACCCAGGTGGTCACAACCTAGCAAAAATGATATGGGGGCCCTCAAACAATACGGTCACCCGAATGCACCTAACTTAAGCGAGCAAACGCGCAGCCCGAACGTGCACAAGGCACCCGAGCAGTCACAACTTAGTAAAACTGATACGGGTGCCCTGGAACAAAGCAGCTCGACATCACCGAACGATGCCATAAGGGACCTGGGTAGTCACAACTTAGCAAAATTGATGCAGGCACCCTCGAATGAAACGGCCTGACCTGAATACGCCCGGTCGGGTGACCTCACACGATGCGACACAAAACGCTCGAACGAACGATGACACATGGGAGAAAATAGCAAACGGGCCACCCGAACGTGCACAAGGCACCCGGGCGGTCACAACTTAGCAAAATTGATACAGGCGCCCTCGAACGAAATGGCCCGACCTGAACGCGCCTGGTCGGGCGACCTCACACTGCACGACACGGCGCACCCGACCATGGTTGGACGCACACATTAAAAGTGAACTAATGAGTGAGCACGTCACGTCTTTAATATTTTATGAAAATCCTTAGAAGTCCCATCATAACCACCTTCCATCTTAATCACAATGTGAGATGTCAACTAAAGATATCTTATTATGTTGCTCCAACCATTTAAAAAGGGTACCAAAGTTAGATTATTATTTAATAAAGGAGAGGCCAAAGAAATTAATTTACAAACCGTCACTATAGCGACACTTAGCCCAAACCGTCGCAAGAGCGACACTTAGCCCAAACCGTCGCAAGAGCAACACTTAGCCCAAATTGTCGCAATAGCGATGGTTTTTCTGAAACTGTCGCAATAGCAACGCTTTTGCCCAAACTGTTTCAATAACGACGTTTTCCTCCAAATGTCGCAATAGCGACACATAGCTCTAATCCGTCGCAATTCCGACGCATTTTCCTAAAATGTCGCAATTCTGACACTTTGCTACAAACGTCACAAGACTGACACTAACTTCTATGTGTCGCAATACCGACACTTGCCTCCAAACGTCGGTATAAGGACAGTTGTGGGTGGGATTTGAAAAATTGATAAATTTTGGAGAGATTTCCGACATTTGGTCAAAAGTATTGTCACCAAAGTGTTGGAATGTCCGCCAAATGTACTAGTGATAATTTTATTAGCATAGGGTAGTTAAGCTCTAAAAATTACAAGACTGTTTTTGAAGGAAGGTTTTGTAAGATTTTTAACAATACTACCATACTTTTTGAAGTTCCTATGACAAAAAATAAGATGTTTTTGTTAAGAATGGAATCAAATGTAACTTGTTTGAAAGCTTTAGTTGATGATTTTTGGGTTTGGCACAAGAGGTTAGGACACCTTAATTTTGGATCTCTTTCTATGATGCAGAAGAAGAATTTAGTAAGAGGTTTACCTTCTTTTATAAATCGCGATAACAAGCTATGTGAAGGTTGTATAATAGGGAAGCAACACATAGAAATATTTCGGTTATATCAATTTAGAGCAGTCGAGCCTTTGGCCTTAGTACATGCATATATTTTTGGCCCAATGCAAACTTTTTCCCTTTAAAAGAACAAATATTTCATTATGTTTGTTGATGGCCTTTCAAGGATGTCTTGGGTTTATTTTCTAATTGAGAAGTCTCAAGCTTTTAGTTGTTTTCAAAAATTTAAAGCACGTGTTGAGAAGGAATCATGGTACTATTTGAAAGTCTTAAGAACTGATAGAGGAGGAGAGTTCACCTCCAATGATTTTAAATATTTTTTAGCACACATGGCATAAAAAAGGAGTTAACTACAACTTATACTCCTCAAAAAAATGGTACAGCAGAAAGGAGAAATAGAACAATTGCTGAGATGACAATATGTATTTTAAAAGAAATTTGTTTGGGCCAAACATGTATTGGGAAAATGCAGTGAATTCAACATTATATATTCTCAATATAATTCCTAAAAAAATGGGAAAGAACCCTACTTCTTATGAATCTTGGTTTTTTAGAAAGCCAATTGTTTCTCATTTGAATTTTTTTGGGTCTACATGTTATGTTCATATTCCTTCTAAAAAAAAGACAAAATCTAGATGGAAAGTCTGTAAAATGTATTTTTATTGGATACTCAGATGAAATTAAGGCTTATAGGTGTTATGATCCTCTTACTGATAAGATTTCTGTAAGTAGAGATGTTTTATTTGATGAAGGGGGAGTTTATTTCCAGGATGAAAGTGAAGATAAATTGGTTACTCCACATATTGATAATTTAATCCCTGATGATAATGATCAATCAAAGCATCCATCTATAGTGACAATTCCAGGTTCATCTACAAGAGGTTCTCTATGAAAGGTATCTTCATCTAGTTCATCAATAAGTTCTGAGGTTGATACACAATCAACATCTCTATCTAGTTCTCCTAGAAAAGCCAGAAGTTTGAAGGAAATTTATTAGACATCAAGGTATGCTAATGATCATTCTGTTGTTGTTTCTTCCGCAAATGTTGATCCTGTCAATTTTAAAGAAGCTTGTTTTGTTGAGCCATGGGTACAAGAAATGGACGACGAAATGTCTCAAATACCGAAAAATAACACATGGGAGTTAGTTGAACTCCGTCATGGAAAATCTGCCATTGGAGTAAAGTGGATTTACAAACTCAAATTTAATATGAATGGAAGCATTTCAAAATACAAGGTACGCTTAGTTGCAAAGGGATTGTGAAACAATATGGCATCGACTATGAAGAGAAATTTTCTTGTGTAGCAAGAATGGAAACTATAAGAACTTTTCTTTCCATAGCATCTCAGTTAAAACTAACAGTTTATCAAATGGATGTTAAATCTACTTTCATAAATGGATATTTAATGGAAGAAGTTTATGTTGAACAAGCACAAGGTTTTATTGTTGAAGGTAAAGAAGATAAGGTGTATAGACTTAAGAAGGCACTTTATGGTCTTAAACAAGCCCCTAGAGCTTGGTATTCTAGGATTGATAAATAACTTCATGATCATGGTTTTGTTAAGTGCTCTTCTAAAAGTGCAGTCTACAAAAGGTCATTGGATGAGATTTTATTATTCTCTGCTTGTATGTATATGATTTAATATTTATGGACCCCTCAATATCACTTGTGAAGGATTTTAAAGAAGAAATGAAACCTGAATTTGAGATGTATGATTTGGGAGAAAAGGGAATTTTTTTGGGCATGCAAATCACACAAACAACTGAAGGTATATCCATTTGTGAAACCAAATATTTTGAAGATACACTAAGGAGGTTTAACATGGTAAATTTTAAAGCTCTGAGCACTCCTCTTTTGTTGGGAGAAAATGCATGAAAGAAGATGCATTTTCTCTCTGTAATGCCACTCTTGATAGATCTATGGTTGGCATCTTAATGTATCTGACAACTACCAAATGAGACATTATGTTTTATGTAAGTCTAGTTTCTAGTTTCATGAATCAACCTCGTGAGCCTCATTGGAAAACAACTAAAAGAATACTTGGATATGTAAGTGGTACTAGATTTTTTGGATTGTTTTATAATGCTACTAATGATTTGAATGTTGTAGCATACACAGATGCAGATTGGGAAGGTAGCTTGGATGATCACAAAAGTACTTCATGATATGCTTTTCTTTTTTGAGGAAATCTTGTTCCTTTGAGCAACAAAAAACAATCCACAGTTGATCTTTCCACTGCCGAAGGAGACGACATTGCAGCATCATCTACAAGCACTCAAGTCATTTGGAAGGAAATATTGTTAGAATAATTGAGCATGGAAATTCGTAAACCTATTAAAGTTTATTGTGACAATCAAAGCACAATCTCTGTGACAAAGAATCCAGTTTTCCACAACAGGAGAAAACACATTGAAATTCTACATCCCTTCATTAGAGAGCTTGTCCAACAAGAATTTATCTCTTTTGAATTTTGTAAGTTTGAAGATCATCTTCGGAACATTTTTACGAAGGCTCTTCCAAAGGATCGATTGGAGAAACTCAGATCACAATTGGGATTCCTCAAACTCGACATTAAGGGCGAGATTGAAAACCGTGATGTCTGATTTTTCGGCATTCAGTTATCTCAGATTTTCTAACTATGTAACCGTAGCTGCGAGGTGTTGATCAATCACTGCCACACTTTCCTTCCCTATCCACTGCATTAGTATTTCACTTTTTTATTTAAATGTTAGGTTTATTTATATCAAACAGAGTTTTGTGAATGCGACTCTTTGTTGAGTGTTAAAGAAATATTTATTTGGCACCTTGTGGAACTGAGGATGCTCTATTCCCTCATTGATTTACAGTGTGTAACATAGGTACTCTGTATCTATTTTCTTTTCAGAGCATAGGACAGTAGTATTTAGAAACACAGTATTTTTTCTGAGTGATATTTGTTGGAATGTAATTTCCAACTGCACAGTAGCAGGCAACAGTTTGGATGACCAGCAGATTGGCGGAAACAAGTTCGAACAGCGCAGGTTTAAACAGCGCACAAGTTTGAATAGATCGACCGTGTGCGGGGGGTCGAACAGCACGGCGATTAACGAGAAGCCACCCCCCGCAGTTGACTTTCCAATCGGGATTTGACCCAAGATGAATGGCTGTGGTTTATTGCGGGGGGTCACCCATTTGATGCGTACGGGCAGAACCATACCCCCCGCAACCACCAGGATGTGGTGGCTCCGCCCACCAGCCACCCACATGCCACTAATCCGCCACCACCGCGTAAATTTGCCACCGCTGCCAGCAAATCAAATTTGACATAAATTTTTTAAATGGTGCTGACAGAAATTTTTAATGCCATTTATGAAATTTATAAGCGGTGATATTTTGGGCAATTTTGTCAACAAATGATATTAATTGTTTTTAGATATTTTGTTTATAAATAGAACAGAGATGTAATTTTATTTATTTTTACACACAAACATAACATATTTTTATATATACGCACAGCAGTGCAATTGTTTTGAAAATTATAGAGAGAGAAGAATTAAAATTTTTACACAGCAGTGTAAGTTTTAATAAAAACACAGTGAGTTGTTTTTTACAGACAAAGACAGTGAATTGGAAATTCACAGCAGAGTTTTTTTTTGAGACAGAGAAAAGTTTTTTTTGTTTTGGAGCTGTGATTTGAAGGAGTCCAGCAATTGTAAATCCCTCTGTGATTGAGGAAGAACTTGTAAACAATTTTATGGTATAAAATTTGTGTTATAGAGTTGAAATTCTGTTTTCTATAGAGTGATATTTATTTCTCTGTGTTAAAGAGGGAGAGTTCCAGAATTTTTCAAATTACCAACATGGTATCGGAGCCAATTCAGGCTATTTGAAGGTCAAAGAAGCTGAAGAAAAGGAATTCGTTTTTGCAGAAGCCTCTCCAGCAGTGTGAAGGTTCAGACAAGAAGAATTTAAAGGTATTTCTCTATACAGTTTTGTGTTACTGTTGCAGAACAGTTAGTTAATTAAACACACAGTCAAGTGTTTTTTGAAGCATAGTTAAAGAGTGCAGAATGGCTGGCTCTAGCACTGGTATGAGTTTGGGAAATATCCATCTCCCACAATTTAATGGGAAAAATTATGACTACTGGTCAATAACTATGAGAGCTTTATTTACCTCACAAGAGTTATGGGAATTAGTTGAGGATGGCTTTGAAGAGCCAGCAAATGAAGCAAACTTTTATGTTTTAACTCAGGCAAAAAGGGAGTCACTGAAGAACAATAAGAAGAGAGATGCCAAGGCTCTTTTCTTCTTGTATCAAGCAGTGCATGAGAGTGTGTTTCTGAGGATAGCAACAGCTAACAGATCCCAAGAAGCATGGGAAACTCTCAAGACAGCTTATCAGGGCATGGAAAAGGTGAAGATAGCAAAACGTCAGTTGCTGAGGAGAGACTTTGAGACTCTCTGCATGAAAGAGTCAGACACTATTGACTCATTCTTCACTCATGTGATTGGAATGGTTACACAAATAAGATCACATGGAGAAACTCTTGAAGACAAGAGAATTGTTGAAAAACTCTTGAGAAGTTTACCCTCAAGATTTGATGTGATTGTCACCACCATAGAGGAGACTAAGGATCTCACAAAGTTTTCAGTTGATGAGCTACATGCATCACTGATGACCCATGAACAGAGATTGAGTAGGAGTGAAAACTCATCTCTTGAACATGCTTTTAAGACCCGGATGTCTTTCGGAAAAGGAAGAGGGCAAGGCAAAGGAAGAGGAAGAGGCAGAAGCCAAAATAGAGGTGGAAGGAACAGTCCAGCAAATGTTCAAGGAAGGAGCAGCAATCCAAATCAGCATCAAGGCCAAGGCAACAGCCAACAAAGTGGACAGCAGAATGATCAAGGACAAAGGTATGATAAATCCAATGTCCAATGTTACAATTGTAAAAAATATGGTCATTATGCTAATGAATGTAGAAAGAAGAAACAAGATATGAGAAGTGGAACTAGTGCAAATTTCACTAGAGAAAATAGCAGCCAAAACAATTTGTTTTTAGCTTGTAATATGGCTGAAGAAAAGAATGAGGATTTATGGTTTCTAGACTCCGGTTGTAGTAACCATATGACAGGAAACATAGCCATGTTTTCTATGTTAGATGAAAGTGTGCAGTCACAAGTCACACTAGGAACTGATAGCAAAGTTTTTGTTATGGGAAAAGGAGATGTGAATGTCTTAACAAGATTAGGTGCAAAGAAATACATAGCAGATGTTTATTATGTTCCAGGGATGAAGTGTAATCTCTTAAGTATTGGACAACTTGTCCATAAGGGATATAATGTTTTCTTTGATAATGATGTTTGTACCATCATGGACAAACCACCCAGCAATCAGTGTATTGCTGAAGTGAAGATGACAAGGAACAGGATGTTCCCTCTCAGAATGAGAGCCGACTTGAAGAATGGTGAAGAGAAAGCAGCAGTTGCACAAGAGACTTACCAAAGCGAACCAAAGGATGATAATTGGTTATGGCACTTGAGATTTGGGCATCTCAACTTTGGAGGTCTTAATTTGTTGAACAGAAAAGGAATGGTAAGTGGTTTACCATTGATAGAGAAACTGGACAACCTTTGTGAAGGTTGTATTCTTGGGAAAAAACACAGAGAAATTTTTCCTTCCGGGAAAAGCATAAGGGCAAAAGCACCCTTAGAGATTGTCCACTCAGATGTATGTGGACCGATGCAAACTCCATCACTTGCTAGCAGCCACTATATCTTAACATTCATAGATGATTTTACAAGAAAAACTTGGGTTTAATTTTTGAAAAACAAAAGTGAAGTGTTTGAAAATTTTTGCAATTTCAAAGCACTTGTTGAGAAACAAAGTGGGCTGCATATCAAAGTCTTAAGGACTGATAGAGGAGGTGAGTATATATCTAAATATTTTCTATGTTTTTGTAGAGAAAATGGTATTCAAAAGGAGTTTACAACTAGATATATTCCGCAGCAAAATGGAGTAGCCGAAAGGAAGAACCGAACCATAATGGACATGGCGAGGAGTATGTTAAAGACAAAGCATTTGCCTAATGATTATTGGGCTGAAGATGTACATTGTGCAGCATACATCTTAAATAGATGTCCTACAAAAGTAGTCATGAACAAAGTGCCGGAAGAGGCATGGAGTGGCACAAAGCAGGGTGTCACACACATGAAGGTTTTTGGATGTGTAGCTTATGCACACATTCCGGATCAGCTAAGGAAGAAGTTGGACAGCAAGGGGGAGAAATGTATTTTCATTGGATACAGTGAGGAATCCAAGGCATACAGGTTATATAACCCATCTACCAAGAAGTTCATTGTGAGCAGGGATGTTCAGTTCATTGAAGAGGAAGCTTGGGATGGAAGCATAGAGAAAACAGTGAATGTTAAACATTGTTTATCTCATGATGAGAATGATGATGAGTTGGCTGAAATACATCCCCAAACAGCAACACCAACAAGAGAGCAGCAGAGCACACCCTTGAGGAGAAATGACAGTGCTTCTCCAAGCACACCACAAGGAGGAAATTCAAGTGCTTCTTCAAGCATTTGTACATCTACTGAAAGAGGTAAGAAATTCAGAAGTTTGAAAGAAATTTATGAAAAAGATATTGCAAATGAAGGTATCAATTCTTTGTTTGTTTTATATTGTCATGTTGATGATCCTGTTCATTTCGAAGAAGCCATCAAGGATGAGAAATGGATAGAAGCTATGGATGAGGAAATAAATGCCATAGAGAGGAACAAAACTTGGGATTTGGTTGAACTCCCAAAAGGTAAATATGTCATTGGAGTTAAATGGGTCTACAAGACCAAGAGTAATGCTGAAGGCAAGATAGAGAGACACAAGGCAAGGCTTGTTGTCAAAGGCTATAAGCAGAAGCATGGCATTGATTATGAGGAAACTTTCGCACCGGTTGCAAGAATGGAAACCGTAAGAGCAGTGTTGTCCATAGCAGCACAAAACAAGTGGAAAGTTTACCAAATGGACGTGAAGTCAGCATTTCTGAATGGAGTGTTAATGGAAGAGGTTTACATTGAACAACCTCTCGGTTATGAAAAGAAAGGCCAAGAGCACAAAGTATGCAAGTTGAAGAAAGCTCTTTATGGGCTAAAGCAAGCACCAAGAGCGTGGTACAGTAGGATAGATTCATATCTACTGGAAAATGGATTTGAGAAGTGTGAGGGAGAACCCACCCTCTACATCAAATAAAAAGACGGTAAAATTTGGATTGTAGTCTTGTATGTTGATGATGTTATTTTTACAGGTAATGATGATTTCCTTATTGAACATTTTAAAACAGTCATGAAGGAAGAATTTGAAATGACTGATATGGGTTTGTTAAGATACTTCTTGGGAATAGAAGTAGAACAAGATGAAAGTGGGATTTTCATCTCACAGGCAAAGTATGTTAATGAGGTACTTGAAAGATTTAACATGCAGGAGAGCAAAGCAGCAATCACTCCCACAGTGATGGGATTAAAGCTTAGCAGAGAGGACAGCAGCAAGGATTTTGATCCTAGTTTGTACAAGAGCATAGTTGGCAGCCTCATGTATTTGACTGCAACTAGGCCGGACATAATGCATGATGTTAGTTTGATTTCCAGATTCATGGAAAAGCCAAAGGATGCACATTGGCAAGCAGCAAAAAGAATTTTGAGGTATGTTAAAGGTACTAAAATGTTTGGTATTTTTTATACTACTTCAGAATGTTCAGATTTAGTTGGATACACGGACAGTGATTGGGCTGGAAGTGTTGATGATCGGAAGAGCACTTCTGGTTATGTTTTTCATATGGGTTCAGGAGCCATTTCATGGGCTTCTAAGAAACAACCCATTGTAGCGTTGTCT
The DNA here is from genome assembly GCA_034641835.2 of Pinus albicaulis. Taxonomy (NCBI): domain Eukaryota; kingdom Viridiplantae; phylum Streptophyta; class Pinopsida; order Pinales; family Pinaceae; genus Pinus; species Pinus albicaulis. The sequence continues at coordinate 474,828,031 of CM076576.1, read as the reverse complement.
ACAGAAGAGGCAGAATATGTGGCAGCTACAGCAGCAGCGTGTCAAGCAGTTTGGATGCGGAAAATGTTGAGAAGCTTATGTCAAGAACAGGAAAAAGGGACAGTGATATTTTGTGAAAATAGTTCAGCTATTGCATTGTCTAAGAGTTCTTTTTTTCATAAGAGGACTAAACACATTGACACAAAGTTTCACTTCATACGTGAATTGGTTAACAATGGTGAGATAGTTTTGTATCATTGCAGAACGGAGGATCAGTTTGTTGATATCCTCAGAAAGCCACTTGCGCAGAAAAGCTTTGAACACTTCAGAAAATGCTTGGGTATGCAGGAAAACCCAGCAGTTGAAATTAAGGGGGAGTGTTGGAATGTAATTTCCAACTGCACAGTAGCAGGCGGTAGTTTGGATGACCAGCAGATCGGCGGAAACAAGTTCGAATAGCGCAGGTTTAAACAGCGCACAAGTTTGAATAGATCGACCATGTGCGGGGGGTCGAACAGCACGGCGGTTAACGGGAAGCCACCCCCCGCAGTTGACTTTCCAATCGGGCTTTGACCCAAGATGAACGGCTGTGGTTTATTGCGGGGGGTCACCCATTTGATGCGTACGAGCAGAACCATACCCCCCGCAACCAACAGGATGTGGTGGCTCCGCCCACCAGCCACCCACACGCCACTAATCCGCCACCACCGCGTAAATTTGCCACCGCTGCCAGCAAATCAAATTTGACATAAATTTTTTAAATGGTGCTGACAGAAATTTTTAATGCCATTTATGAAATTTGTAAGCGGTGATATTTTGGGCAATTTTGTCAACAAATGACATTAATTGTTTTTAGATATTTTGTTTATAAATAGAACAGAGATGTAATTTTATTTTATTTTACACACAGACAGAACAGATTTTTATATATACGCACAACAGTGCAATTGTTTTGAAAATTACAGAGAGAGCAGAATTAAAATTTTTACACAGCAGTGTAAGTTTTAATAAAAACACAGTGAGTTGTTTTTTATAGACAGAGACAGTGAATTGGAAATTCACAGCAGAGTTTTTTTTTTAGACAGAGAAAAGTTTTTTTTGTTTTGGAGCTGTGATTTGAAGGAGTCCAGCAATTGTAAATCCCTCTGTGATTGAGGAAGAACTTGTAAACAATTTTATGGAATAAAATTTGTGTTATAGAGTTGAAATTCTGTTTTCTGTAGAGTGATATTTATTTCTCTGTGTTAAAGAGGGAGAGTTCTGGAATTTTTCAAATTACCAACAATATTTATTGCTGTAATATTTTTATTGATATTCAGTTTTGTGTGTATTCTCTCAGGTTTATTAAGTGTTTAATCGCGGTCTACATTTTCTTTCTGGGTATGACTCTTGTGAGCACATAATTCATTTTATTCAGGTACTTCATCCCCAATATCAGCCCTAGGGTTTCCTACCTCTACGTGTTGCACAATCCTCACACTTCCTTTTTTTGGAAAGGAATCGACTGATGTGAATTACCAAGGTGGCTTTTGTGTAACTGGTCTGTTGTCGCTAGTCTCATTCCATCCTTCATTGCTGTGTAGTTGAAATTCTGAATGCTTAGGGTCATCCTTCATTGCTGTGTAGCTGAAGCTCTGCATAATTAGGGTCTTCCCGACTCTTGCTCCCTCGATTCATCACTGCAATTTTTCTTTGTTGAGAATCCCTTATCCTTAGTCTCTATTACCAATATAAATCTAAATTTGCTAGTAAGACTGGGCATCATTGGATATAAAGCAGGGCTTAAGGCGGAACTCCAAAGGCCTTTAGGTAAAACACTTCATCATTATTTTCTACAGTTTTACAGTTTTCCTTTAAATTTTGCCTTTGTTTTGTTTCAACCCTTGCACTTTCGATATAATCTACAGGCTTTATATTATTATATTTTTTTTTACAGCGACGATGTCTTCTCTTCTTCTTTTCATTTACTCCGGATATTCTTGGTAAGGCTCGCCTCCCCATCTTGCTCGTCATTCGCCACATATTACAGCTTAAAGTTATGTTTTCTTGTTTCAGATTCTGCTGCTTGTTATGCATTACTCACATTACTCGGGCAACAAGTTAAGGGTTTATCTTCTATTTTACAGGTCTATAATGACAACGATAATATAGACATGGTTTTTTTCAGGTAAAATGTTTTAATTCCTAAAGTACTGCTTAGCAATAGAGAGTTAATATATATATTTTTTAATATTGAATTGCGAAGCCCTTGAGGTTTTCTAACAAGCTTTAACTTTTCTGTTTGCAGATAGAAGTTGTCCAATCTCGACACGACTGTTTGAGAGTTTTTATGGTACGTTTCCAATTGGAGTTTAGTCAAACCCATTTGTCTTAACACGTAAATTTTTTTTCTTCCAATTTTTTTTGTCTGCGTCCTTGAGACGTGGCTCTCCTTGCAGCGCGAAGGGTCTTCTGGTTTCCTAGATAACTCTGTTAGTGTAATGTAATGGGGAAATAAAGGGTTTAAATCAGATTTGTCATTTATGGAAATATTCGTTCTAGCCTGGGACTGCTTGTTTATATCATATATTAAGTAGTGAAATAATTTCTTTTCGTTTTGCACCGATTTAGTTCCAATTACTTCATATCCTTGTGCGGTTATCCTTTTTCTGGTGCAAGGATGTATTGGCGATAAAAACCATTAATATTTTTTATTTGATCCTCAAGATTTACTATGAACAGTTCTTAAATTCTTTTCTTCAATCAAAGGTGCAAACGGGGCACATCCGCAGAAGTATTGTCTTACTGCAAAGACTTTTTGTTTTCCTTCCTTCAATTAGATACATTTACATGAATTCTTCAATTAGATACAGTTACATGAATTCTATTTTTGTTTCTTACCAGTGTTAATGAAGGTTAAAACAAATTGTTGGTTATAACACATTGTTTTGCCTTTTATTTGGTCCTACTTGTTAAGTAAATTTATATTATATTAATTTATAAAATAATTAAAAATATTAATGATTAAGATAAAAATTTTTAATGTTAATAAGTGTTTACAATTTACAAATAAATTTAATATATATATATATTAATTATAAGAAATTGTTATATAATTTTTGTTAAAATATATCTATGTATAATAAATTGTTACAGTTTGAGTGAATTTAATGATTAAAAATATGCATTTCCTCTTAAAATATTAAGAGTTCAAAATCAAAACCAAAAAATAAAATAATATAAATAACTTCTTGAATGATAAAGACAGCAGAAATCAGCAATGGGGTCAAATCATAAAAACATAGGCTGCTCCCTATTGCCGCTCCCTTTTGAATAAACATTGGTCTGCATATGGCTGTCTAGAAGTGTTCCTCAAAACTTCAAAGTCAAATTCATCGTGGTCATACCCTCCTGAAGACATCTGTAGCACCAAGTCAAATTCATTGTGGTCATACCTTCCTAAATAATCTGTAGCACCAAGTCAAATTCATCGTGGTCATGCCCCCCTGAAGACATCTGTACCACCAAGAAATATTGGATCGTTACAACTTCAAAGGATATTACATAGTGCAAGCAATACTTTCAAACAATGACAATTATAGTACAATAATCTTGCATGGAAAATGGTACTTACATAGAAAGCCGTAACGGTGCCAGCAGAGTTCCTGAATCTGCACATTAATATTTTCGAATATGCATGTGTTCTTGAAAGCAAACGCTGCACCTCCAAACACAATACAACATAACAATATTAATGAGAATTTATTACATGAACAACACAAGCAGAAGCATAGGTATGAAAATTAGGAAAAACACCTAAAATAATAAATACCAAAAGTTGGATCGACCTTGAGCTCGAGCAACTTCCCTTGGGACATTAGATGATCAAGGGCCCAACTGGGATAGAATAAATCGTTGAAGGCTGCACATTGGCATCCCATTACCATTATGACAACCCACCGGCGCATGATAAGCCCTTCTCAGTATCTTGGCTGAACCAAGGATGGGCGTAGAGAAAAAATATTATATTAGTTTATATTAATTTATATTATATTAATTTATGAAATAATAAAAAATATTAATAATTAAGACAATTTAGTTTATATTAATAATTTACATAAATTTTTGCAATTTAAAATATTGATCTTTTTATAAATTTAAATTTAAGTGAATTTAAATTTTATTTGTATTTATATATATTTTTCATATTTTAATTATAAGAAATTGTTATACATATTTTTTTTAAATATATTTATGTATATTTACTTGTTAAGGCTCAAACAAGATTGGCATAAAGATATCAGGACTTGGTGAAATCATTGGGAGATAGATGAAAATGTTGCATTGCAAAATATTAATAACATTAAAAATATTATTACTTTTATGTTTGAAGAGAAAACGTGGCATGAGAAACATTTAGAGGCTAAAAGAAAATTAAGATATTATAAGGAGGTCATCAACTCTATTCTAGAAAATCAAAAGTATCTTTGTGTTAAGTAGCTAAAAAAAAGTTAATATAACTAAGATAAGAATGAACTCTCATGAGCTCCATAGTGAAACAAGTTGTTGGGCAGTTCCTAAAACACCATGGGTGAAAAGGATATGCCATCTCTGTGGGAATAAGAACATTGAGGATGAAAATCACTTCCACTTAGAATGCCCTGAGTACACCCACATTAGATCTCAATTTCATAATCTTTGTTGCAATACCGACCTTCCTAGCCTTTTAACATGTCAGAATTATAGTGGGCTAGGAAGGCTTCTCTCCAAAATCTTTAAGTATAAGAGTACAATTTTTTAAAAAACTAAATAATTCATTTCTTAAGGTCTAATAGACCAAAGTTTGGACTCAATGTACGTTAACTACCATGATCATCATCATCATCATCATAATAATTACCTTTTACCTCTATTTTCAAGAATTTATCATATCAAGAGTTTATCATAATAATCACTCATATATTATTTTATTTAAATTTATTATAACAAGAGTCACTATTGACAAATACAAAAAAGCAGAAAGAAGCAACATCACCTTGCTCTAGTTCTCTACACATGGCTTTACTAATGGTTTGTTTAAATCTTCAATAAAGCCCGTCACAGTCCCAACGATTATGTCAGTGCTAACTATCTTCATAGTGTATTAACCCACCATGAAACGTGAATAAAACCATCATCAGGTACACAATAACATTTTAGAACACGCCTCTAACGTCGAGGGGACACCTAATTTTGACTGTTTATACCGTGTCAATTCCAAAACGCTTTGATTTTACCTTTTATATGTATTTGGCCAAAGTATTTGATGTACGTTTCTGAAAGATATACTTCAGTGTTGAGAGATAATATTTTCCATATTTATATTAGAATTAGTTGTAGATTTATAAATGGATGTGGAGAAAATATCTTAACTTCTTTATTCATATTTATAATTAGTTGGATCTTACTAGCCTCATAAAAATGTGATGTATTGATGTATTTATGTATTTATTTGATATAATAGAAATTACTTTATTTTATGTGTGCACACCTTTGTTTTTAACTTGGTATAAGAGCCTCTATGGGCTTGAATTCCTTTATGGATAGCCCAAGAAGATGGGAAAACTATGAGGATGAAACTATTTGTCTATACATAGATGTAAGTTAGATAATACTGTGTGAAATTATCAGTTTTGTGTATTTTTTGTGTTGAGTGTGATCTGTGTCCCTATCAAAGAAGCACAACCCAGGGAGGTAGCGAGTTGTTGATCTATAGATGGTCTGGATCCTCACCGTTTAAGTGCATTTGGAGGTGTGTTCTGAAATCTGTAAGGAAGAGTTAGAAAATCGTTCAAATCCGTCGGAGATGTGTTCTGAAATCTACAAGGACGAGTCCGTAGAGGAGATTGTGAAACTGTAATTGTTATTTTGGTATGATACAACCTTTCGGAAAATGTTTGTCGCTCTACATAGATCTCCGTCAACGGAGATTGAGACAGGGAATCGAGAGCAATCATGTGGACCCGTCGTAGAACTGGGTCATCGGAAAGATATCGATTAATTGGAGGTCTCATTGTTCTGTGCTTTATAATTTATATATTTCATACTCCGGCAACAAGATAGATACGTAAGCGTTGGAGGACGTTGGTTTGGAAGAAACAAGTCATTATGCTTCGACTTGGTCGACATTGCGTCCTCCCACATATTTTAAAGATGATTCCTATGATCAGACTAGTGACACGATGTGTGTTAGAATGGCCGCAATGGCAGGCGCAATTGTCATTTCCATGAATTAGAGGCTTGCTACTAAACACCGCCTCCCGGCTGCTTACAAGAATTGCCTCATCACCCTATCGTGGCTCTAATATGAAGCGACGAGGAAAGATAATTAAAATGGAAGAGATGGGGATCCGTGGCTTTAGTCCCATGCTGACTTCTGCATGGTGTTTCTAGTGGGCGATAGTGCGGGCGAAAATATCGTGTATCATTGTGATGGTTGAAATACTTTGTCAAGTTGAAATGAATTTATTTTTTAAATTTGTTTGGAGTTTTCATTTTTACACATATTGAGTTTGGTCAATTCAGTGTGAGTGTGATTTTGTTAGAACTAGATGAACAACCTTTAACTTATGCCAAGGAGAGATGTGGTGACTTGTTCAATACCTAGATGAAAGTTGATAGTGTTATGACTAACACAACCACATTATATTTACTAATGTGATTGATATACGCTAATAGACATATATAAAATAGATTTACAACCACATTTACCAGTGTGGTTGATATACGCGGATAAGCCTATATCCACTACCCATCACATTAATTTATATATCAATAAATAAATATTATATATAATAATTTTATTATATTAACTTGAAATATATATATATTATATATTAATAAGAATATTTATTAATATATTAATTATGATTAAAATCACAAAAATATTTTATATATATTAATAATATTGATTGATATATTAATAATATTATAATATTTATTAATAATATATATTAATACTACTTATTAATATATTAATAATATTAACTATATACATACTATATATTAACTTGAAATATATATAATATATATTAATAATATTTATTAATATAATAATAATAATAATAAATAATATTTTAATATTTATTAATATATTAATATCATAGATGGTTATATTATTAATAAACCAAAATATATTAATAATATATATTATATCATAGTTGGTTATATTATTAATAATATA